>BMAO01001061.1:0-344904 GCA_019973975.1 Trichonephila clavata | reverse complement strand
TGAAGTTACGTATTGCTTAATTTATTTTATTTATTATATGAAATGTTTAAAATTGTGATTATATTCACATAAGGACTGTAAATTTTGTATAAAAATTGACGGATAAATCTGAATGTTAAAACAGTTCTAAATACTTTTTCACTATACAGGACATACAAAAACGGCAGCATCATTTAAACTCTTTAGTACCGCTGTCCTCCCTAATTCAGTATTTTCAAAAACATTTCAAAATAAACGCGTTTAAAGTATGACATCTTGTTTAAAGTAATGGCATCTAGCCTTACTGTGTTCAATTGTAATTTTTGTTCTGTGAACGGAAAATAATAAACTTGGTATTTTATGTAAAGCTATATATAATCTATATGGGCTTAGTAATATAATCATAAAAGTTAACAATTTTTGGCAGAATTCGAAATTTGTGTTTGATTACCCACATCAATGTGAGTCCTTTTTCCCCCTTTATTTTTGTTATATTACATTACACTTTGAAGGTTCCCTGTAATAGCTTTAATATTTCATAATGACGCCTTAAGACTGATTTTTAGTATATTGCGTAATTTAGCTCAAAATTAAGTAAAATTTTGCTCACTGTTTATTTAGTTATGTATGTTTTAAATATAATCAAACACAGGCACCCTACATATTTCAATAATAATAATTGTAAAAATTTGAAAGACATTTAGTACTATATGAAACCAAAAGCTAATAAAATGAACAATAAGAAAAAGAAGTTTTTATGCAAAATTTCTATTTCTGAACAAGCTCAGCTCAAAGAAAGTAGCCCAAGCAAAAATAAGAATATTTATTGGTTTATTTAAATGCATTACAACTATAATTGAAATTAATGAATGCATTTAAATAATTTAATCTAAATAAATTGTCTTTTAATATCTATTTATTTTTAAATCAAATAATTTTTTTTGTAAATTTATTATCATGTGTGTCATTTACTAAGCTAAGATTAAAAGAATTACATAATAAATAAATTTTAAAATATTGCTCAAGTTTTTTTTTTTTTTGGTGATTATGAGAGTTGTGGAGCAGCAAAAAATCCCCCCCCCCATACAAGTTGTTTAATGGCCCTAGAAGAACAGAATATGAATTAAAATTTCTGACAAGTTTTGTGACTATAGACTTGAACAAGCTGAATTCTAAGCAATCAATATGTGTAAGTTATCATTGCTTATTAGCACATGAACACATGGAACGCTATTTCCACAATTCATGCGTTTGATACCTCTGAAAGTTGTGTCATTTATAAAGTGCCTTTAATTCAGAAATATAAGTACTTATGAACTGGTATTTTTAAAAAAGTTTTATGGCGTTATGGACTTTATTTTTGAAAAATATTATAAGGTAATCACGATACATTTTTTTAAAAAATGCATTACATAAAAAGTAAAGTCAAAAATATTTTCCTTACCTGTTAATGACTTCGTTGACTGTCACAATAGGTATTCCATTTAACACGGCAAATAACTGCAAATGTTCTTTAACACTCAGATCTGGCCATATTATGTTTTCTTCAGAGCAATAACTGATTGATTCTCTAAATTTATCTCGGATAATTATCTTAAAAGAAAGAGACACATCTTCAATAATGCAAGGAATAGTTTTGTTTTTTAATATATTGAAAAATCATAATTAATCATTAAAAATGTATATTTATAGATGCATAAATATAAAAAAAAATAGAAATTCGCAATAATGTTATATATGCTATAAAATTTAATGGAATTATTTACTTTTTTGGAGGCTAAAGTAAATAAGTATATATTTTGTTCAACTATTAAATTCAAATTCTTTCCAATATTTCAAATTAATTTGTTAATTTATTTCTTATTTCTTGAGAATATATTTTCCTACACTAAAATAATGAATAATACGCAAAAGAGCATACCAAAAACAATTTAGGTATTTGAGTCACTTATATATAGATAATTTCGTGCAGAATTTAAACTTAATTAATATTAAATATAAAAAGATGTAACACTTCAAAAATTACATGAAATTTCTGCATAAAATTGCAAATTAAAATTGTTCTTCATTTATTTCCCCATTAAATTGTGCATTTTTTTATTATTGTTTTTTTGTGTGTGTATGTAGGTACATTATATTTCACGCTTGGATTTTTAACTAGATTGAGTAAATAGGGAAATTTAAAACTAATACCATTCCTGTTTAAATTTAATTACCGTATTTATTCGAAACTAAACCGCACTTTTCTCCCCAATATTAATGCTACGGAAAATCAGGTGCGGCTTAGAATTCAAAGTGGAAGAGTTCGCTGGATGGGGAAATAGAAAATTATACTGACGGTTGGAGAGATTCAAGCATGTATTTAAAAATTTTAATATGGTAATATAAATTAATTACTCATTCCTTATTAGTTCTCTTTTTATAGATTTTCTTAAATTTCGTAAATATGGTATATCGATAAATCATTTTACACAAAAAATATTTATTTTTTCACGAGAACGTGTTGAGAATTTGAAGTGCAACTCAGAATCAATGGCGGCTTACATTCGAGAAAATACGGTGTTAAGAATTTCATAACGTACCAGAAAACATGTTCATGTGGATTTTTGTAATTTCATTTATTTCAAGCATTTTCTCTCCAGTTTTTATTTAATACTTATATGATTTTTTAAGATACTCTGTTTCAACTAAAATTTATTGATTTATATTTTGATGTATCATGCTTTTGCTCATTGAATTACCTCTTATTTTAATAAACTTTTGTCCTACTATACAAATAAGACACAAGACAAGTTTAATACGTTGATTAATTTGAATGCTGGAGCATGCTGCTGTATATTCTAAAATTAATAGAATTAAGTTTCAAGACAAATTATTGGATTTATAAATTATAGTCAATTGAGTTTCTTATAAGGGTCTTTTAAGCTAATTTTATGTGGATATATGTATAAGAGAAGGAATTTTAAGAATTTCGGTAAGTTTTAATTATGTAGCAAAAGAAGTCATTTGCTTCCGTTCAAATAGTAATACAAAAAATAGCAAAACACGCTAAAATTAAAAATTTTGAAGAAAGTATTAGAGTGTAAAGACTTATAATACATTTTTTTGTGCAACCGTTATTTAGTAGTATTTTGAATTAATTCATTTTGGATTTTTTTTATAATTTTTGTTAGTAGTTCCTCCTTATTTCTTGTTTTCGTAATATTAAGAAGTGTTATCTGAATCAAAGAGAACTTATTTTTCTCTTAAAATTTCCGTTTAAATGAATTATTTTCCATTCATTTCTTTCTGTTCTGTGTATTGCTCACTGTGTTTCATACTCACAGCTCCTAACATAACTCAAATATTTTTTCTTGTATATTTTGCTGTATAGTTTACTTGTTTGTTGTATAGTTTGTGTACAGCGAACTATATGAAATCTAAATAGACTGCAGTTTCTGGGTATCACATTTTTCATTACCTTTTTATAGCATCTTGCGCTATAGGCATTTCAAACGAATACATTTTGCTGTATTTAAAACGTTTTTGAGTATTAAACGTTTGAAAGAAAGAACAACAACAAAAATTCCCTTTAAAGTTCTTATAAAAAGAATTAATTTCTGCAAATTATAAGAACAAAGAAAGAACGTTTTAACATTTTATTCCAAATAAGTAAGGGATTCCTAAGCACAAGATATATATATGCATATATATATATATATATATATATATTACTTACTTCACCAGAAGTTAATGCTTCATTTTCTGATAAAAGTTTCATCAAAGTGCTTTTACCAGCTCCATTGCTTCCCATAACAGCAAATACTTCTCCTTCATTAAATTCTAGGTCCAAGTTCTGAATCGCTGTTTTCTCTTTATTCAATTTTCTTTTTAGAAAAGGAGGTAGTCGTGATTTACCGTAGACTTTCTTTACAGATTTTAGAATGACTGATGACTGAAATGAACAGTTCAGAAAAAATTTATGCATTTCGATTGCAGGAATATATCTGAATCACCAATTAGTTACATAATATTTTCTTCGGGTAGAGTTAAAATGTGTGGATAAATGAATAATTAGGTTCAGTGATGGTATGATCAAAAGAAAATTTAAATAAAAAATAAAAACGTAATCAAAAGCATTAGTATTTGAAGAGGAAATTGAAATATAAATATTTTTTAAATTTAAATATTAATTTTACTACAGTAGATCTGGTAATTTAAAAGGCGTCTGACAACGTTCAGGACAGTGATTTCGAAAAAGCGTATAAATGGATAACTTTTTTGATATTTAGTGTCACTTGAATTAGAACATACGTATAAATGGTTTTAAGAATATTATGATAAGAATAAATTATTTAAATGCAACTTTTTATGGTAAAAAGTGAAGAAAGCATGACATGCTTACGCATTCTCCTTTTATGAAAAATGCTTCAATAATATTTTGCCTATATATAGCTAGGCTTCCATATCAGGGTTGAACAAAGGTTTTTGAAATATATAGCTCAGAATTGAATTTATTCATATTTTATTATATCGAGATAAAGAAATTTTAACAAAAAACACCCATTATTATTTTAATTGATGCAACTCTGAAAACAGCGTGAATTTTTCAAAAATTCTAGTTAAAGCCCTCTAATGAAGTCCTATTTATATATCAAAATACTATTTTTATAGAGGTATTTTTCATAAAAGGAGAATGTTTTTAAAGTATGTCATTCATTCTTCATTATTTAACAAAAAATTGCCTTTAAATAAATTTTTCTTGTAATAGTATTCTTAAAAGCAATTTTATCTGTTAATTCTAATTCAACTGTTACTAAATATAAAAAAAACGTTCATTTATACACTTTTCAAAATCACGACCTGGAACGTAGTCGTCTTAAAATATAAAGAGAAATTTCAATCATTACAGAATAAAAGTAAGGCATAATTTTTATTTCAAACTGTATCATTTTAAACTATTCGATTCATTAAGAATTCTAGAATTCTATAAATAAAATACAAACCTTTGGATTATATTGTTCGTTCCAAGAGGACTCTTCTATACCTTTTATCTTAATTCCTTTAATAAGACCTTTCCATTTTTCTAAGTTTATTATCAAAAACATATGAAGAGCACAGGTTAGCGGCAACTGAAAATGGATTAAAAGTAAAACTGAGTTATAAAAATTTAGTTAAAGTTTTAATTGGAATTTTTTAAATAAAGTTTAATTAAAAGCAACTATTAAGAGTTTAATTGACGAAAAAATTGCATCAAAACGAATTAGAAATTGATTTATAGCACTCACCAAAAATTTTTTTATACGTTTCTTTTTTCACCTAACATTAAGAAAAAAGATGTTTGTTTATTATTAGATTGTTTGTTACTTTTTAAAATATTTCTATTTATATAAGAATTTTATGAATTTGATAATAAGATCTCCTTTTAAACTAATTTCCTGTGTCTATAAATACGGTACTTAAAATTGCTGATTAAGGAACTATAATATTTATCAATTAAGAGATTTATTAAAAGCTGATATTATGAAAAATAAAATTTTACATTTAGTATTTGGAAGTTTAACTTACAAATAACATATCAGTGTATCATGTATTAAATTGAGTTAAATAATTTCTTCCACGGAAATTATTTATTTTTGATAAATTAATATTTTTAGGAATATTATATTTCTTTTATTTCTATAAAAAAGCCATTAATCAATTTATATTTCAATTTTAATCATTAAAATAATAATTAGCAACAGTTTTTATTTTTATATAGTTAAAAATAAATTATAATGCATCAATGATCAAGAAAATAATTATTACACAAATATTTAAAATTCTACTTTTTGGCTATGTTTCCAAAATGGATCTTAATTCGTCTAAATGTTAAAAAAATATGAAATAATGAACGATAATATAAGTTTGAAAACTTGGAAATCCAAGAAAAATATTTTAGTTTCGAATACTATTTATATTATGTATTTATAGATTTATAGAATATATTATGTATTTATAGTTTGTCCATCTAGGAATGTATATACTATAACTGTTTCTAGAAGAAACTATTTTATAATCAGTGAAAAATTACTTACTAGTACAAAGACAAAAACGTTCCATGCATATCCATTTTCTATTTCAGGATCAGTCGGCTATAAGTAGAAGAAATATAAGTCAATGCTTATAGAATTCGCAATATTATTTATGATACAACAATGAGAAATATATTCTGTAAATTAAATAACGAAATGATATAACTAAAACTATATTTTGAATGTATTATCTAAAACTATATTTTAAATAATGAATATACAGTTTACCATTGAAATGAACATTTTATGGCATTAATATATGTAAAAGTTTTTTAACAAGTACCTCCTCACGATTATTGATACTTAATATACTAGCCGCAGCCCCCTTCTCTAGTTTTTCATGATACGTATAAATATATACTGTCTATACATATATAAGTAATTGCTATCTAAGTTCTAGCCTTAAGCATTCATTTGTAACGAAAATTACTCTTATAACTCTCACGTTTTGATTTAAAAATGACAGGACTTATAAACCATAATTTCTAAAATGTAAATGGAATTATCTTTAATATCTCGTAACCCCCTCCCCCAAAGTGGAGGTCTATTTTTGCGAAAAACATTTTTAATGGATATCTACTCAATAGACAGGCATACTTGCTAAACTTCAAAACTAAAAGAAATAGTTCGAAAATGTAAATTTTTTCTTTAGTAAGCCCCGTAAACTCCTTTTGAAAAAACGATTTCCGTAAGAATGATTCATAACGGATTATAATTTAACAAATGAAACATGCATACGAAATTTCATTACTGCAGGTCTAGCAGATCAAAAAACGAGGTTTTTTAGCAATACGTCCCAGTAACCCCCCCCCCCCCCGCTCCTATCAGGAGTCGATTTCCGTAAAATACATTCTTAGTGGATCTCTATCCAACAAAAGAAACAGGCTTACCAAATTTCAAGTCTGCGAGTCAAACAGTTCAAAAACAAGAATATTTATTTCTAACACCCTTTAACTACTCGCAACCCCTTGGGGTTTGATTTCCGCAAAAAACCCGTCCTTATCGAATGTCTACTCCATGAAAAGAATATGTCTACCAAATTTCAAATCAAAGGTATAATAGCTTCAAATCGGAAATATTTTTCTATAACGCCTTTTAACTCCTCGCAACCCCCTTGGTGGTCTATTTACAAAAAAATCCTCTTTGGGGACGGAAGTCTACTCCATGAAAGGGACATGCTTACAAAATTCCCAGTCCGAACATCTTATAGTTTAAAAACAGGAATATTTATCTATAATTTTCCGTAAGCCTTCGTAACAGCCCTTGGGGATCAATTTTTACAAACCCCTCCTGTAGCGGATCTTTACTCCATGAAAAGAGCTTGCCCGCCAAACTTCAAGTCTGTGCATCTAAAAGTTCAAAAATGGGAGTATTTATCTATAACACCCTTTAAGCCCTCGCAACGTTCCTTGGTGGTCAATTTTCACAAAATTCATTCTTAGCGGATGTTATTCCATGAAAGGAATATGACGACCAAATTTCAAGTCTGTAGATCTAATAATTCCGGAGATATCGTGGAGAGTACGTGAGTCGCTTTTCTCTTTTATATATATTTATTGATGCCATAACAAACAAAATAATCAATATATTCGAAGCATTCACGAAGTATTTTGAGACATTTTCAGGTTAATAACTGATACAATATTATTGAACTAATTTCTTAAAAACAATTAGAATAATATTCCAAAAAATATAAATAGTTTTAAGGTAATAATAGAAAGATGTATAATAATTTTCTCTTCGTGTAAAATAGAAAGAAACTTTTGAAAAAAAACCCCACATTTTTGACAAACCATCCGTAAGTAGACTATGAAAATTGAAAGATTTTCAGTTAATACAAGGATAGTATGATAAGATATTTTATTCCATATGAAAAACACTAGAACACTAATTGAAATGCCTGTATTTTTTGGGAATGTATATTTATATAATCATTTTTTGATTGGATAGAGATGGAGCTATATTGAAGACATATTACATTATCTCTCATTCCAGATTCACCGTATAAAAAGCTAAATTTACCATTTTACGAATCAAATTTAGTATTTTTAATCTCAAACCGGACTTATTGTTTATTAAATTAACCTTTGTGAATCAAATCCTACTTTTTATAGAACAAAAGCCTATTGTATTTTAAATCAAATTCAACTTTTTCCAAAAGTAACTTTTTTAAAAAATGTGCTTTTCTCATCTGAAAAAAACTTAGCAATTTTTAATTTAGTTCATCATTTGTTAAATTATCTGTAAATTTAAGAATTATTACAAAAATATCTCCATGATAAGCGTATGGGCAAAGAAAAGAATGTCCCAGTGGTTACCAAAGCCACGATCCATTAACGAGACACGTAACACAATCTACTCTAAATTCTTATTATAGCAAAACCGTCTGATATAAAAAGAGATGAATGCTTTACAACGTGGTATCTTGCATAGAATAATTTTTAAATCATTTTCTCAAAAATATAACTTTGATGAACAAACAAATTAAAGCATTAGCGAGAAAATAATTCTGTATGATTTCCAAAAAATAACTCTTAAAATATTATAATATTAATTAAAAATATTTTAATTAAATGAATCTATAAAGGTAAAAGGTAGGTTTAAATAAAGATTCCTTTTTTAACATTTGAAAGCTATATATATAATATTTGTTTTACATTTATTTAATTTAAATAAAACCATCAATCAAATTCAAAAAATATTTTTTATATTTTATTTAAAAAAATACTTTTAAAAAATCATTATCATTCTCCTAATAAATATGAAACATTTGAGTTACTGTATATAAATACCAAATTAGTAATTTTTTCATCTTTAATATTTGATTTGTTACAAATCAATGTCTATTTGCAGAGAATGAACATTTGAAATGAACATTAATAACATTAATAACATTTAAAATAATGAACATTATATGAAACATTTGAGTTACTGTATATAAATACCAAATTAGTAATTTATTCATCTTTAATATTTGATTTGTTACAAATCAATGTCTATTTGCAGAGTAAAAATTTGAAATAAAGAACAAGAAAGGAGAAAATATTTGAAATTATTAATAACAGCAAGTTCGCTAGTACAAATGTACAAGGGGTGATCAAATGAAAAGGTACGAAACGACATAAAAATGAAACAGTTAAATATTTGCATATTCCGCCAAGGGAGAATGTAGCGAGACATCTCGGGATGCCATTGGAGACTCTGACTGGGATCGGATCATGCGCGGGTGCCCGCATGCGCAGGAGAGAGCAAAGGCTCTTATAAAAAGCGGCGTCCAAATGATGCGAGCACAGAATTACTCGAGCACAGAAAAAGCATTAACTCCGATGTGTACTGTGAGACACTCCGACGCCTACGCAGGTCCATCAAGAACAAAAGACCGGGGCTGCTCACGGAGGGTGTGGTTCTGCTCCATGATAACGCGCGTCCACACGTCTCCAGAGTCACACAAATGGAACTGGACAAGTTCCAATGGGAGACGTTGGACCCTCCGTCCTACAGTCCGGACATGTCACCCTGCGATTTCCATGTGTTTGGTCCACTGAAGAAACACCTGAAAGGAAAGCGCTTCAACTCGGACGATGTACTCAAGGACACTGTGAAGGACTGGGCCTCGTCACAGCCACAGGAATTCTGGGAACAAGGAATCCTGCGGCTTGTTCATCAGTGGGATCATTGTGCTCAGGCCTATGGTGTATATTTTGAATAAAGTCTATATTTGTACCCACCATGTCGTTTCGTACCTTTTCATTTGATCACCCCTTGTACATCATGACATTTTACGTGACAAGAAGTTCTTTTCAAGAGTGATCAAAATTGCTAAGGTGAATTATTATACTTAAAGAGGTCCACAAGGATTTACGAATGACCTTTGCAACAACGATTATCCTTCGGTGTGATCTAAAACTGAATCATGGAATATCTCGCTTTATTTCTGTCTGCTTTTTGACAAGGTTTTTTCCCTAAGGGATTCCATAAAATTGAGTGGCTAAGTTATGACTTTTCTTTTTTTACTTTTTTTTATTTTCGCCTATTTAAAGGTAGTATGCACACGTTTTATTTCTCTAAAGAATTAGAAAATGTTAGTATCAGTATAGTAAAAATAGCATAACAATAACTCTAATAATTCTGTAAAAAATAATACTTACATCGCAAAGAAAGACAGCAAGTCCGAATGGGGTATAAATTGGAAAGATGAAACAAGCCACTGCATTCAGTATATTAATGTAAGAGATTTGCTTCAGTTGACCTACCAAAAAGGCCACAAATAAGCCTGTTGAAACCTATTTAAAATATATAAATTAATTACCATAACCACAATTATACTAATTGTCCTTCAAAAATATCATATTTTGTCAACCAATTCAAACTCTATCATAAAAGAATATTGACACAGAACACTTTAAAAGTACACTTATCAAAATAATTCAATTGAAATTTTGTTGATTCATGTAAATACATAAGTGATTTAAAATAGGAGGAAATGAAACATGAAAGAATTACATTTAATTCAATATATTATTTCTGTAAAAATAAAATGAACGAAATTTGTACATAAAAAAAATGAATAAAAATGTAAATTCCTACAAAAAAAAAGAGTTTTAGTAAGGAGTACGATTTTTATTGGACGGTAACAACGTGAAACAAATAGAAGGTATGAAATTAATTCGATTGTCAAAGAAGCATTCGAGTATTATCTCCCAATTTTCATAGAAAACAGTTTTGCAGCTGTTGAATTATTTCTAGGTTAATTGATTAGTTATTTTTAATGTCATGCTTGGAAGCAAAATGAGGAAAAATGACAAATACAACAATAAATTTAAATCACGATCAAGAGATGAGAACGTAAATTTTTGAGTTGTCATTTCTCTCACATGGTTGAGTGGACAACCGGACTTTCTAGAATATGCCCGATATTTTCCCGGTGTTTATTAACTACTATGCGTACTACAATGCTCAGAGCGCTGGCATCAGGTTCTCTTGCACTCTGTTTCGCACCATTGAAAAAATTTCGGTGACCTTAATGGTCAACAAATGGGGCCACTGCGACCAATACATTGCGCTTCAAGTTTTCTGATAAGTTAAACACGCACATCACTTATGAAATGTGCTGTAGCGCTATTATGCTTTTTAACTTCATGCGTATTACGGCTGTCGTTGACACTGCAGCAAAGAAATGCACGGTGCGAATGGTGCGCTCAACAACAAAACTGGATACAGAATTAGCACGAAGTCGTTTTTTTAGACAAGCCTTGGTTCTGCGTGCAGCATCATATTGCGAATATCCCAGTCTACAGGCACCGAGCGCAACGTACTTGGCCTGCTTGCATTTGACATCGTCATACGAGCAATGCATCTGGTGTTTTGGTATGGATAGCCATTATGTACGCAACACAATCGGCTCTTGTTTCCATTGTCGGTTACATGCACAGTCAAAATTACTTACACTTCTCATATCTTAAGGTTAGTACAGCGCTTCTCAAACTGTGGGGCGCCCCCCCTAGGGGGCGTGATAACCCTAGGAGGGGGACACGAGCAAATTGAAAAGTCAAAAGCAAATATCATTTTAAAAAAACTATTAGTTTATTGAAAGTAAACAAGCAAAATACATTCTTACATAATAAAAAAAATTTTAAAAAAACATTTAAACTGATATAATACACTTAAAAATGAATCAGTACTGCACAATGTATTTTATAATCAATTTAACAATACTAAATTAAGAACGAGTTTAATAATTAACAGTGACCCCATAGGCTTGTCATATATAAAATTATATGCAAAAATTAACACTTATCTTGATAATTTGTGCGGTTTATAATGAATCCCTTAACTACTGATAAACAGTTACGCGATTAAATCCCCAATGCAACTGTTTTGCACGTACACACGCGTATATGGTGTATTTGGGGGGGGGGGAGAAAGGGAATACGAAAGAAAATCCTTAGTAAATCTTTCGCAAACACTGTCAGGGTCATTTTATTGCATTCTAAAGCCAGCAGTGAACAGAAAAGAACGTATTTCGGAAAGACGTATACATACGTCCGAGGAAATTTACGCACTGGCTGAGCGAGACGTTTGTATACACTGGCGGCACTTAAGAGGTTAAAGTCGTATTGTAGCTTAAACACCAAAGTATCATATTTTCGCATTCAATACATTGTCTTGCCGCCATCCGTATATGGTCAGTGAAGCTGACTGCGTGCCGCAGGACTGGTTCGAATCCGGAGAAGGCATGGATGTTTGTGTTGTAATCTTTCTTCTGTCTGTGTTGTTTACCCCGTGTTATACGTTCGGTGGTGCACGGTTTATAAATGTTTAAAAAAAAATACATTGTCATTGCATGGAGAGGGGCGCGATGAAAATCATGATTGAACATTTAGTCGCAAACCTGAAAGTTTGAGAAGCACTTGGTTGGAGCTGTGGACTATCAACGAGGTCTCAGAAACACCATTTTTCAATAAGAAAAAGCAAGATTGAATGTTGTCTGTCGCATTCTTACCTACTTCAACGCAGGGTGCTTGACTTTTGCCCTGGTCAATTCGTTCTCCAGATATCTCAATCATTGAAAGCACCTGGTCATGGATTGTTGAAAAACTAGCTCTCCGTTGCTTTCTAGCCACTGTGTTTGAGGAAATGTAACATAGACTTGAAACAGCAAGGAACGACTTGCCTTTATCTGTCACCCAGGCCCAAATCCCTTTGATGCATAACTAGCCGTTTTATATCTGCCATATGTGGCAACTATGTGCATTGATTTCGGATACTGTTTTTCTCAAAATTCCATAATTTATAGTCGTTTTGTGTTAACTATGAATGCTGCTGTATATGCACAAGAAGTAAACTTTTATTATATGCTTTCCTTCTCATTGTTCCAACAAATTCAATGGCCAACATGATATATAATAGATATATATATGGCCAATGCTATTTTTGCGAGCTCTAACTCTAATTCATATGTTATGTGGAATCACATTTGCCTTAATAGATTTGATTTAAGTTTGTTATGTATCGTAAAGCTATGAATATAACGTTAAATTATTTTGCAGCAAAAGTTATTTTTTAAATTTAAATTATGATTTTCAATAACCGATAGTTTTATTCATCATGAACGTTTTATAATTAACTGTTTGAATTATTGTAATAATACTTACGAAAAGTATTATAATTGGCATCCCTATGTCTGCACTTTTGTAGGTCTTGAATACAAATCCTAGGAGATACGTCGAAAGGAGGCAGCTTGGAAAAGCTAAGAAGTACGCGTTCCAGACTGGAGTATAAATGTCTGAATCCATATCATAAATTTTTAGCACAATTTTCATAATTATGAAAGAAATCGTGCATAACAGGAAATGCCCGATAAATGTGGATAACCAGTATGTCTTGCAGTTATTTTTGGTTTTAGATACAAGCCAAATGATTTTTCTCTGAAAAGAAAATATTTATATTAGTGTACGGGGTCATATAAATATTGGTACTTACGTATTATCACAACAATATTACAGAAATTATATGAAGCGAAGCACATGGTTGTCAATTCAGCGAGTACGACACATGCGAAATAGCGGTTGCCAACTTGGCGAACTATCTTGAACGTTGGCATTGTTGCGATAGTACGTAATTACCTAAATACTATCACTTTTTATTTCAATAAATACTATAATCTTTGAATTAGTTGGGACAAACGGGAAAAAACGATTTTTTCTAAAACTTTAGTTTTTAATCATTACATATCTTAAGTGAATTGAAAATTCTCTATATTTATACAAAATAAGTCCTCTTTTGGCAGAAAGGACCTCTTGAACACATTTTGGAGTTGATTCCGTTAATGATCTTGACAGGATCTTGACTTTATCATCGAGGAACTACACTTGTAAAGCAATTTGTATCATCTATTCTGTTGTCGTGCAATTCATCTTGGCTAAACGATTCTTGAGAATACGCCATGAATTCTCAATAAGATTTATGTCTGGTGAATTACTAGGCCAAACAAGCACTTGCATCTTATTTTACCGCACAAAAATCCAGACTGATATCAAATTGCGACAAATAGCAAAGTCCTGTTGAAATGTTCACTCAAATATTAACATGAATTGAACAATCCTTCTAAGCAATATTTCTATGTATTTCACAGAATTCATCATGCTTCTAAGAGGAAGTAAATTTCCAGGGCCATTTGTTGTGAAAAAACCCCAAAACATCTCTTAAGCAAGGTGTTTTACTGTCGGTTGGATATAATCTGGTAATAGGTTTCACCTCCACTTTGTTTTACTGCATTTGATTTGTATCCCTGCACAAATAAATGGGCTTCATCACTGAAAATTACCTTCTTCCAGACGGTAACAGTCCATGATCGGTATTTTTTGGCTCAGTACGACGTTTTTCCATCATTTTCTGAGTTAGAAATTGTTTTATACTCGGGCTTGTTACCTTACGACCAACTTCTAGAAGCCTTTACGTACAATTGAGGCATTCGCTTCAACACTATACTCAAATAAATCCTTTCGAAAGTCTATGCTTGTCTTCCTTGGATTTATTTTGCAATTTCTTGTTAGAATTTTATCAATTCTTGGAATAGTTTTCCGCTTGCGACCACAATTTCCTTTTCTTTTTAGAGAGAATGTTCCGGAACCTTGAAATGCTTGATTTGCCCACACCAACTACCCTAGCTATATCTCTCATAGTCGTAGAAATGTGTTCGTTAAGAACGATTATTTTAGACCGCTTCCTCGGAATAATATCCATCTTTGAAAAGCAAAGTAAATATATGTTACACGGAACGCAAAATTATAACCACCCGCTACGGCATTGAAATGCCAACAACTGAGCCACAGGTACACTAAAACCATCAAACGAGCAAATTACAGTCAAAGTCGATCTGTCGTTCTACTTCTAGACAGATATAACTGATTTGTGGCAGTTCAAGACATCACTGGTAATCATATACCAACTCAGGCAAGGAAAATATGTTTGTCCCAATTAGTTCGAACACTATAGTACCAAAGTGCTTACTCTAAGCTAAATTCGTTTCCCTTTACGTGTTTCGAAAAATAATGAACATGAACATATTTATCATTTTTAAATGATAGATATGTTTGTTGATAAATGATAAATGCTTTGCTGCGTGCAAAATATTGTTCGGAACTGTGTGAAATCAGCAAGGCATACAATTAAAAAAAGCTCTATAAAAATGAAGTAGATCAAAATTGATAGAGAAACAGTAGAGTGTTATATGTTTTGCACTTTAATGCATATAATTCAATGTACTAACATTTCCACATTAGTAAGCAAACAAGCAAGGAACAGAAGTATTATTTACATTTGAAACTGTATTTATTCCTGATATAATATAATTATTCCATCTATTCTTATCTGAAATAAAAAAATTTGTAGAAAGATATACTTTTGTTAAAAAGCTGAATCAGTAAAATTTAAGTATTAAAGTATTAAGTAAGTAGTTAGTACTGAGTCCAATGAACTTTGGTAATTTCCATCTGGAGGAAAACAATACTTTGTAGTTTCAGAATTTTTGTTCTATTCCTAAAAATTAATAATTCTGAAATATGAATCATAAATATTTGTTCTACACTACTTAGACTTGAAAGGCTTAGCAGATCTACATAGTCATATCTAACAATATGTAAACACTTGTTTTTTAAATTTTTTTTTCTCAGAATAAGAATCAATACCACGAATTATTTGCTTTGATATTTCTTCGCTTTTTTTAATGAAGAAAGGTACTGCAGTTTTATCGCAGTATTTTGGACATTGCATTCAAAATACTTGGATACTAAGATACTACTTTAAAACTGCCATATCTGAAGAATTTTAAATGAGAGAGAAAAATTGGATACTAAGAAAATGAAAATCATGCAAATCATTCAAGTTGAGAATGATTATCATTTTTTAAGGTTTTTTATTGAAATATTATCCTGTTAACATTAAAAGCAACTAATATATAATTTTTGGCAGCATTATTTTCTTTAAAAAAAAGTTTATAATTATAAATAAGTGATTTCCATCTCTCACACCTATTAAGTATAAAATATAATTGTTTAGATTGACAGGTTTTTTTTATTAGCATAAGTCAAAATATAAGCGCAAATATTACCCTTCAAATGGATTAATCAACTTTGTCAGACTATATATATATATATATATACATAGATAGAGAGAGAGAGAGACTCACATGTCCAAGATTAAGGTCACAAACATGTTTTTCAACATAATTTTAAACTGTCGCTAGTACAAAGAATTAGAACTTGTATTTTATTTATTTTGAAGAACGGGTAAAACAATGTCAACCTTCAGTTTATAAAAAGAAGTTGCTTAGCGTTAGTTTTTGCAAAACTACTGAATTGAGACGCTTAAGCGTATGGATTCATATTAGATTTCTGCCTGTAGTTTTGTGAATATTGCACTAAAACAAAGTTTTTTTCAGTGAGAATATCTTCTAATAATCGTTTAGATGATTCCTTGAAATGGAAAACTGTTAACTGACTTGAAGCTGGCCAATTTCAATCCAAGGAGGCTCGCTGGTTAGAAGGAGCAGCGAAAGTGGTCTCCTGGCAGTGGAATCTGTTCCAACAAGTGGTACAGTCTCACGTGTTGGTCGTCCAAAGTCGCCACAGAACAATGATATCTGCACAGGATCTCTATTTGGAACTAAGCCCATGATGACATAAGCGGACAACGGCTATTCGGTTTACTAGTAACCTTGCTGCTGAATCTATAAGAATAATTTCCAGGCAGTTGTGTACATACGTCTTTCAGAGACCGATCTTTACGCTCAACATCTAGTATTGTGTGTTCCTCAATTTATTATTATGCAGCAAATGGATAAGGTAAAGCTGCACTCAAGAGACAGGACAGGAGTTTGAGCTTCACTGCGGGAAGCAGGTACTCCAACCTCTATTCAACCTATATTTGTGTTCCTTCGACTACATCTGACAGGAAAGACCAGTTATTGTGGAACCGAAAACATCAGTCCTGGACACTACAAGAATGGGGCGTGTTCTTTTAGTGAAGAGTCTAGATTCACACACACACACACACCAAACGAAGTGAGTATCATTGAGTTTTCACCCAGAGAGAAAATAGAGCTCACTCTCATCCCTCCAACGTAACAAAAATCGACAGATTTAGTAGCAAAGGAATCCTTGTGTTTTGGCTTAATGTGGGACAGTTTCACAATACTGTACGTTATCGAACCGGTTACTGTCGATTCACAGTGCTATAAGTGTGAGATTATGGAAGTCTATGTGAGATTTTTCAGAGTACTCTGGGCCCGGACTACATTTTTGTAGACGATAATGCGCGGCCACACAGAACTCATATTGTTGATAAATTTCTTGAAGAAGCAGATATTCGCCCTTGGATTAATCAATCTTTATAACATATTTGGGATGGTTAAGGAAAAGCCATTTCTCAGCATAGCTCCTCTCCCAGGACCTGCCAAGAATTAAAAATAGCGCTTTCGGAAGAATGGGTTTTGTTGTGTGCCACAAACATTTATCTACACCCTCATAAACAGTACGACAGCTCGTTGTGAGACATGCATACCGTCGTACGATGATCACACTCCATATTAGACAAACTTTTCTGACTTAAATTCTTTATCTCTTATTCATGATTTCCCACTTTTTGGTATGCCCTATATATCAATTTAAAATTAAAATCTTTTCTGTATTGTTATGTTGCTATATTCTTCCTCACATTGTAAATATGTCGCTGTGTCACATTTCGTGGCAACACAGTAAACTGTTCAGTCAGTTCTTAATTTTGGACATGGGTATGGATATATATATATATTTATATGTATATATATATAAAGAGTTTTTTAATAATTGCATAAAACTGATTTATTGCATTGTTCAATATATTTTACATACCTCTTTCTCCTTAATTACCTCCATGCCTACAATCACTGATACGAATATGATGCAAAAACCTATTATGGAAATTGTTAAAAATGTTTTTGTTGAGTGAAATGGAGGATTCAGGTCAACTTTCACAATTGGCTGAATAGCTATTTTGAGTTCTCTATTTGAATTTCCACTCCAGGTTACCCACAAGATATTGGATATTAAATTCTGCAGAATGGGTAGAGCATATAACCTTCTCAAAGAAATATCCCAGCTCCAATTCACATCAAACTGCAAAAAGATTTCATTTCAACCATGAATTTCAAAATTAAAGTATTTTAGCACACACAAAGGATTAAACGTAATGATTGTTTTGCCTGTTACTATTTAAATTGACATTATAATATTTGCAAATACATATAACTGGGACATGTTATTAAATTGATGTATAACAAAAGGGAAATTAATGCTTGTAAATTAATGCGATTGTTATAAGTCAATAGCACTTTTTTTAAGTTCCTTAAAAAGTGTTACAACAAGTCTAAATGAATGTAATATTGAAAAAAAAACAGTATTCTTGGTACGTTTTGGAATCCATATGAGCAAAAATATATCTTGAAGTCGGACATAAATTAAGATTTGAATTAAAAAAGTGTGAATAATGACGTTCCGTCTTATAATGGTTGTATTTTAATGCAAAAATAAAAAAAATTAAAAAAGGTATTTTGAATTTTTTGAAATAAAAATTAAATATTAGTCTCTCTAATTTTAATTATTTTCGACAAGATGTTAATTATTATATTACAAAAATAACATTAAAAACAGAAAACTTTAAATCTTGTGTATAATTATAGAACAAATTACAATACTTCATTAAATTAGACATAATTTAATAGGGCAAATGATTCATTGTCAAAAATAAAACTAATATTTTATGTAAATACTTATATGCTTATAAATATATAGTACAATAACAGATCAACATATAATAAGAAAAATATTTAACAAACATTTAAAAATTTAATTTCATACTAACACTTTAACTATTATTTTTTTAATTTTTTCCCTTGAAGTTAATTGTTTATTAGATAAAATAACTGTTACACACACACATTAAAATTAGACAAAAAGATAGTCAAAATTCACTTTTTTTTAAACTGCTCACGCAACTTTATGTAATAAACTTTAAAAAAAAGCAGTGAATACATATGGAACTAAAAAATAAATCATGCTATCAACTGACAACTCACTTTGCCAGGCATGAATTCATAACTAGATATATCAACTTTCACATAGCTCTCTTCATGCAGAATATCTCCTGGTTCCTTCAGAACAAAGTTCAAATTTAGTTCTGATAAAGCTTTTTCAAATAATGTCAAAGACTTCCCTGAAACAGAAATAAAAATTAAATTAACTGCAAAGATTTATATACACAAAGCTTTGTATTATTTACTACAATAAACTACCTTTATAAGTATTAGTTTTTTTTTAAAGAAGTGTAAATTGGAGATAAAAATAATGTTTGAATTTCAAAATTGGAAATGGAATTATTTTCAGGAATTAATTCTTAATCCTAAAGGTTAATTTCCAAAGAATTAAATTTCTCGGTGTTTAATACATTTATCGGTTTTACTGAATTAGAAATTTTCCTCTTAAAAATTTTATTTAATATATTTCTACTTACTCAGAACTTAGTTTTACGATTAGGATCTAATTCGTGGTGGTTTGCTGAAAACTTTTATCCTCAATTTCTAACAAATATTTTGAAGATATTTTAAAGTCAATTAGAGAATTGATTCAAAGGAAAATTGCAAAACACGATAGAAGTTTATTTTATAAATAAATTACATTCAACAAGCATTTTGTTTTAAATAATATAAATGAAGGTCGTTTAAAATAAGTTGATAAACTTTTATATTAATTTGTGAAGCATTCAGCCATTTAGACTTATGTGTCTAAAATGGAAATAATTTAAGCTATGATTCTAATAAGAAAAATAATTTCTTTGGGATGTTGGTGCTTCGTTTATTTGTAACGGATTCTATTTGCGACCTTGAACTAATCCTAAAGGGGAAATACTTTTCATACCATATTTGATTGAATAACCGTTTTCTGTCAAGGAACTGCCTGTGATTTATGTAAATACACATTAATATTTAAAGCCAAGTGAATAGAATTTAGAAGATAGAATCTAGGTCAAACTTTCATGACTCACGGAATTCTTAAAACTATAAGGTAGCTGAGAGACCCCATAATAAAAAGCCCTCTCCCTTAGAAGTAATCTGAAAGTAATATTTAAAGTAGATGAACAAGTTATGGGTACATTAAGACAAAAAATAACGGGTTTTTTTTTGAAAATTATCATTAATTCGTGTTTCAGGTGTCATCTACGATTGTATTATATTTAATAACTGGGATATGTATTTGCACTTTTTTACACAAACTATCGAAGACTGGGTCTATTGAAGCTGCTGTCGCATTTCATGTTCTGTGTTAATTGTCTTCTGTAATTTTTGTTGCCACATACTTTGAGAAATATTTTTAACCTTAATACATTGTTCAGAAGTTCATTGAAATCTTCATAATTGTGTGAGAAGTTTCTGTGTATTCTGAAAATTTGCAATCAAAAATTTAGGAGATGTTCCTGACACCGAATCTGTTGATAAATCAATAAGTTGTTCCTTTATTTTTATTGGTAAGCCTTCTGATTGGCAAGCCTATCCTATTTTAACCATAAAATATTTATAAATATTTATTTTTACTTAGAAAATTCAATATTTTATAAAAATTAAAGTTTTACCAAAATTTTGACGTTTTGATGTAGCAAAAAAAAAAAAAAAAAAAAACGAGTTTTATACAGTAATTGCATACGATGTGTAACATCTGACATGTTATCGTGGTAAATTCGCAATAGCAACTTAAATCCTCAAAAAAATGAATCGAGTATGATTGGAAATAATTTTCTATGGAATAATTATATATTTAATGAAAATTTTATTTAATTAACACAAGGAGTAATGCAATTTTTTATCAAAAATAATCATTTTTGTTCAATTTGGGGAAGATCGGTAATGATAATTTATGATAAATAAAATATGACACACACATACACTTGTGTTTTCAAAGTATTTAAAAACCGTTGAAAAATAGCGTCAATAGCAATACCACTGTTAGTTGTCGAAACATTTCGATTTGTGTTCACTTCGAGCTTGAGTTCATCATTCAAAAAAGCTATGAGTGGCTCGGCTTCTAGCAAACTGAAGTTAACTTTAAAATCACCACTCAAAATCATGGGAAGCGAGTGATAGTTTTTTTTTTTTAAAAAAAGAGCAGAACCACCTTCGGTATATGGCAAAAGTAAAAAATGCAGGGAATCTTTAATTTTTTGAACCGTTTGATTCGGAGAAATGTATACGACCACCGAAATCACCTTTTGTCCATTTTCAAATAAGCATTTTGCCGCACATATGTCCCCAATATCTTGACTAACAATACCCAGTCCACTTGTTTGACGATAAGTAATATCCTTATGTCGAGCCACAACATGTGAGTTGTTCTGTTTACGATAGATCGCAACACCAGCTGCTCTGTGGCCCGGTGGTTTAAATTGAACGCAGCAATCGAAGTCAGGTATCGAAACACGTTCGTCATTTTCTAACTACGGCTCTGCCTAAAGGACTTAGGTTCTTCTATGATCTTAAAGTGAGAAAACAAAAACAAAGATCCTACGGCCTAGACCGCGGGGGATGGGGGCGGATCCCCTCCCGAATGAAGGAGAAAAAACAGAACTTCCCTGAATAGCGCGCGCTTCCCCAACTTCCTGTTACGCATTTCCGTCCCTTTTCACGAAATCACTCCCACAAATCTCCAGCAATCGAGAGGGAAGATGTTACACATCAATAGTTAGCACTTGCGGAAACCCTGTTCAAGTTCCAGGGAACCCTAGGGATCCATGAAACTGAGGATGAAACCCTCTGATCTAGGTGATAGAATATAGGATAGGAAAGACAGTTAATTAGTGAATGTGTACTAGAAAAATTATAAAAGAAATTACATTTGAATCGTCGGAGTTCCTGAGGAATGGCATATGGAACTAGTGTGAATATAATTGCACTTAGCCAAGTAACTGCAGTTACCGATAAGTAGCTATACTTCATTAAAAATATTTAATTTAGATTAAATCTGACTTGCTCCACTTAACTCATGAGATATAATTGAAACGATAAAATAAATATTATTGTTTGTTTTAAAAATGGCTCATTCTTCGGTAAACCTCCCACACTAGCGACAGGATGTTCGCTACATATTATGCAGAGTTGTGACAAAGAATTTGTTTTCTTTTGGAGAGGGAGTGAAGATAAATTCGTAAAAATCTTGATTTAATGAACTGAAATTATCGATATACATCCATTTTTTATTATTATATCTTAATTATACTTATTAAAAACTACACTATTCTAGATATTCATTTATGTGTAATTTTACTTAATATTCCTTGTACAGTAAGCCTAGATATTTCCAATAAGCATTACTGTGAATTCTATTAACTGCTGAAACATATTCAAATGATTTTCTATGAAACATAATTTATAATTTCTTTTAATGAGTGTATTATATATACTTAATATTTTGCACTACTTAAAAGATTATAATATATAAATAACGATGCTACAAGGCTGCAGAAAATATCTTTAAAGGAATGAAAAATATATTTGTTTCATTAAAAGTTTTATTTGTATTTTAAAATGAATTAAAACCATATTGTATTCTACTTTTAAAATGCCTATTTAGTTTTTAAATCATAGATACATTTTTTATTTAATATTCAACAGAGTGATTAGATTCATTACTCATGGTTCTTCACTGGTATTAAAGTTTTGAAATGGATATTTTACTTTCATTGTTCTTTTGTTTTGTTTCTATAACAAAACTTTGAGCTTAATGAATAGAAATTATTTAATTGATGATACAATCACATTCGCGATCATGCATGAATACAGTTTTCCCATACATTCATTTTCAGCAGTTTTATAAGATAAAACGGTACTTTTCCGTTTTCGCTGGCACAGGCAATAAAGTCGCCAAAATGATACAACCGATGCTAAACGGAATATTCCCTCTGGTAATTTTTTACCGCCACATTTCAAAACTAGTCGTGGGTGTTTTTATGTAATGTTTTTTTTCATAATGCATCAAAAATGGAAGAAAGATCAATGAGAAGTAATATTTATTAACATTCTTTTTGCGTGTATGTTATATTTTGCCGCCATTTAAGTCCGCTTGGCGAGATTTTCACCCCGAAATGGAAAAGTACCGATACAAATTTTCTTCATATTTGGTCTGAAAATTATCAATTACTCACCTGATGAATTAACTACATGAATAACCTCATGTCTGTACGAAGTGGGGCTGATCTGTGTGATGCGCTGCTCGATAAAAGTCATGAAAAACGAGTGCATGGACAAAAGCAGTATTGGAATTACCATCGGGAATACTGAATAAATGCTTCGGATGAGTAAAATGGTTCTGTAGCGAAGAAGGATGGCAAAACTTCTGAAATAACTATATTGGTGATTGATACTTTCAGATTCATTCAGAAGAGAGGGAGTGTCGCTCTTTTTCTCCGTATCTTCATCAGGATTTTTTTCTGAAAATTCAGTATTCTGTCTTTCAGAAAATTCTTCCTCGGATTTCCCTAAAAATTAAACAATAAGAAACAATTTCAGCTATTTTTACTGACTGAATAGTTTACATAAGGGTGAAGTTTCTTTAAATTTATTGAGCAAGCAATAAAAATTGGAATAAATGTGAAAAATCATTAAAACAGTTTTAAGAAATTAAACATTTATAACAAACTATGTAGCGCATTATTATCGTACAAAGTAATAAACTTTTATCTAAATGCATATTTTGATTTTTATGCATAAGAAATATTGTTGGCTGAAACTACAGAAAGCTTCATTACAAGTTTTGCAAGTAAAAATATTCAAAAGAATACAATTTAAAACTGCAGACTGTTAGATTATGTAGTATGCACATTCACTACCATTTTTACAGCTATCACTTGAATGTACTTTAATGAACTTAATTGTAACAACAGTTACCAGAAAATGAATCTATAGACATACAACGAGTGCATTTGGTAATAATTTAATCAAATGAATCCTTATTAACAGTTCTGTGTTGCTGGAAATGATTGATGGATCATTGCTTAGACGAATTTTTTAAGTTTCATTAAAATTATTCTCAATAAAAATTTGTCTGGCTCGTGATAGATAAATTTCTATCAATGAAGCCAAAAATAATACTCTCTATATAATTTACATACAGTGGTGGCAAAAAGTCCTGAACACGCTTTTTTTTGTCCAGTTTTTGAGTTTGACGTAATTTTTCTTTATGAAATTATTGTACTATCTTAAATGGTGTTATTAATTCTACTATACTTCTTAATGCTGATTTCAAATCTGTCTCTAGCTTTTTAGTTCTACAAGTATTTTTTACAGTACAGCTGCCTGAACACGAGAATGTACAGTATGTACAAAATAAAACACAATGTAGAAACATAATATATATAGTATAAAAACGCAAAACTTTACAAACACGGTACTTTTAACATGGCCTTAAAAATTTACATGATTTTTACGTGTTTTAACATCAATATTCAATGAGACAGTCGTTTACTTTGGTTACGACTCTACATCTTTAGGGCATGGAATACACTCATTTCCCAAAAAATTCTTTCATGGCATCGTGGTGGGAAAAAAATATTAAAACTGTAGAAAATAATAAATAAATAAATAAATTTTTTAAAAAATTGGCAGTTATAGAGATTCCGATAGAAGTGAAAACGTAGAACTTTTAGTATTAAAATTTGAAATTTCATAATGTTTGAATTAAAATTATCAACATCAATCTGCTTTTCACAACTATTGACACTCCGAGCAACAACTAAATGCATGTTTATATGGTTTTTTATTATTCAAATATATTACGTGCTGTACAAGATCATGACAAAATATAAATACAATTCAATTGAAATAACAATTAATATACAATCATATTATTTATGGATAGTATTTGTATTTACTTAAATTTCAATGTACTTGATTTTTAACATTTTAATTGTTTGCATCATTGTCATCATTAATTTCAACAATACTTAAGACTTTCTGTACTTTCAATTATATCATTTTGTTCTAAAAAGATACAATAGGCTTATGGTAAGTAAAGAAAGAAAGGAAAATGTTTGATTCAAATTTATCTAAGTATCGCGTGTGCTAAAACCGCATCGATCGTCGTTTTATATTTTGTAGTATTGAGTTTTCGATCATTGGACATATTTAAATTAAGTGTTTCATTTAGAAATTCAATAAGTGGTAGATTTTTATCATCTGCAAAGTTAATATCGAAGTCTCCACTTAAAATCATCGGTACATTACCATATATATATTTTTCGCCAAATCTTTTTTCTAGTATTTCAGAATCTTTTTTTTTGTATAAATCATCAAATTTTCGAATAAAAATTATTGTATCTGTCTCATAGATTTTCCAGGCGAAATATAAACGGTAACCAACAATATGTATTGCCCATTCTCGGAATCGCAACGAGCAACGCATATTTCGCCTATATCAGAAACATTAACACCAATGCTTCTAGTGAATTTAGTAAGCATGTCGATATGTGAAGTAATGAAGTGTTACGTATCTTGAGTATTGTGATAAATAGCTATGCTTGCTGCTGGAACTTCGGGTCTTTCATAACTTACAACAAAGTTGAAATTCGGAATATCAAGTGGTTCTTCGTTTTTCATAGGAATTTCTGACAAAAGCAGATTTTTAGGTCAGCTGCATGCGCATGCAAACTTTGACAATTGAATGAAAATATCGGTAATCCTTTCTTGTTGGAGATGAATTCTAGAAAAGTTTTGGGAACTGCTTGTAGTGTATTGTTTTGTAACCTTTTCAATTCTAACTTTAGATCCTCTCAATGACTTGTTGATCTTTTATGATGTTTAACTGTTTCGGAAGCATTTAGAGATGTTCCTGTTCTACCAATCCAAAATTTCCAGCTGCTGCTAATATTTTCTTGAGTAACCAAAAATAAACCTTGAATCCTCGTTACTCTTGTTATAGCTCCGTAAACTAATTCTTTACGATGTTTGTGATCGTATTCGTAGACAATAGCATCATAAGTTTAATGGCATCAAATGTTTAATGGAATTAAAGTCGGAGCCGTTTTCATTATTTTAAACTAAAGATTTTTATGATATAAGGTAATAAACTATAATTTTGCATTTTTAACCATATTTTAACTTCAACACATTTATCTTGAATTATTATTAGATTTTATAAAAAAATTTTATTTCAAAATCCACGATAAAATTATGATTGAACAACTAGATGTCTGTTTTACCACGGTAGTAAGAAAACGTCTAAGCCACTGTGAAATACTAATCCGCATTGCAGAGGTTAAATATTAGAGAATAAATAATACAACATTTTCAAACGCCAGAATAAATACGAAGATTTAAAATAATTTTTAAAAATATAAAATTTTCAAACGCCAAAATAAATACGAGTATTTAAAATAATTTTCTGTTAGTTATTTTTATCTTAAAAATATTAGTATATTTATTTACTATTCACTATTGTACTGCACAATGATTCTTCAATTAAACGATTCAAATAATAATCAAACAAAGACACTATTTTAAAATTGCACAGTATATACACATTGAACTATTCGTTAAATCCATTCAATTTCCCTTATAAGATATATACAGCACTATACGTCAGCTGTATAGCTACAGAAAAACTGCTATAAGCATGTCGGTGACGCGAACACACGAGATTTCACCCATCCAAAATGTGTCTAAAGCGAACAGCACACTGCGCATGCGCCAGTCAGAGCATGTCGGTGACGCGAACCCATAAGATTTTCCCCAACCAAAAAGTGCCCAACGCCGCTAAAGAAGTTTTCACTTCAAAAAAACTTGTGTTTGATTGAAGATTTTTACTTCCCAACTGGATAACCTATGCTATGCCATAGGGTCTCAATTGGATAAAGGTACGAAGTTTGTCTTGGTCAGTTCATGCTATATTCATCGTATTGTCTTCTAACCATTTCTGGACTACATTTGCACGGTGATATGGAGCATTATTGTCCAGAAAAATTCGGGACTGATCTCTAAGAATATCTCCCCCTGTTGGTAGCAATTTTTTTGAAAAATTCTGGATTATTTTGCAGGATTGTTTTGTTCCTCTCAAGGTGTGAAGTCTTCTAACAACACGAGAAGACATCCTGACCCATATCATCACTTCCGTCGGATGCTTTATTCTAGGCTTCAGATACTGAGAGCTGAACTCTTTATGAGAGAGTAGTCTTATATAAGGCACTATTTTTGTTACCTGAAATGTAAAACTGACTTTAACCACCAAATATTACCTTCTCTAAGTCTTTAACAGTCCATAATGAAAGATCCTTTGGCTGCGCCAATCAGTGAGTAGTGGTTTTGAGTGAGTTCTCAAGCCTTGTAATATAATTTCCAGCAATCTTCCATTTTGTGTTTCTCTGTCAAAATCCATTACTTCAAAATTTATGGTGAATTAAGCCATTTAATTAAAGTGAAATCGTGTGCAATACCATGTATTTACATAAAGTTGTTTTTATCATATCATCCAGATCGCTTCCTGTTCGTAATAGAATTTGTGTTTCAGAATATTTTTTCAACGTTCCCACAATAGTAGAAAGACCACATGGTACTTCAACAACAATTTGGCGTAGAGAATAGCAATCTTTCTTCAGATATTTTCGTTTTATCCCTTCATTATAAAGCAGAAACAAAGATTTACCTATAACTCCAATACTATCCATCCACGCACTTCCAATTGTACCACAGAAGTGCTTCACATACACTAAAACATGCTGTACATTCTGCTTTCAGTCCTTTATCACAAATTCTCTCTAATTAGTTAGAATAATGGAGCATTTCATTGATTGGGGAAAAATGTTTTTATATGTACTATATAAAAACACTGTAACACAAAAAGTGACTCATCAAGAACAAGCTTTTTCAATGGGAAAGGAATTTATAAATAGCTGTGATAAGCGTGTGTTGAAGACGAAAAGCTAACAGAATCAAGGATTTGAATGTTTTTTCAAGGAATGCAGCTACAGGAGCAAAACGGATCAATAATATGTTAGCCCACATTGTCTAAATGTAAACTGTTGTCCTCGTTGAAGTGGCAGATATCATAATAAATACTGTGGAATACTTGACTTACAAGTTCCAATTAGTGAGTTATATTGGCATGATACAGAGACGCTGGCATGAGTCAACGTTTTCAATCAAAATTCCGCGAATGAGAAACAAATTTCTGAGAGAAGAGCAAAACATTTTAAATGAGAGAAACAAATTTTTGATCTTTAATGATATGTAAACCTCTAATGTGAAGATTACCTGTTTCAAATGCAAAAAAAACCCCTTGATTTCGCACTTTAATGGAGCAAATCAATTAATCTGCTGATTAGCTAAGTATTATGCATATAAACGGTTTTCGAGCTTTAGGGGTAACATAATGTCAAAAAGAAAAAAATTATATTATTATCAGCGTTAATAATAGTAATACATAAAATGTACCCCATTATTTCTCTCTCTATAAATATAAAGAAGAAAAATGAGTTACTTATTCATTTATTCATCACGATATATCCGGAACTATTAAACCTACAGACTTAAAATTTGGTAGACATTTCTTTCAATGAAGTAGAGATCCGCTAAAAGAGGATTTTTTGAAAATCTAAGCCCAAGGGGAGTTACGGGGTATTAAGGGGCGTTATAAATAATTATTTCCATTTTTAAACTACTGGACGTACTGTTTTGAAGTCTGGTAAGTAAATTCCTTTCATGTGGATTATCCATCCGTTACAAAAAGGTTTTTAAGAAAATCAGCCCTCAAATGGCGTTGCGGAGGCTTAAGGGGCGCTACAGATAATTATTTCCAATTTTAAACTATTAGACATGCACAGTCTTGAAATTTGGTAAACATATTCCTTTCATGGAATAGAGTTTCTGTACCAAATATTTTTGAGAAAATCGACCCCCAAGGGGAGTTGCAAGGAGTCAAAGTCCTATTTTGAATTTTTAGACCCTTTCCCCATACTTAAAATTTGCTAAGCATGTTTCTTTTGTTGAATAAAGATCCACTAAGAATGGATTTTACGGAAATCGACTCCTGGTAGAAACTGTGGGGTTATTGGTGGTGTATTGATAAAAAAAATCCAGTTTTCTTATTACTAGGACTATAATAATGAAATTTGGTTTGCATGTTTCTTGTGTTGAATTGAAATCCACTCAGAACGATATCTTAAGGAAATTGACTCTCAACGAGGTTATGAGGCGTATTCAAAATAAAAATTCCGTTTTTGAAAATATTTATCTTTGAATAGATTTAGACTTGAAATTTGGCATGCATGATAATTTTAAGGATTAGAGACCCACTGAAAATTGGTTTTGGGGAAATCCACTTGATTATTGAGTATAATGAGAGCGTAAAAAATCATTGTACTTCTATTTTAGAGATTATTAGAAATTATTAATTAGATGTTCTCTCCTTTTTATATCAAGAGGCGAGAATCACAGGTATAAATATATTTTTAATACAATCGGATTCTTAATGCTAGGATTTATGTATCAATAATTTATATATATAAACAGGATATATTTATACAACATTATGAAATACCCAGCGAAGCGGGTGAGTAACGGCTAGCTTGTATGTAAACTTAAATATGGATTTTAAAGCAAACAATACGTTACCTACGATCTGTGTAAATATTTCTTCCAAAGCAGACACTGTTATAGTAAAGCAATCAGGACTCATTTCCTCATAATGTTTTCTCATTTCCTTGAAAAGTTCAATGCAGTGTTCCGCATCAAAAGAAGGTAATTTTACGATTATTTCTCCATCGGACGTGCAGATGACCTTAGCTTCTGTTGTAAGACGCTTTTTTAATATATTAACAATTTCTGATTTGTCATACATGGATGCTTCTGAGCTTAAATTTATTCTGAAATGAAAATGGAATTTAGACCAATTATTAGTATATTTCTGTTTCTTTACTGAATGAATTTTTTAAATAGATTGCTTACAATAATTCTAAACACGAAATACACAAAAGAATTGTAAAATAATTGAAACATGCTTTGAAAATATAAATATCACTGTTGTTAAATTTCAACTATAATAGAAATTTTAAAGTGTATTAGAAAAACATTATACAAATTTTATGATAATGCGTAATGTCAAGGTAATTTGTATCTTGTAAAAACTGTGTGTATTGTTTACTATATAATTATATGTTCAATGGCGTAAAGGTGAATATTAGGCCCCCTGTGAAGTCAATATATAGCAATTTTTGTATGTCTGTCAAGTAACTAAAAATTGAAGTTTTATTACCGTAAAATCCGGCGTTTAACGCGCACCTGTCAAGCCGCATTTTTTAATTTTTATGTATATTCACCGTATAACGCGCACTCCCTCTTTTACGAAGAAACCTAAAATGTACATCTATAGTGCTCTTATATTTTTAAGTCATTTATTCGAGGTATTATTCTAGGCTTTTGAAAAAAAATAGTACATTTCTAGAATTACAACCTTTAATTTTATAAAGTAAGTCGCATCTGTAAAATAAACAGTATTTCGATATAAGTAGAAATCTAATCTGCTTTATTCTCATCTCTTTTTTTCTGTTTTTAAAGCTATCATTTTTATGCCCGGCGTATAAAACGCATTAGCAAATTTTGATCTTATTTTTGATGTTAAAAGTGCCCGTTATACGCAGAATTTTAAGTTATATATTTATTCATCTGACTTTAAAAGAACATGAAGTAAATTTTTTTCACTAATTTTGATTGTTTTTGTAAGGCGAACTTAATGTTTTAGTTTCTTTTATCACAATTAATGAGAAATGTCTCTTTAAATTATAGATCTTTAGACAATAATAAATGGAGAAGTAATTTTAATTGAAATTGATATATCATGCTTTGTCTTGAAAATCAATTCTTTTTCACGACTTTATATACGTTTCGGAAAAACGTACACTATTATTTTAGATAAGAAAGATAATTCAACACAACGTTTCATAATTTAGTTCCATTGCTTTTAATTCCTTCATGTATATCTGATTACTTTTAATTCAATTACAAAAGTTAGATTTTAAGTTGCAGAGACTTAAAAAAATTATCAAATTATTTAATTAGCTAATAATTTTGATTGAGAAAATCTTTGTAGATTTTTAAAGAAATATATAGCATTATATTAATAAGAATCATTTATTTGTTGTAACTGAATTCATCCTTTTTTTATTTTAAAATAATTTGGTATTTCAAGAAAAATCTAATGATTTAAAATTTCCTTAATTTAATTCTCACTCTATATCTCTTCAATAATAAAATTATTTCACATATCTGTCATAATTTTAATGTAATATTTCAATTTTGCGAAAAAATACACTTAATTCTTACTTTTATCCTACTTAAGAAGAATTTAGACTTAAAATTAGTTCATGTATCTTTGAAAACTTAGTTGAATATTTTTTCTATGCGTTATTTTATTTTGATAGAAATAAAACATTTTAAGGTGGCTGACTAAGTTCGGAAACATGGTTTTGAAAAAGCGTATAAATTTAAAAAATTTGATATTTAGTGCCAGTTGTGAATTAGAATAAATATATATAAAATGGGTTTCTCTCAAAATATTAGTAGAAGAAAAAAATATTTAAACGTAAATGTTTGGCAAAAAAAATTAAAAATGAATGGCACGTTTTGAAAAAATTCTTCTTTTGCGGAACATAAAAATTCACATTATTTTCAGAGTTGTGATCTATTGAAATAATAATGGAAGTTTTTTGTTAAAATTTCTTTACTCTGATATAGCAAAATATGAATAAATCCGCTATTAAACTACATATAAAAATTTTAGTTCAACTCCGGGGCAGAAATCCTAGCATTATATACGCAAAATATTGTCATTACATCAACATTTTTCATAAAAAGAGAAAGTTTTGAAAATATGTCATTCTTTCTTCATTTTTAGCCAAAAAATTGCATTTATAAATAATTTTTCTCTTAGTAATATGTTTAAAAATATTTACATGTATATTCTAATTCAATTGACATAAATGTATAAAACAAATCACCATTTATACTGTTTTTCGAAATGATGGTTCCGAACGTAGTCAGTCATCTTAAACTAAAAAGGAAAAAATCAAATCTATATGTTCTATACTTGATAACATGTCCTCCTCCAAAATGCCGTTTTATGCTTGGAACTGTTCCATAACAATGGAGTTTTCCGTTATACAGCAAAGCTACTCTATCTAAAGATACAATAAATGGAATGTTAGCTGATTGGGACCAAATTAAATCACAAGAAAATAACATAAAACGTTCGATAAATATGTTACTATCCAAATATAAAACTAAAGAATTTAATACACACACATGTGTATAATCTTACAATCTTTAAAAATATATCATAAATTAATGCATTTAGAAACTTTTATGAAATGCAATAAAGCTTATAAAGTTCTATCAAAACTTGAATAAACAACCTTATTTTAGTTATTAATTCCTTTTCTAAAATCTTTATTAATTATCAAATAGGAAATTTTTTTTTCAAAATCAAATATTACACATAATTTACTTATAAGTAAAATTCTTTCAGCTTCATTTTTCATAATTTATATGCACATACTTTTGATATTAATATTTTAATTAATTGTAATAAAACAATTCAAAGGATTTTTTTTGTTCAAATGAACTGGCTGCATTTTTGTCACATGGCAAGTCCCCCGAGTTTAAGAACCATTTCAGCACCCTATAGTGGCGGTTCTCGCTACCAAATGTTTGACATTTGAATTCAAATTCTCGTTGGATACTAAATATTGCCGTGATTTAATTTTGCAAAGAGTACCAGAGATAAATTGATATACTCAAGGGAACTTTTGCATGTGACTGGTGTTCAAAATTAAGAAAATGTTAATTATTTTGTCGAATTTTATGAAAAGAGTTAAATGAGATGCAAAAATGCTGCTTCGAAACAATGATGAAATCATGTACGTCGAATACGTAAACGTTTACATATGTGGTGGCAGAACTAGTTGAGTAACAGGATTTATATGTTCGTTCCCAGAAAACTTCATGAGAGAGGGCTGTTTGTGACATGTTGTTCGAGTTCCATTAAATTCTGCGAAAATGAGAGTTGTTTAAAGTGGTGTAGAGGTCACAGAGATGGGAGCATAGATCGATGGTTCTTCATTGATGAGTCCCAGTTCAGTCCAACCAGTGAGTTTCACCGTATTTTCATATGGAGATAACCAATGACCCACTACTTGCCATCCAATGTCCAAGAAATTGACTGTTGTGGCAACTGAGGCTTGATGGTCTTGGCAGGCATAGAGGTAAATGGCCTCACACGCCTCCATTTCTTTGAAAGAGGTACTGAGACTGCTGTGAGGTATAGGGATGAAATCTTGAGCCCTACGTTTGCCTTTTCACGGGAGCAGTTCGCCCCGATTTTATTTTAATCGATGACAACGCGAGGCTACATACATAGAGCTCATCTGGTCGACGAAATGGGGCCGCGGTAGCCCAGTGGTCAAGGTATCGGATCGTGGCTGGCCTGTCATGAGTTCGAGCCCAGTTCTATTCTGCTACCGCTGTTTCATACTTTTCAGACTCCTATGAGTATTAGGCAAATCATTTATGTATTATAACTATTGAATGGTTATTTTTTTGCATTACATCAACCCTACGTACGATGTTTTTTAAAATCTGACCAGTAGTTCTAGAAATTTTTGACAAAATCTGAAAATTCTCTTAATTTTAAACACCAGTGTATAAACAAACAAGAATGTATTCTGAAACAAAAATATTATTTCTATAATAATAGTAAGAGAAAACATAGCTATTATTCTTCTACAACGATTAGTTTAAATTATCTCAGTCTATAATAAAACAATATTTAAAATTGTATTCTATAACATGCTTTATAATTACAGCGTCAAAATCTTTCCGTAAGATGTTTCTAATGTATTTATTTTAATACAATAGAAGTATGATGCACATCTAATAATAGTAAAAACAATTATTTTACTATAACAACAATAACATTTCGTGCACTTTCCGGAACAGCAACTAAAGTAACGATATGAAAAATAACGATTAAAAAAGAAATTCTACAAACATCAAAAATTTTAAATGTAACATATGCTATCTGAATCATAAGCAAAATAACTTGCAAAAAAAGAATTTACCAAGTTTAGAAAAGTATCGCAGCTAAGTAAGTTATTTTTGAAGAAATTAATGAACATCTACTGAACTACAAGAAACTATTTACAAACAATCAGATTTTGAAAAATTTTACTGCTCTTAAATGGATTCCTTGAATTGTGCTGTGCATCTCTTCTTATTTTGCTCTGAAAAATTGTAGAATAGCATGAGAATCAAATCAGCCAAAAAAAGCAGCATCGTAGGACTAAAACAAGGAAGAGATCTCGTCGAATTCTAAATTGGATACGACTCTCCATAACATATAACTTTTAGATATTTTCTCCATAGCATTCAAAATTTTTAGTCAAATTACATTTTAATTAATCAGCAATGTCTTATTTTGCTTCTCGAACTCTTCTAGAAAACCATAGAGCTCTCGTTACCACAGTTAGTTCTCATTTTAACCATCTGCAGCGTCGAATCAGATTTTCATTCGTGGATTGTATCAATAACCAAGCATCTTTGGTCTTAATAGGGTGAAATGCCTTCATATATCAATATTAAAACAAACCTGACAAAAGTTCCGCTTCATCCATATAATGTGTCGTAAAAAGAACAGAACGTTCTGATTTCGTATATTCCTGCAACATGCTCCATAACTGTTTGCGAGAATGTGGGCTCATTCCACTGCTTGGTTCATCCAGAAGAAGAACCTGTAATATTCATCACATTCTTTATACGATCAATTAATGGACATCAGGTTTTTTGTATACATTATCTCAGTTTTTTAAGTAGTTATTAGTATAAAATTTTATATCAACAGTGTGTATCCTTTATACCCCTTTAAACAATTAAAAACAATTAGAATGCTTTATTTAGCTTTGTAGTGAAATAATTCCATAGTTTTAATGACAATGTATGAGTAAAAGAATAGCTTTAAATTAACATTTATAGCTCGAAAGAATTTGTAAGATAATGTACAACCTCTGACAATAAAGTTCAGTGAATAGTCCTGTAACATTAACGTAGTTGAAATATTAACGAAAGTTATCTTACTGTCCTTAGAAATAGTTATCTCCCATAACTATGCACAACTGAGATCTGCTTTACATGTCCTGGAAACTTTGCAAGAAGTTTTCTTTTGAGATGGAGTTCAAAAGCTTCGTCACATTTCGTTGGATGTCAGAAATATCGTCAAATCTCTTTCCTTTCAAAGCGATTTTAAATCGTGAGAAAGGGAAGAATTCTAGAGGATTAAGATCTGAAAAGAATGGTGATGTTCCATTTGCACCACCCTCTTTTTTGTCAGGAACTGCTTGACGATATTGGCTGAGTGAGGGCGAGCATTGTCGGGAACAAAAAAAACCCTGAACCTTGTGCGTATTAGTACTGAGGTTGTATCCTGCGTAGACGTTTCATGAAACGGGTCAAAGTTTCAATGTACCTTGCGGCATTTATCGTCCCGCTATCATGCGCACATTTAATCAACGATCTTTCGTGATAAATTTACTCACTTTTTCAATGCTTTCATCACTGACGGAGGTCACCGGTCTTGCGATACAGGGGTTGTCAGAAACAATTTACAGGCCTTCTCGAAAACCGGCAAACCACTCGTACACACACTTCATGAACAGTGCTTGATCTTCATAAACAGGTACCAGCTTCGAATAAGTTTCTGTTGGTCTCTTGCCAAGCTTAAAACAAAACTTTAAATTGATCTTTTGTTCGTTCACTTTTCTGTTCTCAATTAAGAACCAACCCAGTAAACAACCACTTTGTAAAATATGTCTTACATGGAACACAAACGATGCTTAACTGAACAACGGTGGGGGCAGATGGTCAACACCTGCCTCTACGCATGCACAGTGTTTTGTTTCACTAGTGTTGCCAGAACGGCAGTTATGACTTCATTCACAGAACTTTATTGTCAGAGGTTGTATTACTGTTCATATTATTAACTATAGTATTTTTAAGTATGACTTTTATAATTCAAATTTTTAAAAATTGCTGGGATACTGCAGATAACTCATCGCAACATTTTCCTGAATTAAAATATACTAAATTCTTTGTTATAGTTGCTAAATTATAATGTAATATTATGTTAACAGACTAACAGACTCGAGGCTGGAATGTCATGAATTTGAGCCTACTACCACTGATGACCCAGCATGTTGAGGGAGCTGATGTACGTCAAATCTGTCGAGGCTCAAACGTCCTCCCATTGGTGTGGTGTAGAAGTTAGGAGAATGGAGAGGGTGCCAGCTCAGGTGTCGTCTTCGTCACTTGACCCTGGCTAAAAATTATGAGGACCGTCACTAATAGCCCTCGTGTAGCTTTATAGTGCGACGTGCGACTCTCTCTCAAGACATTATTGTGATTGTAACAACAAGGAACAAGATGTTTAAACAATATAGTTTAGACTAAAATAAAAAAATAATACTTTGACAGAAGTTTTGTCATATTTCTTACTCACCATCAAAATGTTATAAAATTAGATAAATATTCTTATAATGACAAAGGGCTTCAGAGTGTTTAGATAACTTTGTGAATAGGCCTTTAATAGTACATTTAATAATTCAGGTAAGAATGTGTTGTTTGAAAATCTCACAAGTTTTAAGTAAATAAATACAGCTAATAGGTTTAAATGCTTGCTATCAAATGTAGTTGTAATTCAAATAAGTAGCAATAATAATGAATTAAATATCTGAAATAAGTAATCTTTAAATTTCATAACATGAATAAGTATCTATGTATAACTGAAGGTTTTTAATTATGTGAAAAAATTTTTATTTGTTATTGAACGAAATGCATTTTCAAGATATGGTATGATTTATGCAAAATTATTTGATTTAATAGTCTTAAAAAAATTTTGGTTTCTCTGCATCATGCAATGCAGTTTTTCTACTCAAAATACCACAAAACATTTAGCTATTTAAATTTTAAGGGAAAACTTTAAAATTTATGAAGTGATTTTAAAATGCTATTCCTCTTACAATAATTGACATATATACAGGAAATTTGATTTAAAAGCACTTCAAACTATGTATAACAAAAGTTGGTATGGGTTTTGTGATAACATGATTCATATTCTTAAAATACCTTTTTTTTATGAAGGCTTATTGAAAATTCCTTAAAAAAGGCTTGAATTTTAAATTCAATTAGTTTTGAAAAAAATAAGTGCTTCTTTTATTCAACAATGCATACCAACTTTTTTCCATAGATTAGTAGCAATAATTAGAAAAAATATCAAAGCATTTGGCATAATGGAAAAAAAAAGACTTATCATTTTAAATGAATATAAACTAGTTATTTTTTTCTTTTTGAGATAAACCCGTTAAAAGACTTTAATTGCCATTGGATGCGAATAAAAATGAACATGAAAGTTATCATAACTCTGTATTTTTCTATTAGACTTTTCAAATTTTGTGAAGTTATAGAAAAATATTTAAAGAATATAATTTAGGTCAAAATAATATACTTGATCTTTTGCCCAATTTCCGTCTTATGAATTGTATTGCCCCTTAATAAAATATTTACCTCTGGGTCTCCAATCATAGCTATAGCAACACATAATTTTCTTTTTTGTCCGCCACTTAGTACTTTGCTCATAGTACTTTGTGATGCAGTCAAATCAAAACAACTTAGCAAATGCTCCACCTAAAATAAAAATAATTAAATAAACTAACTGAAGAAATAGTTAATATAAATACACATTTTCTATAGATATCCATTGTACTTAAAGAGATAAAAAGTATAAACTTGTAAAAGCAATCGATATACCTTAGTTACATGAGAACTATTCTCAATTCTTACTGATTTGAAAATGCATTAATTCTTTTAGGTTTAAAAATCCGTCACTAGAAAAATACAGAAATTGTATTTATAAATTAGCTTCTAATTTAATAAGAAAGTTGTTTTTTATTTGGAGCAAAAATTACTATTAATTAAATAAAAATATATGTATGTTACATTTATGTTATATAATATGTTATATAATTATATATGCTTAAATGTGTGTGTGTAAAAAAATATAAAAATAATAACACAATTATTTCAAAATTTATAAAAAAAAAAAAAAATACATACAATCAATCATTATAAAGCTATAAATACGAATTCTGACCTTTTTCGCTTCTGTATTTTGTCTGTTTGGCTGCAGTTTTTTTTTTTTTTTTTTTTTTTTGTTCAATGATATAACAGTTTTTTTTATATGCTTATAATCTAAAAAAAAAAATCGTAAAAATAAAAAAAAACAAAATTTATCTAAAACTCTATAATAAAAACAATGTTCCTCATTTCATATGAATTTATTGAAAATAAAAGACAGTTACAAACATTTATCTTTCGCATTACTAAATTTTCAAATCTAGAAGAAAATGGAAATTTATTTGGTAGATGACGGCACACATTTAAAAGTGAGTTTTGGAAATGTAAAATTTCGAATGCTGTTTCTACGTGTGCATGTAATGTTCTTATCTATTTCTAAGTTTCAATTTTTTTTAAAAATTTTCTGTTTAATGGTTTTAGAATGTTAATACCATTTTTTAAGATTTATTTTACATTTTGTTAAAGAATAAACATGAAGTATATTAATTTATTTCATCATTTGGCCTTATATGCTTAGAAATGAAAAAATAGCAAAAAATGTAAAATCTGTTCTGTGTTGTATTTCTTTATGAGGGGAATTGAATGTTCATGACCACTTGCAAATCGAGGGGATGAACCTTTATTAAAGGGAAGAAAACGCAAGTAATAATATATACATATATATCAAATTTCATGAGAAGATTTGAACGAAATGCAAAACTCTCTACTGCTTCGAAGCAAATATGAATCTTATGTATTGAATACTTATATACATGTACCATATTTATTTAGTGATTACTTGTAGAAGTTTCTATTGTAATTTTGTAGTAGCTATTGGCAATTAGTCATAGATAGAACTGAACTGAGATATTCGGTTTTTTTTTTACTTCCAAAATCAACAAATTCGATTGTATTAAAATGTTCCAAATATGTAAAGAATTATCGTGAGTAACACTCTATCATAATTCACGACGTAATTTTTTGCCAAAAGAACTTCTAAACTTGGGGAAAAAAGCGCATTGGAAAATTGAGATGGATCAAATGAAATGAATGACATGAAAAAAGAATAAGTTTTCGAAAGTTTTTAAATAACAATGTAATATGTAATAGTCTCCGTGTGATTCAGAATTCATTACATCAAGGTCAAACGTAATTTTTGCCTAACGTTTGTTGAGTTCTTATTAGTAAAGCAAAGATATTTTGATTAAAGAATAACATTTAATGTTTCTAAAAACACAAATTTCAAGCTCAGCATTAACAACCGACCTCTGAGTCTCTCTCTCTTCTGTGGCTTTCTGCCTCTTCTAAATAATTATCCCCCCCCCCCAAGAGTACTCTCAAGTGGCAACTATAACTACTACATACAATGGAATTTTTTCCTCCTGATTTTCCCTATTTTACTAAGGGAAATAAATTCGTAGAAAATGGGATTCCTTGAATTTTTTTTTCTTGAGACTAATATTGATTTATTACTATTTTTCTTTCCTTGGAATGCTTTTTTTTATAAATGAATGCCCAACTGATCAACAATCTTCGCAAAACTTTTTCACCATAGCAGCGGTTTTAAGCAATAATACCGATAAAAAAAATTATTGCTGCTGTTAGATTTCTATTTTTTGCAAATAAAAAAAAAAGAAATTCGGGGAGAAAACAAATAATGAGAAGTTTCCAAATATATATATTTATTAAATACAGTTTTTAATTTTACAGAAAAAATACACTAGCAGTAAAATTGCTTATTTTACAGTAAAATTAATCTTCTTTATTTTACATATAAAAAAAAAATTTTTTTTAAGCAAGCTTATATAAATTAAAAAGAAAATCGTCAGATAACAAGGTTGGAAACTAAGCTGCGCCCTGCTTAATGGCTCTGAACCATAACATATAAAATTGTCCAATGCAAAGTTTTAAAAAGAGCAGTTTAACCTCAAGGGGGGGGGGCATATCATAAAAATGTTTCACTCGATTGAAACTTTAAAAGGAAATTTTTCGTTGCTACATATGCCTTTAAAATTAAATTCATTATTGGTATAAGCAGGAAAGTGTGAATTGAAAGATTAAAAAACTCAAACGTGATTAGCTAATGAGCTGACTAGTTTTTAGCAGCTAAAACAACTGTTATCTTGGTGGCAAAAGTGACATTTAGCATTGGGCTCAATAATACTATAGGTTGGACCCTATTTCAGCCCAAATCTTTATTTATCGCCAACTTGGCTAGTTGTTATAGTCATATTAGATAGAAGTCCAATACAGAAAAATGAGCTGTTAATGCAATTTGGCCTAGTTTTCCCCCTCTCTTGCCACAAATGTGAACTAAACTAGAATTTCACCGTATCTCAAAACTTTTCCCAAAAGGTTAAAAGAAAGGGAAACGAAAAGAAAGCCTAAGGTTAGTTCATATTATGATTCACTAATTTTACAGGAACGCATTATGTTGTACCTCGGTTTTTATTTAACTTTCCCCATATGCAGTTTCAAGCAAATTGAAATAGTAAACAATTTTCTCCTTTAAGAGATTTTAAGTCAAGGATTAAAATCAAATGTATTTTTTAAATTCTACAATTACGCGCGTTTCCTGATTATTCAAACTTGAGCACATTTTTACGTTGCATAATAAATGTACACATAAATTTAAATTTAATAGAATGAAACGATGCAGCTTATTGGCAGATAACTTGAGGATGATGATTTCTTCTTTATTTCAAAAATATTTGAAGTAATATTTTTTTAAGAATAAAATGGCTTATCATACATTGGTAAAAAAAATGGTGTGTAGAACTGTTGTTGTTGTTGTTTCTTATCCCGCTTGTTAGACAGAAAAATCTAGATCAAGTCCACGAACCCGTGTATTTTTAAGCAAAAAAGAACTGTAACAGGACTTGATAGCAGCTGGCTCTTATGGCTACCAATACAAGCCAAGATGTGGACAGGAGCGGCTTGAGTCACATTACAATTTGGAGAAGGAGGGTAAACTTAAAACCCTCCACATGCCGTTGAGCTTGAGTTTGTCTACTGCGAAGCCTAGCAAAAGTAGTTTCATCTCGCCTACTGCTCGTCTCAAGCAAAGCAGCACCAGCACTGTTTCCTTCATACCACTCATGTACGGGGGCCTGGCTCCAGGAGGAACTGATATCTTCTTTGACCAGGGTAGCAATTCTACGTAGAACTAAAAATCGGTTGGATCTTATTTTGATTAAAGTGAAGAATGGAGTGTCCTTCAAACTTTGTGGTATCTTTTAGATTTCATGAGAGATACGATAAAATGAATTCCTTTTGGCAAACTGTTTTGGTAAACCGAATTCCCTTAAATAAAGAATTGTTCCGATTAAGTCATGTATTCTTTGTTCTTGATTGTTTTTCATTACTTAAAATTAATTAATTTTTTTTTTATAAAAAAAAGACGACTTTATATAAAAATTTTTTTTGTTGAAAACACTTTATTCCGAATTCTCTTATTTAATTTTTGTGGAATGTACTGCGGTAAATTTTCCCGAGCAGAATGACAGAGAAGTATAGTTTACTCTCTTTTTTTCATAATTTGAAGTAAAAAGGAAAAGTAGTAGAGATACTAAAAGTACATCGTTAAAAAATTTCATTTTGAAAAATATCGAATGTTTAGTTCGTAAAAATGGAATGCGTTTGATGGAAAATTGTTCGACTGATGAATTTACTGAGAAATATCTAAGGAAAGAATATATGAGTGTTGTATAGAACGTTAGTGAGAAAGAATAGGTGAAGACAGCAAATTAAATATAATTTTGAATTTTCTTTTGAGATTATTTGATTGAGGTCTTGGAAAGGAATGTGATAAAAGTCGATAATCGAATACAACACAAGAAGTAAATCACTTACACTGATGAAATAAATTAAGAGAATTTGCATATTTTATCGAATTGCATGTAAAGAACTGAACTGAATGAAAAACCACTGCTTATAGATGAAAATCCAAATATTGTACGGAAAATACGTAAATATACACGTGTGTTTAGGCGGTGCCAGCAGAAAAATAGGCTTTATAAGCGCGTGTGCGCGTGTAAGTTAAGACGTATTTTGTTCGCCAGCACATCTCGGCAAATTTCTTGGTTTTATTTTAAAGCAATCGGCTCAATTCAAATTGTAACAGTAAAAATGAGTAACCACCAACGTTTAGATGATGAAATGAGGTGAAGAATTGTTGGGAGGCTAGAAGCAGGCCTATATCAAGTTCAGATTTGCAGAGAGTTCACCTTAACGCCCAGCGTCGTGTGTAACTTAAGGAAACAGTTCCAGGATACTAGATCCATCAAGAGAAAACCTGGGCAAGATCGTCCAAGAGCCACGATGGCCAGAGAAGATCGCCATTTATCGATTATAGTGAAGCGCAACAGAGGAGTTACAGCTTCTCAGCTCTCTCGTTACTCGAATGCAGCTACAGGAACCCGTGTATCAAGGGTGACAGTTTCAAAAAGACTTCATGAGAGAAGATTGTTTTTTTTTGCCAGAAGATCTGCTGTTTGCGTACCACTCACGTCTATGAGCAAGAGAGTCCGCTTAACATTATGAAAACAGCATAGAGATTAGAGTTTGGATCAATGGGCGACCGTACTTTCCCCCGATGAGTCCGGTTTCATCCCCAAACACCGATTCTCACTATACGTTCCTATGGAGAGAACCAGGGACCCGCTACCTCCCATCGAATGTCCGCGAAATTGACAATTATGGCGGAGGAGGTTCAATGTTCTGGGCAGGCATCATGTTGGAGAGCCGTACGCCTCTCCGTGTCTTTGAAAGAGGCTCTGTGACTGGTGTAAGGTATAGGGATGAGGTCTTGGAGCCCTATATTTTCCTTTTCAGGGAAAAGGAAAATATAGGGCTCGAGTTCATTTTAATGGATGATAACTTGAGACCACATAGAGCTCTTCTGGTCAACGAGTTTCTAGAGAATGAGGATATTTTCGCCGTATGGATTGGCCAGCCAGGTCTCCAGACCTCAACTCTATAGAACATGTCTGGAATGCTGTGGGGAGGGCAATTGCAACTCGCAACTCCTCTCCTAGAACCATCCAGGAAATGAAAACAGTATTTGGTGAACGAGTGGGACCAATTGCCACAAGAACTGATAAACTGCCTTATTTCAAGTATGACATTACGCTGCGAGACCTGTATAACTGTATGAGTGGGCCATACACCCTATTAACCCATTTCATTTGTTTATTCTGTAACTGCTGTTTCAGACCTTCCAATTCCAACGAGTGCTACTCACGATTATGCGTGTGTATTGCAATTGTTGAATGTTTATTTGTTTTGTATTGTATCAATGTATGTATATATCATATTTTATTAAAATAGGTCCAGTAGCTCTAGAGATAATCGATCAAGTTTGAAAATTTTCTCAATTTCTTACACCAGTGTAGTGAGAGAATAAATTCTATTTTCAACAAAAGTTCGTATGACAAAACCAAGAAAGTGAATGAGCAGTTTGTATCTCTCTTGGTGTGCATAAAAATTTTATATCTTCCTTCGGAAGAATATATATTTGTTAGAGTTCGAATAAAAAAATAAATCCTTGTTTTTAGGAAAGGTATGATGGTATTTACATATTATCGCAACTGTGATGACCATATTATATGAAAGGAAGCACATGTTTGAAAATTCGGATCTTACGACATATACGAAATCGAGTTTGATTACTTGGCGAGATTTCTTGAATGTTGGCATTGTTGCAATGGTTCATAAGTACTGGTATAACGTTATAACCTTTTTTTTATTTGATAAATTTCAATCCCTTTTAAACATTAAAAATGTGTTTTTCATAGATACAATGAGTTTGATTTTGTTATATTACAAATTTAGGACGACTACATATGCATAGCATACACACACATATACATAATTTCACCAAGGTGCATCCTGTACATCCTTATTTTAGTTGATACCTTTGCTTATCACCGATTAGACAAATACCGTTATCATATTGCAAAGTAATCCAAAGCAAAAAATGTAGATATTGATGCAGTTCGGCCCCTTTTTTGTTCCGTAGCCGAAAATACAGACAATGTTCGATTATGCCCCAAAACCTTGTTAGAATAAGTACTAGGCCTAGACTAGGCATTAAAAGTAAAGGTGAAATTGTCAAATCGGCCACTGGTCCACCAAATTTTGAAAAATCACCAATTTGGCGCGTTTTTGCGTGGTGTGTCTTGGAGTAGCAACCCTACCACAACACGCAACGATTTGGTGAGAAAAAACTTGGCGGAGCAGTGGCCGATACGACAATCCAACCAAAGTGTTACAAATTTACCTTATAAAACACATACTTTACTTATAAATCATCAATATGAACAAGAATACTGACTGAAATTTTTTTAATTGCGTTTTAATTGAGTGTGTTGTATAGAATTGCAAACAATGAATAACAATGTATTAAAAGCTATTAGATAACAAACAGTTTGAAATTATGAGCATCAGAAGTTTCAGCATAAAAAAAAACATAATCGTCTTAAAAGGGTGGTAGATTATTGTCCCATTATGAAAGTTTTAAGATTTGAGTAATTATCTTTTTCTCGTTACATCACTGAAGATTGTTACCGCTCTTTGTCCTTCACACACAGCATGTTTTGCCAGTTCTCCTCTCAACCTCTCTAAGACTGCAGCTTGAACGTCCCAAGCAGTTAACGTCCGTTTTTGTGATGCTATCATCAATTGTCTTGCTTCTGCCGCCAAATCCGTGAACAGATCTAGAACAATGGAATCAACAACATCTAGAGCAAAGACAGATATGCTAGCATCTTGATCTATTTTACGAAGCATACTACGAATGTAGTTTCGAAAAGACGAACAACTGACGTAACGAAGTAGGTTCTTTTTCTTCCTTTCTCTCTCCATATAAACAGTATTATCATCCTTCATTTTAAATAATTATAATAAAATTTAAAATGATCTATTGAAAGGCCTTTTAAGATAACTATTGATTGTGAACCGTTAACATGTTAAGAGGTTTTTTGTTGTGAAAAATAAAACTAAGCAAAATTCCAGGCTGTATAATGATATTAATTCAGTCAAAGGAAATTTACAAATTATTTCTCGCGAGTTCGATACGTGTAAATAATCCTTCAGTATCAAAGTATTTTTTTTTTGTTGCCATTGATGTAAATCTTAATATTTTTTCCTTAGTGAAATAAATAATAATATTATATCAAGAATTATTTTACAAATAAATGTAGAAAATACGTAAACTTTTACATATCAAGTTTAATGTACTAAAAATTCTCACAACTCTGTTGGCTACAACACTGTTCGCAAATTTCAACAAATTAACAGACGTCGCCAATTTAAAAAAAATCACCAAATGCTGTCATCATTGTTATAATTGTGTTCGAACATACAAAGGCAGGGCTTGCATTAATAGCTACATTTCACCGAATTCGGCATTTTTGATTTAATGAAATTGGTCGTTGGTATTATAGGTAAATGCCACATATATAATCTCTCTATTAGGAATTAAGGAAAATTTGAAACAGATTATGTCTTTTGGTAACCTGTCCTATGTATAAGAATTGCTTTATAAAACTGTTGTTTTTTTCCTTTAAACTGGTAAATAAAATACCGGGTGTCCGCAATTTAACTCGAAATTTGCTAGCAGTCTATAGCAAAAACTATACAGCGGAATTGCATGAAAATTGGGTAATGGCAGAATGGAATGATGGGAATTTTATAGAGCGGGAAAACAATGAGTTTCAACCCCCCCCCCTAGGTGGCGTATCAATGTTTTATTGAGAGCATGTAAATAATCAACAAAAGCTTGCAAAAGAAGCTCGATACGCTGTCCACCATTGTCTGCTACCATCTGGAGGCGTAAAATCGCATGTTCGACTGTTGAAAGCAGCATGAACTGGGGAATGTTACGCACATGATGTTCTATGCTTTCTTTAAGGTCGGATAGAAATGTGATGAGATCAAGGTAGACTATGGCCTTGAGGTATCCCCACAGCCAAAAGTCACAAGCATTCAAGTCGGGGGATCTAGGAGGCCAAACTGCAGGAAAAGGCCGGCTGGTGATTCCGTCGTCATGGAAATGGCGAAGGACCACTTGTTTCATACAACAGGTGATGTGTGGAGAAGCACCATCCTGTGCAAATACTGTGGTTGTTTCACATCACCTTACCTGAAAAGCCGGAATAACGGATTGCCCTAATAATGAAGCGTATCGCTGACCGGTGATGGTGCATCCTTGCGGAGGCTGCTTCAAAGTTCTTAATCATGTTTGTTAATCCTTGACTACTGAGTGGACCTTTTCGTAACCGCTTCAAAGAGCAAAATTTCCACAAAGCTTCGGTAGCAGAAACTCCGTTTTGGTAAAACGATTTCACCAGGAAAGAACGTTTCTGGAGAGTGAAGGTCATCTTCCTTGACATGGAAACGAGTATGGCTTCGGTTCGCCTCTCGCATCTTCATATCCCGCAGGGTGCTGAAGTGAACACAGGATTACTATGGTTACGACATTTGCATATGCCAATAGTTAACATTGCAAAACGCCATCTAGTGGTGGTTTTTGAAACTCGTTTTTCAACCTCGATAAAATTCCCATCATTTTATTCTGTCATTACCCAATTTTCATGCAATTCCACTGTATAGATTTTTCTGAGACTGCTCGCAAATTTCAAGTTTAATTTTGGACACCCGGTAGATAAAATAATAAATAAATCATTAAATTTAAAAAAAAATTAAAAGGAATTGAATTTAAAAAATATTTTAAAAATTTTAATTATACAGAATATAATTAAACATTAAAAACTGAGACTAAATAAAAATTAAAATATGCGTACAAATTTAAATGTCGTTTTTTGATCCGATTCTATAAAACTGTCGCGTATCATTGCTTTTAGAAAACTTGACCACTTAAATTAGGTGATAATTTATATACTGATGGTTTCTTTTTTAATAAGAACTAAATTAAGTAAGAAACTTAATTTTTTTCAAATGCAGTTAACACATTCAGTTTTATTCATCTATACAAATAAATAAAATTGAAGTGTCTGTTTGTAATTTCAAATTAGCAGCTTTTTACTAAATGCATTTTAAGGTACTTATATCAAAAAATCAATTTTTAAAATTTTTGTCGGTCTGTCTGTTTGTTCCGGTTAATCTCGGAAACGGCTGGTCCAATTTTAAAAATTCTTTCACCAATGGAAAGCTACATTATCAGTGAGTAGTATAAGGTATATTTTATCTCCATATTCCTACGGGAACTATGCGAGTAAAACCGAGGGACGTTGCTTACTCCCCACCAAGTTGGCAAAAAATTAAGCATTTGGTCAATCGGAAATTTTAATAAAAATTTCCTCACATTTGTAACAAATAACTGAAACATAGTGTAATTTAGCCTCTTTACAAAAAGCAATTTTTTAAATGGTTTTTTATTAAACGTCTAACATTTATTACGTTACGTTTATTAAAAGTCAAATTCAAGCTTTGAGAAATATCACCAAGTTGGCTAAGAAGTTCTCTATTCCAACAATCCCAGATATTTTAATGCAAATTTTCTCCCACTTTTTAAAGTGGGAAACGAAATAAAGTTTTAGCGAATTGCTCACGCATGATATTAAAAATTCTATGATAATATTAATTGAGTTTCATAAGAAGTTTTGATTTATCGAATATTTATTACTTTGAATTTTTTTTAACCTAATTATACAATGTTCCTATTTTGCACAAAATCTTTCACTTATACTGAACCAGATATTTTACATGGAGGTATTACTTTAAAGATATATACTAGATATTACTATGGAAGAAGCCATACAATGTCACTCTCCGAATAAAATTGGGGAGCTTTACGCAATTCTTATTTCATCTTCGGTCTTTCTAATCCTCAAAACTTTTGGAATAAGTACAAAGACTACATAGCGGAAGATATTTTGCGACGATTGCAGCAAGCACAAGCAAATATGCCTTTCAATGAACACATCTACAACGAAATACAATTAAGGTTTTCAGAATGGTTGGGAAGAAGCTACATGATTTTGGAAAGATTAGTCCTAGACGTGTCGACCGAGATGGCTTCGATAATGAAATTGCTTGAGAATTAAACTACGATTTTATAGTATTGCAACATCAAGTAACAGAATTTATCCCTCAATTAACTCCAGAACAAAGTCACGTTTTCCAACAAGTGTTACGCAAAATAGAATCCGGCAGTGGTGCACTCTTTTTTTCTCGACGCCCCTGGATGAACCGGAAAAACGTTTTTGCTAAACTTATTATTAATGACCATCAGAAAAACCCAGAAGATAGCAGTTGCTATAACTTCTTCTGGTATAGCCGCGACTTTACTGACCAACTGTCGTACTGCACATTCCGTTTTAAAATTATGGCTTAATCTTGCATTTGAAGATTCACTCATCTGAAATTTCAGAAAAAATAGCTCTCAAGGCAGGATGAGTCCACAATGTAAGCTTTTAGTGTGGGATGAAAGTACGATGTCTCACAAGAAAGCTATAGAAGCGTTAAATCGGACTCTTCAGGATTTACGAGATAGTACAGATATTATAGGAGGAATGGTAGCTTTATTATATATTGGCTGGTGAATTTTGAAAAACTCTCCCTGTAATCCAGAGGGGTACACCGGCAGATGAAATCAGTTTCTATTAAATCATCAAGCTTATGGGCAAAAGTTGGAAAATTCAGTCTGAAAACGAATATGAGAGTGCATCTTCATAATGACGTAGATTCGGAACATTATGCAGAGATGTAATTGAAAATCGGTTATGGATGTTTGGACGCAAATGCTGGAGGTTATATTTTACTTCCAGCATTTGCGTCCAAACATCCATGAAACTCGGCGTTAAAATTACCTGCGGAGATTGGTATCCGCCTTTACGGCGCCGTACTAAAGAGTGATACCAGCTCTTGGGGATGTACTAGGACTGCAATGGTAAAAATACCAATCCGCAGCCTATTGGATAAAAAAAATCTTTTACTTCCAGAGAATTTTGTAATGTAGAAGACAATGATGTTAATCTTATTGCTCAAATTTACCCGGGCTTGCAACAAAATTTAAATTAGGATCTGTGGTTGCGAGCAAGATCAATATTGGCGCCTAACAATGACATTGTCCATAAAATCAACATTGAAAATTTTAACAACGTGCGGGGGGGGGGGGATGAAGAAATATTTATCAATGAATGCAATCATGGATAAAGAACAAAGTACTTCATATCCCATGGAGTTCTTAAATTCACTTGAATTTCCGGGTGTACCCTCACATAAACTTCAATTAAAACTAAATGTACAAGTTATACTTATGCTAAATCTCGATGCTCCTCGACTATGTAAAGGAACGAAGCTTTGGATCACAAAACTGATGCAGAATATACTTGGTGCCAATATTTTAACATGTGTCATGAAAAGGGATAGTGTTATCATACCTCGAATTCCAAGTATCCCCACTGACCTACCGTTTCAATTCAAACGAGTTCAATTTCCAGTTTTACTGTTGCTATTAACAAAGCTAACATTTCAGGTAGCAGGGTGCATTTGGAAAAGCAATGTTTTTCCCATGGCCAACTATATGTAGCCTGATCGGTGTGTCCAATGCCCAAATCTTCACATATTTGCAACTGACGGAAGAACATATAATATGATATACAGTAGGATCTTAGAATAATTTTCTGTTTTGAGCTCTTGAAAAGAGGAATTATACATTAAACGTACATAATTTCAATTTTTAAAAATATTAATACTTGTAGTTTAAGTTATAGAATTTTTGTTGTTAATTAATATAATAAATTATGTTTTCAGTTTTTTAAACTAAGCTCAATTTTAGAATTTTTAAATTTTATTGGTTCCAGTCAAGCAATAAAAAATTACCATATTATATTATTTACTTTCTAATGATAATGTGATTACGACTTTGACAGTTATTTAAAGACATCAACGTGAGCGGAGCCGCGGGTAAAAGCTAGTATATAATATTTTTTATACTTACGTATAGCGTCAACGCAGCAACATTTGCACCACGCGAAAAGCGCCATGATATTAATACAACAAAGATTCTTGTGTACTTTATTTGAGGAAAAATTATTCTTGCTGACAGTCCTCATTTTTACGTGATGTGGATGTGAAGTTTGGGTTACCAGCTCTTACTTTTATTTCGACATTTGACCATTGTTTGAAATTGAGGGGCGTAGTATTGGCTGTGTTAAATGAACCTTGGTGTAAAGCAGAAATAGGCAGCCAGAATACGTGCAAGTTGCAAGCATGCTGATAAGAGTTTCTTCAAGGTTACCCTACACTGCCTCGACCAGCTAGGTCACCTGATCTCTCTCCCATAGAACACATTTAGAACGTTTAAGACGATTAAAACCACCCTGGAATGTTGATGATTTAGCACAACAGTTGGAGACAATTTGGCATGAAATTTCGCAAGACATCGTCCGGGAATTTTATTAGTCTATGCCACGCCGGGTGACAGCTGGCATCCAGGCCAAAGGTGGACCAACGTCTTATTAATTTCCTCCCTTTAAAATGTTCAAACTCTGGAATAATCATTGTTGTTCGGAAATTTAAATTGTTTCTTTTTCCATGTATTTTCTTCACACTATCAATTTTTATCGCAATCAAACAACTTATCCTTGGTGCGTCCCCCCTCCCCCTTATAGAGTGTATTTGATTGAAATTCACTAATGAAATATTTTCATTACACTTAAATATATTGCCAATGCTATATTAAATTCTGACCAGGCTGTAAACTCTCTTTTAATACTTCTGATTTACATTCAGTACAATTCTATTGCTCAAAGCTTCCTCTAACAAGTTCATAATTCATATCCAAATACACGATTATGGAAGAACATTTTTTATGATATTAAACATAATCAAAATAATTAGATTATAAATTACACACATCGTCAATTAAAAAAGTGGAAAAGAAATTTAATTTTTCGAAACATTTATTTATTTATATGAAAATCCAAACACTCATAATTTTTTTTTTGTTATTTATATTATTTAAATGAAAAACAAAATGAACTCAATTATAAAACAATCTATACTAAGAATTTCTGTGCCAATAACATCCCGAATGTGAAAAAGCTCTTAACTAAATTTTCTCTAAATAAATTAGATAAAATAGCAAACACACACATAATTAACAAGGTGGACGTGACCTGTAAAATACATCAGAATCGTCACACACAATGGCCTTTTTTCTTACATTGTAATCATCGGATAGTTTTCAAATTTTACACCAATATATTTCAGAAACAAAATGCATTTTCCGCACAAAAAAGAATTTTAAAAAATGGTAGGTTTTTAATCTGTTCCCATAGCAACAATTTACTTATATGTAATCCTTCTTGCATTGTTGTAAAGCAATGCATGATGGATTACGTTATTAATCATTTAATAGCCTGACAACTCGAAATACTTCATTTACATCGCAATATTTTTATTATCATGTTACTTTACTTCTATTGAAGATTTTTTTCTATGAAAAGAATGCATTATTTTCAGGATTGAAAAAATTCAATATTGGTAATTTTGGGTCCCATTTATTTTTATTTTTATATGTGATATTATAGTTTTGAAAGCAGATATTTTTCAGGCAGTTTTCTAAGATGTAATATTTAGTTACTAAACATTGATTAAATACGTTACTGGCATCTTGAAATTAGAATGGATTTTCAAGATTATATAAATTGATAGCTTTTCATTTTATGTAATTTTAAAAAACTAATAATTAATATATTCTATAATTAGAAATTAGTACGTCACAATAAAATTTAATGAATATTATGCACAATTTTACAGCTTTAAAACATTTTTTTAATTTTGGAAAATTAACTTTGAAACTATGTGTGTTAAGAATGATAAATGATGAATTTAAAATACAATTAAAATAACCATATACTTGACACAAAATTTTTTAATTTTTTTAAATTTTTACAGTTAAAACAATATGAGTTTCCATGTCACAGTGAAATAATTTTATTCTTTTTACACAATAATAATTCACTACTTAGGCGGTAAAAAAAATAAAAATTTTATCCCAAAAGTCAAAGAATGCCACATAATGCTGCATCCCATTAATCTTCAACTTGTTGCTGATCAGTTTTGCTTATTCTAAATTAGTAAAATCAATTAATTTTGAAAATCAATGAATTTTTTAGTAATTTAATATATAGAGGAATAAGTTTGTTTTATCTATATCATAGGTTCCCAACCTTTTTTGAACAGGCGCCCCCTTTTCTAGTGAATTTTTCGGTACCGCCCCCTCTCACTCTAGAGAAATAAGAGTGTACATGATACTGGTGAAAACAAGAGTTAATTTTTAAAAAATATCCTATTACTAGTAGAATATATTTTTTTTTTACTTTCGAATCTGAAATAGCTATTGCCACAAATATATTTAAATGTGTAATATAATATATTTTAGTCATAAATAGGATATTGTTGGAAGTGAAACGCTACTGAATTTCTTCATTTAAAATAATGGAATAAAAGTTTTAGCTTACCTGTTTCAAAGACAGACAAGAGTTTTGAAGATACGAAGTAATTCATAATAAGATATTACTTTCAAAATAAATATAAATTGACAGTTTCAGCCTTTAAAGAATCCCACGTTAATTCCTGGTTTACATATTTAATTATGTTTCTTGGATAATTGGTATTGAAATGCAGTGGACGAAACATTTTTCCTTCTGCTCACACACAAAGACAAAACGTGCACTAAATAAATTAAAATGCAGTATATCATTCAATTTAATGGTGGTCTGAATGTAATGTAATCTTTAAGTTTGTCATCCACTTCCCGAACTACCAAGATATGTGAGTTTTCGTACATGCAATATAGAAATGATTTAAATACATACAATCAACATAAGTAAACAGTATTAAAGTTTACTTTTGTTAGTATATAATCAGCGTGTTTTTTTTAGTCTTTAAGACTATGTTTGGTTAATCTGACCAAGCCTCTCCGTGTCATCTCAATGCCCCCTAATTTTCCCTAATTTTCTCTGGGTCTTTTACTACCCCCCTGAAAATCTCAAACGCCCACAAGGAGGCACTAACGCCCACGTTGAGAACCTATGATCTATATTATGTTAATTAATTACTATATTGTCTTATCTATTTTGTGATAAATACTCATACACCTTCTAAACTCATGTTAAAAATTTGTGAAATGTTACTTACTCTATTTACGACAGTTTCAATACTGAATATCTTTTTCAAAATAGAAACTTTTTAATGTTTTTATGCAACAATCGATATGTTTTGATCCAGTTAAGAATTTTCTCTTTCCCCCTCTCTCTATACAAGGAGATTCGCTACCAGACCGACAAACTTGCAGGGTGTGTAGGGGTACAGAGACGACTCGGAATCTCACAGGAATGCAGTATTGCAAGTGCTGTAGTTTCGAGCTATGATACAAAAAAGCAGAGAAAAACAACATAAACACATAAATGGGATTTTACACATTTTATTGAAAGGTTGTACTAAATCAGGTATTCACAATTACGACCAGAAGTCGTCTGGCAGGCCTGGCAGCGGCACTGCATGGAATTATTTACATTCTCGAGGATTCCTGATACATCACTTATTATCCCGGTAGTTAAGATATTCGATCAATGAGATCTGCAAGTGAAGGAACGGGTGTCTCGTGACTAGAGCCATGTCATCTTTTGTTCACACTTGCAATGGCGGTGTGAAAGGGGAACACGCCTGTTGAGTAATGTTCATGCTGCAACCGCAGAGCTGCGTGCCGTTTACAATCCAAAGTTCCAAATACTATCAGCACGTCGAACAATTTTTCATTTGAATACGAGTTCACCCTACTACTTCGGGAAACGGATGGCAAATAAAAACTTCTAGCAAGGCCTGTTTTACGAAACTTTCCGTTCTGCTTCACCTACCACTAAACTGTCCAAAGGAATCTTACGGAATGTAAGGAATTCCAAGTAACACCGCTGCCAGATTTTCCAGATCACTTCCGGTTGTAACTTCGAACACCTGTTGTAGTACAACCTTTCAACAAAAAGTTTTTTGTCCCTTTAATGTGTTGTTGCTTCTGTTCTTTTTCTCAGCTTCTATGCACTATAGCTCGCGACTATGTCGTTTGTAACCCTACATTCCTGTATGATTCCGGGTTGTCTCTGTACCCTCTACACACCCTGCAAGTTTGTCGGCCTGGTAGCGAATCACCCTATATATATACAAATTCTTTGTAGAGCCTAATTTTTATCATTTTCATCATCTATAAAATTCTATAATTCTAATTTAACTCCAATCTATAAAAACCCACCATACTGTTTTGAAATACGTAACTTATTTATTTATTCATTGTAAAACTATTTCAGCAATTTGTAGCAAAGAAATTTACAAATTAAAATGTGAGATTCTAGAGTTTTATACCATATCTGTAGCTTTTTTAAGGTATTTCTTCTTGATTTTTTTTATCTAATGGATAATTATTTTAAATTACACTATATTTTCCGTTAAGTGCTATGGGCTATATTCATGTATATTTAAATTTCGAAAAACAGATAAATGTATTAATAAAATTGATATATAAAATATATCAAATAATTTCCTTCAAAGTATTTTTTATTTCTTTCTTAAATTTAAATTATTCATTTTGCCGAAAAAATATATTGTTAAAAACATTTGAATTGTAGCGTTTATGGAAAGATTAACTAAGATTAAGTTAAAACTTCAAAAAAAAATAATTAAAATTTTCATTAATCTATATTCTATTCTATGAACTGAATAATTTTTTATAATAGCCTTAGCATTCCATAATCTTGTTTTTCCTAAGTGAATATCATATAAATTTTCCAACTATTAACTCCTTTTATATGAAATTCTGAGAACACATTTTTAAAAGTATTTCTTTCCTATTATTTCACAACTTAAAAATAAAAATTCCCTTTATATTTATGATTCAAGCGGGACTTTAAAAAACGAAAAAATTCGCTATTATTTCGGATTTTTGAAGGAAGAAAAAAATATTATTTCCATATCTCTCAAATTAATTGATTTTCATATTTAACTGGAAAAAAATATGTTCCCTTTCAAACGAAAACAAATTCGTACAATTCACTTACCTTTGATTTTAACTCTGAATTAGGGATACCTTTTAAACGACCAAAAAGCAATAGATGCTCTTCAGCATTCAATTCATCGTATAAAATATTCTCTTGCGGGCAGATCCCAAGTTTTATTGTAGTTTCCGTCGTGATTTTCCCACAATCTGGAGGCATAGCTCTACTGATGATTTTCAAGAAAGTGCTTTTTCCCGCTCCATTAGGGCCTAAGAGGCACATTATTTCGCCTTTAAACACTGACAGAGAGAGTTCTAAAAATGTAAAAAATTAACACTTAGGAAAATATTACGTTAAATAGATATTCATACATCTATTCCATGTTATCATTTCAATATCATAACTTATTAAAAAACACTGTGTGTGTGCACGCGCATGTATGGGTATTAAGCTATCCGACTACCCTAAAATTGTGAATTTTGCCAAAAATTGACTTTTTTTATGACTTTATTTTATAGACCAATTTATTAGCTTTATAAAAAAACAATTTTATTATTTTCGTGTCACTAGATCAAAGTGTTTTACTAAAAGCAGATACCATTACTTTAAGCAAGATATCATACTTTAAAACGAGTTTTAGTCGAAATGTGTTTTTTTTTAAATGCTTAAACGAGGCCAGCGATTGCTCAAAAAGTTTGGAAAATAATTAACTGAAACTTTTTTGTATGTTCTGTATAATAGTAGAAGTGTTTTAACCTTCAGATTTCTCAATCACTGTTTTTATTACAAAATTTACAGTCCTTATGTGAATATAATCACTGTTTCTTTAAGCAATTTTATATAACTAAGATAAAGTGCTCTAGTTTTTGTAAAAATTAAAATATCTTTTATCCCTAAGGTCATTTCAAAAATGAATTACATATAGCAACACATCAGAATTAAAAATTTGAAAATTTGTGCATAAACTTTTGGTTCAAAATGGGCCGCGTTATGTTATTTTTTTGTAAATTTTTACCCATTTTTCCCCGTTTTAGTCATGATAATTTCTTTTTCTCTTCTTAATTTTAGCATGTTTTTCATAAATGTTCTATACAAATTTAAAAACAACAACAACAAAAAATCCCATATATCCATTTTTCAATTCCTACTATTAGTTCACACTCTCCCTTTAAATAAATATTTATGTATATATCCCCTGTTCAAGTTTTCAATCGTCAATAAAATACTTTCTATTCATCCAATCAAATTCAAATGAATTTTTTTAAACCTGTCGTGGATCCCCTTGATGTTAATACAGTTTTTTTTAAATATTAATTCATTAATTACCAGCTAATTAATTTAATTAATTACCGGTTTTCGACACCAACTTTGATTTATTACCATTGTTGTAACAATGTAACTGTTAAAACAATGACAAAAGTTGGCGTCGAAAACCGATTTTCCAGCCAAACTAGCCAAACCAGGTGTGCATTGTTACAACAATGCAGACAAATCATGGTTTTTTTAATTCCTACTATTAGTTCACTCTCTCCTTATATATATATATATATCTTGTTCAAATTTTCAATCGCTTATAGAATACTTTCTATTCATCCATTAAAAGTAGGAATTGACTTAAAAAATTTTTTATATTACTTGTTTTAAAAAAATGTTATCGCAAGTAGTCAGATAACTTGATAGCACAAAAATCGAAAAATCTAAATTTTAGTGCGTGAAACTATGAGTATTCATGGTATGCTCCTTTAAACGAATATATTTTTAGAAATTTGTCTTAGAATTTTTAAAAATTCAAATTTAATGCAATTTTTCTTAGCTCTTGCGATATAACGTCACAAGATGTCTATATTTGAATGTACGAAATTATTCTTCATGTCATCATTTAATGATGGTTACACATTGTTTACAATTACTTTTGTTCATTTGTTTATTTTTTGTAACAGAGTTACAGTGTTTTTTTTAATAATAGTGCTAAAATAGTAACATTTCAGCAATTAAGTTTTAGTTTTAGCAACTAAAACTTAACTGATGGAAATTATTGTTAGTTCTAGTTTGTGTTTATGATTCCGTTTTTGCACTTTTTTGTATTATACTGTCAAAACTAAACGTATTTTATCTTTTTCAAAAACTCAAAGCCAAATATTGGTTGGATTTATCTTTTTTAGATAGTTTTTAAATTAATATTATAATTGTTTTCGATTTGTGACTTTTCACACTTTTATTGATAGTTTGACTAAAGATAAACCTATCTTATCTATTTCAGATAGTTTTTTAACTTCAGTTAAGGTTATGTTATAATTTTTTTTCAATTTAAGACTTTCTTATAGAAGATTTCTTTTTATCTCTTTCGGCAGAGGGAATTTTCTGCATACACGAGAAGCCACTCACAAATCCAGTTCTTCAAAAATTCTTTCAAACGTTGTTCAAAAGGAAAACGATATTTTCTCAACCACTTAGAAGACACAAATCAATAAAAACATATCCTTTAAACAACTATCAACCAATCATCAGCAATAAAGAGCAGAATTCTTGTAAAAGAAGCTGTCCTAACTTCAAGTTTTGCAGTTATTTGCCATATATATGGAGTAATATTTGAATGCTAGAAAGCTTTGTATGAACTAGATTCATAGATATGTAAACGGAAATGTAAAGAAGTATTAAGATTTTATAAGAAACGATTTTCACGCAGAACGTTACTAGAAAAGATAATATTTCAACGTGCGTACAGGCAACTCACAGACACGAGTTCCATCCGTGCAAATACAGAAAAGTAAGAGCCTTCCGAACAATAAATAAGCTGGAGTCAATTCTGAGTGAAGTGGAGGAGCGACCTGAAAGAAGCCCGCAAATAGTATCTCCTGACAAATATAACTGAGTCATATAACTGGTGCAGAAAGTTGTATATATGTTGGTGCAGAAAGGTTGCAACTTTATCATTTTCCAGGATCGTAGGTCTTAAAACAAAAAGATTTCTCACAACGTGTCTTATCAGCACGATTTTTCCTGACACAAGATATATTGCAGCCAGAATTTGCAGCATTTGTTCTGCTAACGAGGAAACCTTCACCATATGGTGACATATTTAATACACTCAATAATTACACATGTGTTGGCAACATTAAAGGCACATGCTGTACGTTCAAGAGGCCCCCAGGAAAATTCTTCATGAATGAGTGGATGGCGATAATCCATGATGCTTAAAGGGGTCGTATGTCTTTATAGTCTTAAGTTTTATATAGCACTTATATATTTAGAAATTTATAGATCAGTATATTATTTTAATCTTCTAGAACACTCTCTTAAAAACAAATTATAATTTTAGATGATTATCAGTTCTTGAAAAACACCGACCTATTTTGACAAAATGGAATGTAACAGCTACATTAAAGTTAAATAATCTCCCCCCCCCAAAAAAAACCACTTGAAAATCATTTACATATTCTGTATAACATTATATAACCATTGCAAAAGCTTATGTGAGACAGTAATTTTAGCAAGCAAATAAAGGAGACTATGACCTATAGAAAATGTCTTCAACATCTGCTAGGACATAATTTAAATTTTAAATGAGATATAGAGTATATAGCACTAGCCAGCGGATTTTATATTTTTTACTATCAATGAAAGAAATGCACTGTAATAAAAAACCATTAACTCAATATTTTATTAAGTCAATTTGTAAAAAAAAGGGTTTAATAAAATTCCCTTTCAGTTCTTTTTGCTGTAAAGGTCGCTTCGGTTTTGGCAAATATTAGTACTTACCAAATGAATATTATAGACGCAGTATTACATTACAAATAAGCTTATACTTATAGAAAAGACAACTTCTGCTTGTCTAGGGATAATCAGGAATTCCTATTAAATTGAATCAAATCATATGAAGATTTTTTTTATTCATGAAGATTGAAAAAATATTAAATAGCCACAAGCATCAGACGTAACACAAAAAGTCTATTTAGACTTTATTATTTAAAAATGAGATTCTCTACCATTTTTTTAGACTTTTCGATCGAATTTTTCCTTATGAAAAGTAGCATTAGTTAGTACAGTGTTAATATTCGGGTAACATTCTTGTAGAATGAACATATTAGAAATATAAAGAGCCTATTATACACGAACCTCCAATTATCAAATTTATAAGCAATTCTAACAGATGAGTGATTTATCTTCATGCAGACAGATTTCCGTAGTAATTATGATCCTCAAGAACTAAAAGTTTTTTTCAAACCTTTAGAAAAACAAATTTAATGGAATTGAGATGTTATAATTGCATTAAATGCCTTTATTATACGATTATTTCTGTACCTATTATATATTCTTATTAATAATAATTGTAATGTTTTCATGAGTGGATATTATTTTTTAGTTATCTATTAAGTCCTATATGTGCATGAACTATATTCATTTTAACATATTTTTAAACTTACATTCCATCATCATTATGTGGTTATGCGTGTATGCTTCTAATTTGGAACTTTAACTCATGATGTACATTTCTTCTTCCTATTCATCTTTCGAAATTTAATTTCGTGCATGTATACAAACATTGAAGTAAAAAAATGCTTCCTGCTACAGAGTATATGAAAGTATTTTTGATTTTCAATTAATTTTAATAAAATATTTTTAAAATTTAAAGAAATTATGTTGTATACTCACCATCCAGAACAGTAATGGGTTTAGAGAATGATGAATATGCCTTTTTGACTTTTTCTATCCTGTAATTGAAATCAGATATTATTTTTAGGATATATGAATAAACGATTTTTATATTAGTTTATTTTTATAATATTTAAAAGCTTAAAATAGAAATATTAGAGCTTCCTATATTACACACACATAAATATATGTAATCAGATTATTCCTTACAGAAAAAAGAAAAGAAAAACACACACACACACATGTCTTTTAAAAAACGAAATTCCAATTATTTGGATAAAGCTTAGGCTTTTAGTTTTTGTATATGAGCCATTTTTTAACTTAAAAAATAGCTAAATTGATATATTCTACAAAATAATGTAGAGAATTTATCTTTATTATGCAATTAATCATTATTACTGCTTTTAACAGAAAAACAGAAAAAGATTATCTAGTGTAGTACAAATGTGAGTCTCTTCTAAATAAAATTTTCCGTCTAGATTTAATTTCTTAAAAAAATATCCCCCTTTATCGTTTTTAATATTATTCTCTTATATAGGATTTTTAAGATGATGTAACATCCCTGAGTAATATTCTGAAACAAAATTTCAAGAATTTGAAACATTTTGAAAAATTGTTTCAGAATTTCTTTTTTTCAATATGTAATTTTAAACATCGGGTGAGCCATAAGTTCGTTCAAACTTTAAAAGGTGATAAAAAAAAGGAAGAAATGATGGTAAAGAAGTGCGGTTTGCAGGAAAGATATCACAAGATAGTCGAATTTTTTCTCAACGACAAAAACATTTGTAGTGGAACATATCACCGGTAGAGGGAGCTGACAATCCGAAACATAGGTACAAGACAACAGTACGGTTCCATTAATTTATTCTTGCAAAAAAATTCTTCAACATACCTACAGAACATCGTCCAACACAACTAAGGCGACCATGAAATCTTGCAACCTCGATTATATAATCATTCTGCCTCCACCCAAAGAAGTCTATAGAAATCGTTTTCTGGATTGCATAGTATGGAGCTGCATCATTTTGAATGAAGCTTATTACCGAAAACACATCTCTTTGATTTAATGCAAGAACGACTCAAAATACTTTTGCTGCTAAGAAAAGCCTGACATCATTAAGAGTAAGAATTTCTTGCAAACTGTGTTTCTTTATCACCCTTTCTTCATTTTTTCAAAGAATTTTCTAAGTTTGAACGAACTTTTGGCTCACCCGGTATATATATCAACACAAAATTTTTAAACTTATTAAGTTGCAATAGTTTTTCGAAGAATTACACATAAACTACATTTCAATCTATAATTCTTCAGGGATTCTGTTTACCGAATTCCGAGAAATAAAAATAATAAAAATACAATTTTAAAGATATAAATTAAACTATAAAGTTATGTAAATAGTTATTTTATAGTGAAATATAATCTGTATTTCACGCAACTTTACCTAAATTAGTATTATATTCCTCCTTCTAAGAAACCAAAAAACTTTTAGAATTAGGGCTTTAATGCCTTAGATCAGTGGTCTTCAACTGTGTCCCACGGAACTTTAAAGCTTCACGAGTTATACCCAGTGTTTCATGAGTCAAAATAAAATATTAAAATGAAAATTATAAATATATAAGTAAAATATATTCACGTTCTCTGTAGAGTTTGTATGGCCACACAAATACCTAAAGCACTACTTCCCAACACAAGAAATACAGTTTTAAATACTTGTTCTACGTTACGATACTACGATACTTGTTCTACTTTAAATATTATTTTTAGATATATTCTTCTAAAAGTTGAATGAGGTTTTCTGAAACACCTTATAGTTAAAGACCACTGCCTAAGATAATTGAAATGAAATAGAGAGAATAACAGTTTCTCAATTACCTCTCTAAGAGAAATAACAATTGCTAATGAATCCTTATTACTAAAATATTTAATTTTGATACAGAGAGGAATATATGGAATTCTTAAAGCAGGCTAATTTTTTTTACCTAATTTTTTATCTATTTTACTCAAATACAGAATTTTAAATCTTCCGAAGTGATACTTTGAAATTAAGAAACATTAATTTCTACATTAAGTTGTAAACATAATTGATGTATGTGAATTATATATCCTTTAAAACTATAACAAATACAATATATTGTAAAAATAATCATAATAAACATCCTAAAAACACTTTAGCAAAGCATAAACTAGAAGAAATGTAAATTTCTTAAAAAAATACTGCATTTTTAACATAAATTAAACTTACTTTATGTAAGCAGCAGCGGCAGGGGGGCATAATTCTTTCTCTATAAATCTAGTTTCGCATTCGTCTTTCATCTCCTTTTTTGAATTTGACTTTTTAAGAGCTTCTGAATGTTTCATCTTTTTCCAAGGTTCTATGAATCCATCTTAAAATTAAAACTGAATTTCAGATTTTGTACTTAACATTTTTTAATGAAAATAGCTATAAACTGCTATCTTACATGGGAATAAGTATTCCAGCAGAAAATCTATACTAGCGTACAGAATGAAATCTGCAAAAACCAGCAAAATTGCGGGTATTGCTCCGGAGTAATCATGTTGTTTCAAAATCTAAGAAGAAAAAAATTGTTTAAGCATCGTTAATATACGAATCTAAAAAAGTAATTGATATTTTTCTGCAGCTTTTCAAAAATATATAAATATTCTTAGAATTGCAATTTTTAAATCATTAAAAATATATATAGAAAAAAGGATATTATTTATATAATGCAGCGTTGAATTAAAAACTTAGGTGCATTTTAGTTATTCTACTTCAAGAATGCTCATTTTTTGGATTACATTCTGTATATCTAATTCTACGAATTTTCTTATCAATTTTAAACTGTACATGAGGAAACAACAAAAAATTTAGCTAAATTATCTAAAGAGGGAGATAAATGATTTTTATTGATGTGATTTTTTTTTAATATTATGTAGAAGTTTTTAGCATTTTTTACAAAGTTACTCTTTTCAAAAAGTATTGCGTGAAGCTAGATATACCCGTTTTAATATGAAGTATTAGAATATATACAATATAAAAAAACAGTAACAATAGTTGCTTTTGTAATTTGTTTCACCTCCATACATGCTCAAATAAGCAATGGGGATGATGGTTCAAACTTCCTCATGCACCAAAGATTTGTAATGCACCGAGTCGTAATCATTACTCTAAAACATGAAGATCGGGTAGCTGTTGTACATCCTTAATAATTTTTCTGCGTAATTTTTGGTATTATTTTACTATGTTTTCAACCTTACTAAGTCATTCTATATATTTAATAACATATCTTCTTTCAAGTCTGTTTCTATAGCAACGTCTCTGGAGGTACACTACCCCATTTCCATTCCAACTTTGTCTCATTAAAACTTTGCTTAATAATAACCAATAAAATATACTCGTATATTCCCTTTACATACTGAATTGCTTTTAAATTTAAATGTTCATGTTATGATTAATTTGAAAGTGAATTTAGATGTATTTGATGCCAATCGGTATTTCTTACGATTGGCAACAAGGAATGCTCAAAGCTTAGATATATATTTAATATGTTCATTTAATTTCCTGCATGCACTTGTATTTTTATTCCCTTTCATTCTTACCCGTCGCATATACATGTAAGTTATAGGACAATTAGCTATAAGGCTCTTACCTACAGATTATTTCAGCTTCGCTACCATAGTATAATTATATTGAATATTTAATTACCTTTTCATACATGAACAATTATGTTGATTTAAATGTTCATTTATATAAACATTAAGTCGGATGGAAGCAAAAAAAAAAGAGAGTGAATGAATTATTTTACCTTGTTTCTTCATATTTTATAAAGTATCTTAATGAGCCTATTTTAGTGAGATCATTTTTTAATAAATATGTAATAGTAACTATTTTTTTTATTCATTGAAATCAGAAATATATTCGAAATCTTATTTTGACCTTTTAGCTTATAATATTTTAGATTTTAATAAACCCAAAAGTCAAGATTTTAAAAATTAAATATAATTAAAAATTCCACATGTATACGATACTAGGTATACAATGTTCACGAATTTAAAATGGCTAGTATATTGAAGACTGGAACGTTTAAGGCGATATGGTACCCTAAAAATCATTAAACTGTCCAAAAAAATTTTTTTAGCTTATTTGATATCCCGAATCCTTATAAATATGCGTGCAAAATTTCAAAGCTTTACCTGCATTTTTCATTAGGTAATGGAGCAATGTTTGATGCTACACAACAACTACCACGCCTACATTTCAGATTATCTGCTGGAAAAGAGCCTGATAAAAAATGAATTAATTATTTTTCTAATGAGCATCAATGGGGTTGACATTATATATGCAGTAATAAATCATTTTAAGAAAGAATTGTGCAATTCATGCAAAACTTCTAGTTTGTGAATTATTTACTGAAGATCAAATGGATTTGGTCAAGATTTAAAAGTTGTGCGTGCTTTTTATGATATTATTATGAATGAAATTAAAACTTCAAAACGGATTCTCCCAAAGCACAAATACTAAATCTCATTTTGATAACTCAGACAATTAAAAATCTAATTCGCAAGAATAGAAAAACTCTCCCATTTTTATATATTTGTTTTTGGCGACACATATATATCCATGTGCGAGAGATTCAACACTTTTATTATTAAAATATTTTAAGATATTTATTTAAACAAATGCACATACACATATCTTAGATTTTGATGTATTTTACCTATAAATTGTTATTTGAATTTGCTTTTATTCGTGTACATATTTAACACGCGAAGGCTTTTAAAATCATGGAAATAAAAAAAAGCATAAATATCTTTTGTACATGCTGTGAATTAGCTCTGAGAATGGAATTAGCTCTGAAGTGTGTGTATTTATTTATTTTTATAATTATTAAGATAAAGATTTATGAAATATTGATCTTTCATTCGTTTTTTTTCTATATATTCATTATGGCAGTATACTGTTTAATTCTTCTACATTTGCGCAATTTTTTTATAGTAAGTAGTTTTAAATAAGCTAATTAACATTTTATAAAAGTTTCAGACTATTTGATGAATATTATATCATGCTATTCATGGAATGAAAACTTAAAACTCATATTTCTCCATGTTGAATTTTTGTACATATACTGTTATTCAAAACCCTAAGGTTTTTTTGATAATTGAAGTATGGGTTTGAAATTTTTTATACATGTTCTGAAATGTATGTTTTGTAAAACTATGTATGGAATTAGCTCTAACATGTTTAGTACTTTTTCTAAAAAATTTCAAAATCAAAATTAATGTTTTTTGGGAATTTTTGGAAGTTTAACTATAAAAAAATTAATAAAAAATTAAAGAGCAGCAGCAGAAAAAAAATTCATGCACAGTTTTATGTAGTATACTTTAATATACTTGGAAAAAAAATTTTGAAAGAAAGGAGACATATTTAAAAAAGCCTTAGGGATTTAAAAAATGCTTAAAAAAGCTAAAAAAATTTAATTTTACAAACATTTTGCAACAAATTAAAAATTGTTTGTATGGAATTATTATTAAATATTAACCTTTATAAAATACAATTAAAACCAAATATCAAATATTAAAAACAAAAAAAAATCAAGATGGTACCATATCGCCTTAAAATATCTGAAAATGAAACATCTAGGGAAATTTTATCATTTTTAAAAAAACTAATTTATTTGATTGGAATCAATATCAAATGTCTGTAATTATAAATATAAGTGTACTTATTTATAAATGACCAGTAATCAATTCACAACCATAGTAGATTCTTACATTTAAATTGCTGTTTAAGTGTTTTACTTGAATTAACCTCTAGTAATATAAAATAAAATGACTTAAAAATCAAACAGAATTATTATGAACATATTATAATAACCAATGAATAATTTATACGTAATAATTCACAGCCAGTTCAATAAGTAAATTACAAATGTAACTACTATAAATATGAAATGTAAATGTAAAAAGCGTTTTCAGATACCCGATCAAACCCTTTTGCATATGCAAAAGGAGAAATCATCATGAGTAAGTAGTCAGTTGCGGTGAATCCCAGATTAGTTGGAATCAGCGGAATTTTAATAAATGCTTCTGAAACATAGGCGAGAAATAGATAGAGTGTCAGAATGAAGTTTGCAATCTGAAACGAAAAAAGTTCTGAAATAACATTCTGTTGATAAAATGTTTTGTACATATCAAATAATTAAAGTACAAATATCAAGTTATTTAGAATGACGCGTGTATGGAATATTACTATTACTGAATATAGTTAGAAAAAAACTTTCACCAAAAAGAAAATTAAACATTTATAGTTCTAAGTTTCCTTTTGATGAAACATTTTGACTAAAAAGTATCGAATTTTTTAAAAAAATTGTCAAATTTTTAAAGGAAATACTTTTTAGTTTTTCTCAAGCTTACTTTTTACATAAACAAATGGGAGAAATAAAGAAAAAAAGAAATGGGAGAAATATATTTACCGACGCCTTTCCACAAAAACGTGTGAGGGTCATTGCCAAAATTACTGCTGTACAACCGAATCCAAACCAAAGAAGAAAGTGGAGGCAGATCGCTTTAAAAGCGAACAAGTTTGTATAGATAATAGTTAGTGATACAGGAAATAAGATGGCAATGAGTAGTATCATTTCGGAAAAAAGCCAAGCAGCCCTGAAACGAAAATGATGCAAATTAAGGCTATGCGCGACATTGCATATTTAAGCTAAGTTATGTTCTCAATGATGTCTCATATTTTTCTTGCACAATATGCTTTAAGTTGGCTCCCTTAAGAGTTGGAATAAACTGGCCAACATATGTACCTAGTCATACATACAAATGTGTTCAAAATATGCATTTAGTGACTATATTTATCCGAATTTTTCGAAAATAACAGAACGAAATACAAAACTAATGATCATAAACAAAGATGCAAGTTTTTAATGTCGTTAATGAATATACGAGTTGTCGAATACGAGTTGTGCATTTCGAGTAAAATGTTTTATAAGCACACATGACAATTTTCACGTTTCATTCATTTTTACATTGCGAAGACTTCTGCTATGTTCTTTTACTACATTTGGTTAAATTCAAAAGAAAACATTTAAAATAAGTAACTTTAATGTTTGGATAATGAAATTAGGGGGTGAATCTCTTCTGATGAGTCGAATGAAGGCTGTCTAAAGTGCAGATTGATGGAGACTTTAATGTAATATCAAGCATTGTGTGCAGCTTAATATTAAACAGTTTAACTTAGAAAAAAGACTTGTGCAAGGTGAAGTAGCACCGCGTTAGCCAAGTGGTCTAGGCATCGGATCGTGGCTAGCATGTCATGAGTTCGATCCCAGTACCACTGAAGACCCGCCGTGCAAGGGAGCGATGCACGTTAAATCTGTCGAGAGCTCAAACGTCCTCCCGATGGTGTGGTGTGGTAGTTAGGAGAGGGGGTGCCAGCTCAGGTGTCGTCCGCGTCACTTGACCATGGTTCAAAATTACTCGGACCGTCCCCAAAAAGCCCTCGTGTAGCTTAACAGTGGGACGTTAATATTCACTCCCTGTGCAAGGTGAAAGATTAATTTAACTTGAGAGAGAATATTTTAAAGGATCTACTGCAACTAAATATTGCAGATTACTCATTGTGTCTATTTTTTTCAACATTCTGTCTGTAAAATTCTGCTTTTTTCATAATCATATTATTTATACTGAAACACAATTAATTCTTCAAGTAAAACGTGCATTCATAAGAAAAATTACAAGCAAATTTACTGTTACTGGTAACTTTCACAGCAAATACATTAATTATCCATTAAACACAGGTCAAACTCTTGTCCAACGGACCACATTTAACCCCCATTGATTATATTTGCATTTAGCCAAAAAGAAAAAACAACAACATGAAACAAAAATTTTAATTAAAATATCAGTTTAGAAACAAAACAAAAAAAAAATACCTACCGCGATAACAAAATAATGCTTAAAATGAGAAAATAATACCTAAGGATAAAAAAATGCATACTACGCCATTGGTCTTTTATTGCTTTGATTTTTATACCTCTAATACTATATTTTCTGTTTTCAGCGAATAAGAAAAAGTAAGTTTATTTACTTTACGCATATTAATTTGCACAATAAATTTGCTTGTATTAAGTTTATGATCAAGAAATAATATTGGTTTTTATTTTTAAGAAATACAATTATTTTTGTCAATGACTGATTTTTACTCTAGACCAGTGGTCTTCAAACTTTTTCTACACACGGAAACCCTTAGAACTAAAAAGTGTTTTCGTAGAGCTTCATACACATACTTAGAATATATCTCAAAATAATGTTTAAGGTAGATCAACAAGTTATAGGTAATGTATGTAAAAGCAATTAAAAAAGTATTGCATGTATAATTAAAAAATTCTAATCTAATTTTTTAAGTGTCACCTACCCATGCATTATATTTAGTAACCACTGGCTTAGATAGTCATGAGTAGGCCTTGTATCAAAATGCCTTAGGGGCTCTTTTCTGGATCCCTTAATATTTAGCGATTTTTTGCTTGCGTTTTTGGGGCTCCTGTTACTTGAGGCCCCGTATCATTGATACGATTGTAGTACGCACCTGTTAAAAACTATATCTGAATGAGATTAAAATGTTTATTGTTGTGTGTGAAAAACTGTGTACTTTGCATGAGAATTCGGAACAGAACATTCAGGAGTTGTTCTTGTTTAAATTTAGATTTTAACATAGAATATATTGATATGTTGCTTCCTCTTCTTCATTATAGGTGGTTTTTCCCCTCCACAAATGCAAAAATGTGTATTTTCCATTAGAAAACTACTTAGTTTTGCAAGACATTGTGCTAACTAACGAGTATAAAATTATCTCGTGGAGCCCGAGGTAGTAAACAATCGAATACTCACAATCTAGTAGGAAGTATGTATATAAAGATAAAACGTTTTAATATTCTTTTATTATATTATAATAACAGTTTAAAAAGTATTGTAAAATAAAGATACTATATATAGCTGAAATTTTCAGTTTTAATGAATATGATGAGATTTAGATACTTGTAATTATACCAACTTCAAAGAACGAGAATCAATTTTGTATACATATTTATAATTTTCTTTTCAATTTTTTATTGTGACTCGTGGAACCCCAGGGTTCTGCGGAACACAGTTTGAAGACCACTTCTCTAGACCCTTGCATTTAGAATGTCTTTATCGGACAGCAAAATATATTCTAATTTCAGCTTGTCATGTAAAAACCAATATTTGCCCGAAAATTTTCATTTAATTTTCTTTTCTTAATGTGACAAATAACATATAAAATAATCTGTTTAATATGCAAAATTATTTAATGCACAAAATTCTAAAAGAACATAAATACTACGAAACGAAGCACAAGGAATAGTACTCTTGCTGTGAAGGTAAATTAAAAAGGGGAAAACGACTACCGTACGTACAGTATGGCTCGAGAGACATTCATATTAGGCATCAACCTGTAACTAAAAATAAGTTTGTCGCCCTTCCTTTACAACAAGTTCCACACGTTCATAAACTTACCAGTATGCAACGGGTTTCATTCCCATCAATTGCATGCTTTCCTTAATTTTATTTGTCTTCTCATGGATCACGTTTTCAGTCACGACGTATGCCACGGGTTGGATTATAAATATCAATAAGAGTTTCAAGTATCGTAGCAATGCGAGCATTGCCGCTTCCTGTGCATCAACAAGGCCTCTGACTTTCGTAGATGGCAATGTGAGATTAGATAAACCCAACCATTCCTAAAACAAATTTTTCACAGTTATTGCTTTAATTATTTTTTTTTTTTTTGTAATTATACACACAGATACTCTCTGAATGGGTTAGACTTTTTAGAATTAAAAAATATCAACATTCATATAAATATTTCATTTCAATATGAAGTTTTTAAAAATTATTTCTGTGGGTTTTGAATTTTGTCAGCATAGCGAATTGCATATTAGAGCTACATAATGGGATATTAAGAAAGTATCTCGTAACTTGGAACTACAGATAAAAGAAGATTTAAAAATTTGATATTCACGTTGGTTATTCAAATAAGGAACACGTCATAGAGACAACTATTGAGTCAGTATTTCATTTATCTTTCTGAAACTTTTAAGGTGAGATGTTAATAATGAAAGAGAATAATAAATCATAGTATTTAATTTATATGTTCCATGTTTACATTTACTGTTACTTAAAATAACATATTGGTATTGAAAAATACATCTCAGATGTCATAAAGCTATCAGAACTTAAAAAGTTTCTACGACGTATAATACAAAATACAAACCATCTCTACTTGAAATATTCTGCGAAAAGATTTCTTTATTTTGCACTAAAATATTCCTTCCAATTCGCCAAAGGGATATTTAGTAGGCATTTCTTTCAAAATTTATATTTATACATCGAAAGAACTATAATAAAATATGGTTAACACCCTGGGTGACAAAAATTAAACAGAATTGGTAATTAAGCATAGGGGGATACAGACAAAATAGAAAAAAGTTTGGATACTTAGAAAGCTATAACAAATAATGGGGAGAGTTAAAGAACGCATAAAAATAAGTGCATTGCTTTATTAATAAGAAAGACATAAAAAGGAGAACAAGCAAAAAATTCTTCTGTAATTACATTTTTTTTTTTTTTTTTTGTAAATTAGGAGTTTGATAACCTCTTGCTTCAAACCACACGTCTTATAAATATTTTATACTACGAATGATAGTCTGTATCACTATCGATTGAATTCATTATCGACTGGTATATCGCGATGCTAAGACACTGAATAAAATGCAAGATAAAAAAAGCACTCTTTCTCACAGCCCCTATGACAACTAATCGATCGCGACACATTTAAAAAGAGAAAAGGTGATCAAAACAATACAAATAAGCTGACCAAAGCTGGTCTATTTACAAGTAGTTCTAATGCTCTTAACTCCATTGATAAAAGTATTCTTTTTTGCGCATAATGCAATGACACAAAAACAACTGTACCTCTGGCACACAGATTCCTTTTTCCTGAGTTTTCTGTATACCATTCTCTGAAAATTGTTTTTCTCGCGATTGCAGTAATTTTCGAATTCAGCTATCCTGATTATCCTGTTTACTATTTGTCCATCTGTTACAACCTGGTACCGTAGCCACAGATTGAAAGTAATTCCTTCCTCAACATTTTAAGTATTAGGTAGTGCTTCTCTGTCTGTGATTAAACGATTTCTAATATTTTAATGACTCTGCCTTTTAAAGAGAATTCAATTTGTCTTTTTTGAGACATAATTAATATTTTTTCAACAGTTTAAACATACACGAGGGCATGAATTACACAAACAACCAGAATCTCTCTTGCCTATTCACATCATTTTGCTTACAGTATTCCCTGTAGTCATTCCATTAGTCCTATTTCGCCACTGCCAAAAAATTTGCAAATACATAATTTTGGGGAAACACTAAAAGATCATTAATACATTATTTCAGGCATTTCTGTTTTATTTAATTAACCCTTTCATTTCTACTAGTCTCCCAATTATTCTCAACTTAAGGACTCTATGCTTTACTGGCTGCGATGTATTAGTAAAGTCGCTATTTCAGTAACCAATACATACTTGTATTTGCAATTTTCAACAGGAAATATAAATTAATCATTACAATTATTCGAATTTTATCCTTTATAAACTTTGAAATAATTACAAAAAGTAATAAAATGAAGACGTAATAATTGAAAGTGCAGTTAAAAAAAAGGAATATATTTCCCTTCCTTATTTCTTCTTTTTTTAAATGATTTTTTTATACTGGTGAATTTCAAAAAATCATGATAAAAACTTCAAACAACGAAGTGAACCATAATGGTTCAGACCACTTTTATTCCTATTAGGATCAATTTTGAACAGCCAATGGTAACAAGTATTTCAATTAAAATGGATATTTGATTCCTCGAGCTCTGTCTAAACACAGAATAACAAAGCGTGTAATAGTACCATAAAGTAAACCTTCAAATTAACAAATTAAACTATTATTTCCATTAAAAGTAACGAGTTGCTTTTCAAAGATATTTCTGACGACTTTCGAATTAGATTCAGAGTGTAAGGGATAGAATCGATATATAAAGATTCTAATTACCCTACAAATTCAACTGATTGAAACTGAAAGGCTTTAAAGGAAACTCACTTTTGATCGATTACTTTTCCAATTTATTGATTTTAAAAAAGGATTTAAGATGCAGATTTTTATTTATATGTGTATACAAAAATTGTTAATTTATGCTATATTTTTTCCTACTCAGATACTGCTTCCCCTCCCCCTCCCTTTGTTTCACAACTAAAGCAAAAAATTAAATGTCCATATTATCTAAATTCATGCTTGAAAGAAAGTCAGGAAATGAAATTATTTCAAACTGTTGTATTGCATAAGAGATATCATGACTTGTTTTTAATAAACTACACAACTCAACTAACCAGTTTAGTTGCTGTTTTCTTAATTTGTCCGTATGTAAATCATTTTTTTCGGAATAAGATATACATATGTGCAAAATATTAATAACCATTTTTAGGTAAATGTTTAGTAAGGGGGCCTCCAAACAAAAAGAGTTTAATTCATAAGCTATATTAGATAATAGCTAAATTTACCAAATATGCATTAAGGAAGATTTAATTTATTCATATGATTAATAATAAAGATGCGGTAAAAATGAGCGGCAGAAATATTGTAAGAGGAGTTTTATTAAAGATGTTGTAACAACTATAACGCCACGAAAAGAATAAAGGATGTAAAGAGTATTAGTCAAAATTGAATATTCTATCTTTTTTTCTAAATTTATTTTATCAAATAAGTTTGTTGACTAAATACATTCTTTTTTTTCCTTTTTACCTACTCTAAGATGTACAAATCTGTATCTGATCAAATTTATAAATCTTTAGACTTACCTGAAAGTATGTTGTATCTACAGCAAGTTGAGAACTGCTAAATAATCCATGACTCGGAATTGAGCAATCCTTTCTTGACAAACATCCATCACCTAAAAATTAAAATTCCTTTAAAACAAACATATGAATTTCGAAAATTTAAAAACAGTCACATTTCATAGAAAAACTGTTTTATCTATTTTAAATGGTTCTTCATGAACTTATTTAAAGTATTAAATTAGTTTTGTGGCATCTTTTGCAAAAATCATAGACAAGATAAAAATTAGAACATGATACATATTAGAAAAGAACATAAATAAAATATGATGATTTTGATGTACTTAATCTGCGTTATCAATAAAAATATATAAAGCAAAGAAAGCTCACTGCAATACAAAAAAACTGAACTTATGTACTATACCGTTGAACAATCTCGTAAACGAAATAACATTGCCTTTTCAAAAAAATATCGCTAAATGCTGCCATCGTAAAAAAATTGTGTTTGAACGTGCACAGGATGAACTTCCCCAATTAGCTGTGTATAGCGACATTTGGCGATGTCCTTTGATTTGATGAAAATGGTTGATGGTATAATACGTAAGAACTCAAAATAAAACTAGTTCTATTATATATATATTTTTAAAGTTCCAAAACTGAATGCATTCTAAAATAGCTTTTAAAGTACATTAATTGCTTGTGTAAAAATAACGTTCTACAGCAATTTTATATTTATAAACCTTCTGTTTGAAATTCTGCGAATAGGATTTTCTATTTAACTATGAAAAGAAAACTTCATAAAATATTGAATTAAAATCTACTAATTATCGGGGGGGGGGGAATCTAGATGTAAATAAATTTTTTTAAAATCTAGAGACATTTATTTATGAAAAACAATACTAACAACAAATTCAGATTTTGTAATACGTACAAATTCAGATTCGTGTACGTTTTTTTTTTCATAACAGAGGTAATAGATTTTTAAAAAAGTTGAAAATCATTATATCGTGAAGTTAAAACTTGAAAACATTTCTTTAAATATCTGAAATACCACTGAAATTTACAAGCAAATCTTTAAAAAAAGACATTAAAATATTTTTAATTTTCAATTGGGTAAATTGCAATTTTACAGAAACTTTCTCCCCTCCCCCCCCCTTCTTATTCGGTTATATGAGCCAAGATTTCTATCTAGCACCGCCATTTTTATCGAATGATCTTCGTAATATTTAAAGCTTTTCCTTCTGGTCATATTTAAGGAAAGGAACTTGACGAATATCATGAGTAATATGATGTTTATAGTTTACTGAGTAAAACCAAGAAAAAAAAACGAATTAATTTATCATGTTCTAGGTAGCAAAAATGAACGTATTTTACGTTATATTTTTTCATCGAAGTTCAAAATCTTTTAATTAGTTCTGTGAACGTCAACATTACCTGATATTCGAAGCACATATGATCCAGGACCTTTAAATACCATGCCTATATCACATTCTGTTGAGTTGTCTGCATACTTCGCGGCCAGTTCCGCATCAAGAAAATTTTCGTTTTCAAAAATTAAGACTTTAACAAACTTTCTCAAGTGAAGAGACAAAGAACTCTGAATTGAATCGACCATTTTGTCTTTAATACTTCTTGGGGCAACACACAGCTGAATCGACTTTTTCTTCGATCCTTCACTCCAACCCGAATAGGTGAAAGGTAAATTGTACTCGATGATACCTTTGGCTTGAATATTGAATTCTGGTTGACTAGACTGCATAATGAGGAAGCACATTGTTATAATTGGTAACAGTACCACCTAAAAATTAAATCGAAATCAAATTGTAAATAGTTAATAACAATGTAAATACTGTCTACGCTACTACTAACACCAACGTATTGGCTATTTAAATACTTGAATGATCCTTTAGAATAATCCAATTTAAAAAAAATATTAAAATCTTCTTAAATCTCATTGAAATTTACAACTCTGATTTTTTTTTATATAATATGTACTTTAATTTCTCTACTTATGTATATCAAGGTGTGCTTTTAATTTTTCTTTAGAAAATATATAGGTTTCTTCTAAACTTTTTAAAATTGTGAAGAATTTTATTATGAGAAGATAACTGTTCTTTTTAGATGCATGTAAATAAGTCTAAAGATTCAATAATTTTCTGTAGTAATATAATATTCAAATTTTATTTAACAGCCACAATGCTTCAAAAATGTATTTCTCTTTGTGCAGTTAAGATAATCATCATGTATTTTAGATTATTTCAGTTATTTTAAATTATGATAGTTAGAAAAGTATTTGGACCTTTTTTTTAAATGTACTGCAAATTTTAGTTTTTCTCTTCTTTGATATTAATGCAATTCAGAATATGAATGTTTAATTCTTAATTTTACACTTAAAATGGGCAAGTATTTTATACAAATACTATTTCAAATTTTAAATCTCTTGGAACAGATTAAGTATACAATATACAAGAAAAAATTCGAAAAATTAAAGTAATTGAAATGTAAATATTCTTAAATAGTGTTTTATGTTTGATATATATATAAGTAGGCATGTGTGTGTTTGAGGGTGTGTTTGGAAGTGGGTAAGTGTCTTTAATATAATAATATTTGGGGAGGGGGTTACTAACTAGCATCTTTAAATAACAGATAACGTATTCATAAGTTAGAACACTATTTTACTATTTTGAAATATCATATTTAATGCAAAATTTTAAGAAATTGCATTGTTCAAATTAGGTGTATTATAAATTATTTGTGTTAGTTATCACTTGTAATCACCACAAGGGATCGGATAATTAAGAGTGAATGTAAAAGTAGTCAATTTCCTGAAATGCTCTGAGTTAGGAATTGATTATCGCTATTTAATATAAAGAACTTACGTGTGTTTTCTTCAAGTTTATTATTTTTATATCTTAGAAAACTTTCGATATATTTTATTTTTTATGACTCTATTTTTCGGTTTGATTTTTATAACTTTTCAAGTGAATATAAAAGCAATTCAAGTTCTTGTGACTAAACTGCATTTAATATTATTGCGACAGTTGGCATTGCGTGCCAAATTTTGTTGAAATTTGAACCACACCCATTTCAAGCATGTGAACGTTTTTAAATGCTCTAGAGACTTTAGTATTAATTGATAAAAAAAATTCTTGTGTATTAGTAATGCTGATATAATAAAATCTAATTTTAACCTTGACGCCACACATTTTTTGTCAATCATATTGTAAATTTTTGGTTCCTCAGTACTATACTTTTCTTTATCTGTAATACTCTTAGAAGAAGGTGTGCCAATAATAAATTAGTACATCCTGAGGCAAAATGTTTTGCTTAGTATTAAAAGGAGTATTTTCGATATCAGTAATCTCTTCTCTAGTTTAATCGATATAAAACTAGGATTACATAAATTGAGTGAAAACTACCTCTAATAATTTCCGTAATAAAAATATAGATCACATCCAAATCTTCTCACATTAACATCATCTGGAGGCTATTTTATGTATACCCTATTTATCAAAATTAATGAACTTAAAGGGGAGGGGGGGGATAAGTTGATCAACACAGAACAATAAAAATAATTTTTTTCATCTGTAACTCAGAATAATTCATTAATTTTTTCTTGATCCAGTATAATATTACGTATATTTATAAGGAATAAACGATATGTATCCCTATTTGTTTTTAACTCTCGTCTAAATTTCAATATCATCAATAATTTTATGTTTACAGTATTTTTTATTATGTTTTAACATAAACGAAATGGTTCAAATGACAAACCTTAATCACTTTTCGGAGAGAGATTAGAAAAGGGTCTAAATCTTTAATAATAAGGAAAACTTATTGATTAATTAATTTGCTCAAATTAATAATTAGTAAAAAGAATTAAAGTTTGGTTAACGATATAAGTATATAAACTATCTCTCGAAAAGTTTAATATGTTCGATATAAATTTTTAAAAAACGTATTTACTATATTTTACAATATTTTCAATATTAGCAATTTAGAGTACTGAAGGAAATATGCTAAGCAATGTGGCCTTGGTAACCGAGTGGTCAAGGTATCGGATCAAGCCTGGCATGTCACGAGTTTGAGCCCAGTACCACTAAAGACCCGCCGTGTAGGGAAGCAATGTACGTTAAATCTGTGGCGAGTTGGTAGTTAGGAGAGGGAGATGCCAGCGCAGGTGTCGTCCCTTGACCATGGTTCAAAGTTACGAGGTACGTCGTCAAAATCCCTCGTGTAGCTAAACAGTGCGACGTTAATATTCACTCACTCATATGCTAAACAATACACAATAATAAGTTAGAATATGGTATGTCGATAGGTTATTCTTTTTTTTTAAAAAAAAATGGGAGGATGGGTACAATTATTTGCTTTAATTTTTTTAAAGAAAATAGTGTTTATAAGTGTAAAGCTTTCTTTATTATTATTTTTATTACACTAATGGCAAAAGTATACACAAAAAATTATTTTAAGATTATCTTTAAATATTAAAATTTGACTTTTTTTTCATAAAATATTACAAAACAAACATAACTTAAATTATTAATGTTGAAATGAATGCAGAAATAGCAAAAATGTCATTACAAATTATTCAGGTTAAAAGCATTCTTCTCATGAAATGTTTTTAATTTACATTTTATTCGTTTTGCACTGTTTTTTTATTATAATTAAATATCACACTTAAGGAAAAGAGCTTTTCAGCCCTTTTTCTCTTTAAATCAATTTTACTCAAAGCTTTTGATCTTAAATATTGAAAAAATTAGAATATTCGTATTTTCATATTTAAATAACTTCTTTCTCATCTCTTTAAAACGCAGAAAACTCATCTGTAAAAATTGTTGGTGTTTATTTTATAAAACCATAATGCTCTTATATAAAATATACATACCAAACAAAGTTGATAAGAATTTCTCTTTTTAATCAGAGCATTTCTCAAGATTAATGCTTTGAACTGGGAAAAAAGAAGATTTGGATCCATGTTTGGTGCTCGGATGTTTTTTCACACAATTACCTATCAAAACCAAAACACGTGCAATTATTTTTAAGGTATTTATTAAAATTCTTTATAGCATACAATATCACTTAAGCAAAATGTAACATTCAAAACATATTCCACCATAAATTTTGAAACTAAACTTTATTTTTTTTTAGAAATATTTGACTGAAAACTTTTTGCATTCATTAAAATTAATAAACTTAACCTAATAATTTCAGAACAATTAACAAAAAAATAAATGTAATTAAAACAGTGAATATAACCAATAATTTTGACAAATGTAAATATAAAAGGATTTTTAATGCTTTTAGAGTTTATTTATAGAAACAGTTGCAATTTGTTTCTAACTTAAAGCAGAATCTTTCAATATTACCAATACATATCATAGAAATATAAATGAAATCAGAAATAATACAAAAACATTATAACACATGACTTTTTAAATTAGTAATTTTTAAAAAGCATTATTAAATTTTAAATTTTTATGAGCATAAAATAGGCAATGGGATTTTAAATTTTATTTTCTGGTTAAATTATTTAAAAAGTACTTTATGATTAAATTATTTAAAAAACAACTTACGAAACTTTTATGGCTTACTCGTAAATATGAAGAAATGTAATGATATGAAAAGTGGCAAGCTTTTCAAGACACATTTTCATTTTATCATCTTTTACGAGGAACAGTTTTTATGCTATATATATATGAAGCTTCAAAAAGTTCGTTTTAAAGAATTCCAAAAATTTGGTTTTAAAATCAAGGAAAAAATAGATGCACGCCGATACTTATATTGCATCTCTATGACGAACAGAAAAGTGAAGAAAATTGTTAAGATATATATTTTATTTAATAAACATTACGTTTTCTGACAACAAAAATTATATCACTTCAGACAGAATTACTGCGGTTTTTTGAAAAAAAGAAAGATAAGGAGAAAGTGATAACATTATGGGAAGATGCCACATGTTACTGAATATTAATCATGATTTGCTATTCGTGTACAGTACAATGCCTTTTTGTGTAGAAATATCTACATCAGCAGTTCATATATTATGCATGTTAATAAAAAGTTTTAATTATATAATGAAACACATTTTGTATGCTGAACATAAAACACAAGGAATATTCAAAATTTCATTTTCCACTCTTTTATGAATGTAAGTATTTAGCTCTTTGAAAACAATTACCTCTATCTATATAATTTCATTTAATTTAAAATAAGATGCTTATTTTAAACATCTTAACACAGTATTTTTTTATAAGTCAGTAAGTTAATTTTAAAGTTAAAGAATTGTTGCGAAATTGATTGGATAATGGAAAAATAATTATTTGAGGTTTATATATCACTGTTTATTAAAATAATTAATTATCTAAAAAACAGGTATAACGCTTTAATATTGCATTCCCAATATTTTAAATGTAAATTACATATGTTTATATAAAATAATTCAAAATGAGAATGTTAAACATTCATAACTACATTGTTGATAACAAAAAATTCAATATATTTCCGAAAAATATTGATTTTAAGTATCCCACAACATAAATACACTCACACATACGTTTATATAGTCAGATTTAGTGAACTATTTTACTTATTTACAAAATATTTATAATTATGTAGAAAGGCAAATCTTACTAAAGCAAGACTTTCTTTTATTTAAAATTTGCTTGCTTATTTATAGCATAAATCATATTTACGTAATTTTTTAATAATTGTTAACAATTTAAGAAAGGTTAAAAACGTTTTTAATAATTTAAGAAAGGTAAGACTTGCTTGCTTATTTTTTGCACAAATCATATTTACGCATTTTTTTTTAATAAATGTACTAATTTCACAGAAAATTTAAAAGTAAATATTGAACAGTTATACCATTAATTTTACATAAGTTATACTTATTTCAGCCTTCCGTTGCGTTGTAGTTATAAAGTAAAAATCAAAAAGATAGATTGAAAAATATTTTTAAACTATTTTCGTAAATCAATTTTTGCACCTGTAAGTTTTGGTCTCGGAACTATATATATTTTTTTCTATAAATTATAAAATTTAAAAGATTTCATTACTTATTTTACATTTTTTTAAGTTCTTAATTTTACTTAATTGTTAGAAAATTCTGCGATTTTTTTGTGAGCAAAGATATATATTCTTATTAAAAATGTGTGAGCAGATGTATTTCTGTTAGCTTTTACAAACACACACACATCAGATATCATTTATTTTTTTAATAATCACGTAAGCCTTTTTAAAAAGAAATAAGTTCACTTTAAAACCTGTTTCTAGTTAATAACTACTTCTCAAAAATATAGTAGGCAAAAATCTATAATAAATATTTTTTTTCCTAAGTAAGTATATGTTCATTGAAACCTTCTATATTATGAATGTATTGATTTGTGTGAAGTAATTATGAGACAGGAAAATGGTTTGTTCGCTGCATATACCCTAGAGAACTGTTACAGAGCAACAAAGGCCTTTATAAGAGTGTTTTGGGTGGACTCGACTGTAGGATTCCATAAATAATTTCTTTGATTGACAGTAGTGCTGCACGCCAATTTCAATATTTCATTTTCATTACATTTAGAGGTCTCATCTTCTAAATAGGTGAAGGTTCGATAATTAGAAGTTTATCTTCTAAATATATAAGCGATGTGAAGGGGAAAAGAAATAAGTAAAGTAGCAATACAATTACTTTATTGATTTGGATTCGGATGTCGTTTGATAATGCTAATAGTAAGATATTAATTCTTTTTAGTGGCTTTTCTTGGTAATATACATCCAACATTAATTTTGATTTTAATTCTGGAAGCATCAACAAATTAAAATTAATACTTTAAACTCCGTAAGTCATAGTCAATATAATTTAGCAAATGTACAAACTTCAGCTCATGAGCTACAGGATGTAACTTTCACATTTTATTTTCATATTTTATGTTATTTTTTATATTATTCTTTCATTCTCCATTCTGATGGATGATAAAAAAAATTCACATAAAAATATTAGTATTTTCAAATATTGATTCTGCATCATTAAACACTGGCTTATCATTTCGTTTTCTGAAATATTAATAAGCAAATTTTGTGTTTACTCTAGAATATATTATATGTATGTATAAAATTAAATATAAATTTGTCTTTCATAAAAACGTATGTTCTTTTTATATGATTCTACTCTTTTTTAAATCTAATATCAGCTTGATGAGTTTATATTTTAATTTGCTTGTCTATCTAAAAGTGGGATTACATTTTTCAGAAATATTTTCTATTATGTGAATTTTGCATCATGGGCTCTTTTTATCAGTATAATTAAGAATACTCGTTATCTGAATTACAAAAAAAGCATACTAAAATGTTTTTTCCCTTTTTAACGAAAATGCACAAACGGGGCTAATTATAGTTAATGACCCAAATAAGTTTTTCATATGTAAAATATTTATAATTTTGTTTTAATCTTAAAAGTACTTGTTTACCTTTTAAAAAAACATTAAAGAGCAAAATTAGATTATCTTGAAGATACAAATGCAAGTAATATTATAATAACATACATTTATATAAAAAAAAAAGCTTAAGATAAAACTCATTGTCTCGGAAAATGAAGATAATAATAATTTTTTCTCTTCTAATCTTTCAAATTTCTTAGCTAAGAATTCCTGATCTAGTTAATATTCAATAGATACATGTATTATAGGAATTTTGATTCATTTTTTATGTATAGAAAACACAACTAATGTTCATTTTCAGAAAGAAAAAATTCTGTTGTATAGAAATCAAAAAAATTATAAGTATAATTATTTGAATGTATTATAAAAAGTTTTTATAATACCAAGAGATTATCCTACATAAATTGTCATGTCAATCGCATAATTTATTAAGGAAAAATTATACCAATATATTAACCTAAATTCACACCAGTAAAATGTGATAAAATGTTGAGTACTAGATAGCTTACCCCCGTATTTTGGTAATTTTAAAGTCAAAATAAAGCTTGGATTTAAAAACAGTCTGGCAGTTGAAGAATGGATTGTGTAAGGAATCAGATACATAGTACTAACATACTCGTCTAAATTTAGAAATTTATCGGCTTTTTTATTGCACTCGTAATATATCTACAAAAAATTTACAAATGAAGAATCCAAATATAAAATATTCTATATTAGCTAAAATATATTTCTGGGATAAATAAAAATTCAGTGTGCACTTTTTCATAAAGTACAGAAATCAAATAAGAAATACATGAATTTAAAGCAATGTTTAACTTGTGAATGCCCCCCAATTTTTTTCCAAAAAAAAAATTTCTATTAATTTGAACGATATCTCTGTAAATTTTTATTAACGCAGCCAGTAATTTTTTGACAAAAGTGTCAGATGTCATTTATTACTTACATTTTTTTCTTAATGTGACAGGATCAAAAATTATATATCTTGGTCCTACTTTATTAATAGCCTCAGTTTTTTCAAAATACCGTACATTCACAATAATTTATTTTTGCTATAATGTGTTTTCTTTCTTCAATTTTGTCTCAATTGGAAATTTTTTAATATTCTTATCAGAAATTACTTGCAATTTAGTTCTATGACACATCGGTGATATATAAGCAGAAATCTGCTTCTATCCGCAACACTCTATCAAATAAAATTTATAACCCTAAAAATTGGCATTGTCTCAAATGGTAAAACGTGCCGAATAGTAAAAGAAATCAGCAATCAAAAAATTATCAACACAAAATGTTATACATTCCCTTCCCCCGAAAAAGCTAAATTTATCACAGAAACTTTATATATTTTTCGGAAAAACAAAATTTCTGTTTCAACTCTTATCAATTTTTTCTTTCGACCTATTTTCTTCTAAAGCGTCCTTGAAGCGCGGGAACTATAAGCTCTCATCTAACACATATATTCGTCACTTGTTATAGACAGAAATTTTACTTACCGACTAGAATAGATCTACAGGTCACTTTTATTTCTTAAACTTAAATTTTTGTTTTACATTATTTCTGATTTCGTAAACTACAAAATGTTTCCAGTTTTCAAATTCAACACTCTGCTTGATATGGAATGTAAATTATTTCCATCTTTGTGGATGTAAACATCGTATATTGATTATTTTCTTTGAATAAGGCCAGATGAAGCTCCTTGCTAGTGTCGCCATCTAGATAAGTGACCCTGATGGTTGCCATGGTAACAGCTACGTTCGAGCTGAGAGCTGTATGTTTAGCACCACAATCTTACATCTAAAAATAGATTCTTAAAAATTGAACGATTCCAATTATCGTGTAAACTCTGGTTGTATACCAATCAAATGGTCTGTGTTTGAGCTTCTTTAAGATCACTAATGGAAGTTAAATTTTTAGTTAGTTCCTTCGAGAACTGCAGATACTTAGAAAGAGCAAACATGCTTTTAATGTATTGAAGTACTCTGTTGAATTATCGGTTACATTGCGGATTAAAAACAAATACATTGATTCAGGAAATCTAAGACTTTTCCTTTCTTTTTAAGTTAAAGTATTTATTTAAAGCGAAAAATATATATGATAAAAACAGACTAAAAGAGTCTATTAAGCTTTAAAGTTCATTATATGAAGTTACTAAGTCGCTTTAATTGATGAGGAAAACTAGTTATATATATATATATATATATATATATATATATACAAATGCAAAATGCTTTTGAGTAGTTAATCAAATGCAAATTGCTTCGCAAGAACTTAGTTATGCATCTAAAAATAAATTTTTATAATAAAAAAAATAGGTAATAATTATCTTACCTCAGAAAACAGATTTTTAACAATTGAACTGTTCCAGTTACCGTGTAAATTGATTCTGCACCATTCATATGATATATCTCCTTTTGAAAAATCACTATTGAGTGCTGAATTTTTTTTTCGAGAATTTCAGATACTTAGAAAGAGTAAACAAAAATTTTATATATTGAACTACTCTTTTGAATTATCAGTTATATGTTTGGATTTAAATTCAGATATATTAATTCATAAAAGATAAGAGTTTTCTTTCTATTTTAAGTTATAAAGTATTTACTTCAAATAAATAAAATATATAGCATGAAAAAATAGCTCTAGAAAGCTTGAAAATTTAGTAAAAAGTTCCTAAGTCGTTTCTACTGATGAGAAAAAGTAGGGGGTAAAATTTGCTTTGGATTAGTTAATCAAACACAAAAGGGCTTCTCAAGAATTTCCTATATTTAATATTTAGTATAAACAAAAAAAAATATGAAATATTATGTTAAACTCAAAACACATTCTTTTAAAACGGTTTCAAAATGTATAAAAGTAAGTTAAATGTTATTTAATTCCATATATGATTTAGTAGATTTTAATAGTAGAATATCCCTTTTCAACTTGATTTCGTTATTCAGTTGAGGGTGTTGTTTGATTATTACGATATTAATTTGATTTACCATTTCCTAATTTCTTAATAAACAGAGAGAGAGAGAGAATATATATGCTACTGTACACAGTATTACGTCACGGATTCTTTTTTTCCCCCAATGGGGCTGTAGATTGGTATTTTTACCATTTGCAGACCTAGTACATTTTCCAGGGGCTGGTATCCCTTTTTAGTGCGGCACCATGTAGGCGATACCAATTGCAACCGGTAATTTTGACACCCAGTTTCCTTCCCAGAGGGAAGTACCTAAGTTCTGACGATGCAAACTTGCCGTAGGAATTTAATTTTGCCAAGAGCAAAATTAAATTGCGGTTTCTGGGAATGTGATAGAATTCTGAAAGGACTTTCAACTAAATACAAAAATGTTACACATTATGATATTGATCTGTGCATCCATTCTTGTGAACCTTTCCAGGAAAAACAGAAAAATTTAAAATTTGAACAAGATAAATATATAGAGACAGCGAGCTAATAGTAGGAATTGAAAAAGGACAGAACTTCCAAATAATTTCTAAAATTAAAGTAGAATTATCTTTTACTCTCTCGTAACCTCTCTGAAGTGATTTACACAAAACCTATTTTTAGTGGATCTCTACTCAATAAAATAAACAAGCTAACCAAATTTCAAGTCTAAATTTAATAGATCAAGCGGAATTTATTTATCAATATGATCTAGTAACTACCTTTGAGAGTCGATTCCTGTAAGCCTCGTTCAACAAATCCATTCAATTCAACAACAGAGGCATACATACCAAATTTCATTACTGAAGGTCTAGTTATTTGAAAAAGGATATTTTTCATCAATACTCCGCGCAAAAGATTCCTTCTCCCCCATAGGAGTCAATTTCCATAAAATGATTTCTTAGCGAATATCCAGTCAACAAATGTAAAATGTATATTAAATTTTCATTACGGTAAGTAATAAATAGACAACGAATTTTTTTTATAAATAAGTCCCGGCAAATCCCCGCTTCCCCTACTTCCAATAGGAGTCAGTTTCCGTAAAATCACGTTCTCAGTGGATCTATATTCAACTAAACAAAGCATGCCAACCAAATTTCAAGCCTGTTTGTCTAAAAGTTCAAAAACGGTAATATTTATCTATAGCGCCCCTTAAGCCCTCGCAACGACTTTTCGAATAGATTTTCAAAACACTTTTTATTGCGGATCTCTACTCCATGAAAGGAACGGGCCTACCAAATTTCTAGCATCTAAGACTTTTAGTTTAAAAACGGAAGTACACTGCTGGCCACCGTAAATGTAACACCCTGAAGGAAGCACGCAAATAACAGGAAATTTACAACATGCATTAGCGGAGGTGAGATATGCAAATGATTAGAATTTCAGCGTAGACACTTCACGCACGCCTTTGGCGCCACCTCAAAGCGCTACTTAAGGCTTGGAGATTTCGACGATTTCAAGTTCAGCAATTGTGTTTTTATTGTGTTTTTTTTTCAAAAAACTATCAGTTATGTCTCGTAGAAAACAGCGATCAGCTTTTGATCAACTATCCGAGTTCGACAGAGGAAGGATAGTGGCCTACCGAGATTGTGAATTTTCTTTCAGGGAAATCGGTAGTCGTGTTGGACGAAACCAAACAACTGTAATGCGGATATGTGACCGTTGGATGCAGGAGGGTACGACGGACCGACATGGTCGATCGCATGCACCTCAGTGCACCACTTCACGTGAGGACAGGCAAATTGTGCGCATGGCAGTGACGGATCGCTCAGACACATCACGAACCATAGCACCGCACATTGAGTCTGTAACGCATCATTCAGTGTCTGCGCGTACCATTCGACGCCGTTTACAGCAGAGTGATCCGTCCGCAAGACGTCCATTGCTTGGTCTACCCCTGACGCAAAACCACGGACGTCACCGCCACCAATGGTGCGATGAATGAAGGATGTGGGCGGCAGAATTGAATGAAGTTTTCTTTATGGCGAGTCACGCATCTGTCTGCAATACGATGATGGTCAGATTCGAGTCTGGAGACACCGTGGAGAGAGAATGCTGAACAGCTGCGTTATGCACCGCCACACTGCTCCTGCACCGGGTATTATGGTATGGGGCAGTTGTCCTTATATTCGATATCACTCTCGCACTCCTCTAGTACGCATTGCGGGTACTTTAAACAGCCAGCTCTACATCTCCGAGGTGTTGGAGCCAGTTGTCCTTCCTCATGTGGTTAATCAGTGCGACGTTAATATTGACTCACTCACTCACTCGCTATCACAAGAATTTTCAATTCAACAAAATATGGTAAAAACATTTTGCGCAGTTCAGGTAATTTATATTTGAAATAAATCTAATGTTGTTAGACATTTGGAAAAGATTCATGCAGAAATTTATTTTAGGATCCGAATTCTTATGGTGTCCTTAAGTTTTTCCAACCCCACGCCATGATCTCAAGTAAATAAGCGGATTCGAACCCGACCTTTTTGAGAGTTTCGTGATTTGTGGTTGGCAACAACTGCAATGCAAATTTAACTTTTTTATTCTTGTCTCGTGTAAGTATTAAGGAGACAGAAGTTGGTTGAGATAGGATCGTCGGTTTCAGACAGAATGTGAGAAGTGATTAAGCTCTTCGACTGAAGACATGTTAGACGTATGCAACTGGTTTGTTGCTTCGCTTTTTTTAGATGTTTCGATCAGTTCTATTAGATGTTAGACAGTAGAAGGAAAGGTTCGAATCGGTTGACCAAAGTCTAGTAATGTTATTTTTCTGTGAACTATGCTTTTAACATTCAACTTATTATTGTGATTGCTCCAGTAACGAGCACATTGACTTTATCGTTATTTAAACAATAAAAGATATATTTAATGAAACTGCTTTCATATTATGCCTCTTCGACATAAAATTTCGCTGTCAAACTTTGCTAAAGTTTGGGTTAGTTTACCCTGAAGAATATAACAAATGTATTAACCCTTCACTTGTTCATAAGAGGAAATTTGAAATATATTTTTGTTAGATGTGCGCTTTTTATCTAGTATTAACCAATCTCTTTCCATAAGAAAATTTAAATTTATTTCAGTAACTGAAAATCCATTAAATTTAATCATTCTTTTTTCTGTTTCTCTTAAAGTAAAGAAATCGGGAAAGAACGCAGAAAATATTTTCAAAATTCATTTAAAACAAATATGAAATTGACTTCTAAGTGTTGCATTACAGACGCTGAGGCTGAGTGGTCATGGGGGTTGACAAGTATAAGACAATCAAATTGTGTTTATGAATTATAAATCCATTAAATGCTCTTTTTCTAACGGGGCTGGTGCACATTAGTTCTGGGAGGAATCAAAATCCTTCCATCAGTGCGGCATGGAACTCAGAAGAGTATGTTTCCACTCAGTTGCCATCCTTGATTACTGTAAAAGTTAAGAAGTCCATTGCCAATAGCTGTCGTATTGCATCTAAGGGGAACGTTAATAAGCAATCAATCTCCGTTTAAATTATGGCAAGAACATTTAAAATTGTCTATGTGTTTAATTTTTATTTCAGTATTTGTACTTTTCTCTGTCAACTTTCTACAATATACTTGGAGAAAGATTATTTCACAGTTAAACAAATAAAATTGGATATTTACCTTTAATTACAATGATGAAGTTGTGCTTCATATAAATTAATTTTAGAAGTGTGAAAATAGTGTGTATAACGATAATTTCTCGAAGTGTGTATCAGAATTTCTTTTACTTTTAAATTATAAACTTTACTCTGCGTTCTTGACATTAAAGACTCGGGTAACAAAGGGTCGTATTATTAGTATGAAATTCAATTTTAATATCGTCATCATACAACAAAATCTCTGAAATTGCTTACTGCTATAAAAAGAAAATATAAGTTTTCGGCGATAAGCTGTTGACCTTGGCAGTGGTGTTTATTTGAACCACCGACCTACCGTTCCGTAGCTACGCCTCGCATGCCTTAGACGACTGAGACGAAAGGAATCCCTGTTCGGATCAGTCGTTAAGGGCTTTTATTCATGCCATTTGTTGCCTGCGATTTTCAGAAGGAGGTACCGCTACAAGTTAACTATTACTCATAATAATAGTCGCTTTATATGCGTCACTTTTTCTAACAAATTATCGATTTCTTTATGTGGATATCATTTATCTAACCTCTTTAAATTAAAGATCGGGATCCACGCTACATCAAGGAATGAAAAGATTATTTTGAATGTAATTGCCTTTTTTTTATTTTTTTTAAATTTTTATCTCATAGATTAAGTTTAATATTCACTTATTTATCACGATTCGAAGACTTTTTTAACATGAAATAATAATGTAATTAAAAACTACGTAGTTTAAGTTTATTCTAGCCTATTTGAAATGATAAATTTGATTATATTGGCATTCACTTATTAATCATTTTAAATCAATCGCTTAAAAACATTTCCATGTACATTAAATGAAACTACAACGGCTAATAAATATTTTCTCTTACTTTTTGTAATAAATAAATACAAACCTTTGTTTGTTTGTGTAAAGTACAGTCAAAAGAAAGGAGATATGACACATGCATAATGAATAATATCGTATGCATTAGCAGTGCCAGTTTATTCATTGGATGCTTGGGACGGGCATTCAGGGGCCCGGATAAGCTGGACTTAACCAGATTTTCTTATTATAAATTTCGATCCGCCAGTGCAAAGGGGGTCTTTAGATCTTTGGTACCCAGGGCCCGAAATGAGGTTAAATCGGAACTGTGCATTAGTAGTTTTCTTTATTTTGTAAGTTATGCATGCTTTCAATATTTTCTGAAATTATGCAAGAAATTAATCACATATATGAATCATTTTTGTATTAGATGGTCAAATTACAGACATTTTACTATATTTCGAACATTTGCAACTTCGATACCAGCTTGAAAAATCCATATAAAAGTGTGGAATAAAACTTAAATCACATAAATTTATAATTACATGCTTTTTAAATTTTTGTATGGAATGAATACTACAATGGCTTAAAAACTCATGCATTATTAACATGATTAATATTTGTCTAAGTATTTCGAACATAATAATATATTATATCATTTTAATTGACACGTATTAAATGCGTAGCGCAAAGCATTATAAAATTGTATTGCCTATTACTGATATTCTTCTCATAGCACTAGAGACAAAATATCTCGTACATATTCGTAAATGTTACAATTTGTTAGTACATTATAATAGTTAAATTTTCAGTCACTTTTTGACATAATTCATTTTTGAGAAATTATATTAATTTATAATTCATTTATTTCAGTTGCACATAAAAACCAGCCACTCTAAAAATAATCCTTTAGTAATGAATTACTTTTGTTTAAATTACGGCCGATTCTCGTTTATATTTCATGTATGTATTTCAATATTCTAAAAAAAAAATTATTTTAAAAACATTGAAATCTTTTTCTAAATTAATTTTTAATTTTTAATCCTTACTTTTCACAGCTGTGCACCGACTTATATTAAAGTATCGCTTAATTAAATCGTTTAGAAAAAGAAAGAAAAAAATCCTTTTCAATTTTTGTAATGATTTTTAAGGGTTGTATGTGAACTTTTTTTCATCCTTTATCTTATGATTCTTCTTGCAGTTTATGATAGAAACAATAGAGCGATAGTTTTAGGATATTCTAATAAAGCGCAAAAATATTTTGTATTGATCAATAATTTAAGCTCATTTACTCCTTGCGGAACGAAAAAATTTAGAATGTCAAAAAGGGGTGTGTAAGTGTTTCGAACTGAACTTATCAAATTCATATAGTCAAATTTACACAAATTTGCAGAATGCTAATATGGGTTGGATTTCTTTAAGCTTGGACCTTGCATCGTTACTTTAACAACATAAAATTTGTCTTGACCTTCAACAGCATCCAGAATCTTCTAGAAACGGCTTTCTGCGCATCCTCGGTTAAAACTTCTCACTTGTGGCGCCATCTTTCAGGATAATTCTAAAACACAAAGTATATTAGTAAATCAAGCTTAAGGATTTAAAATGTACCGCAGCTTCTTATCCCTCATAACTTGATCAATCAACAACTATTTCAGAAATAGCGTAACATGATTTAAATGAATAACATCTTAGGCCTTAATGAAATATTGTAGATAGATTATGGCTTCATATTTTCATGTGTAATTAATTACTTAATTTGAATTACAACTTTTATATTTAAAAATATGAAATTAAGAATCATATTGAGTTTAGAATTGAACACTTCAAGTTTCTTTAGAATTTATAATTACACTTTTGGTATGTTTCAGAAAATATATTTAATTTATTTCTTGAAAAATGGAAATCTATTTTATTATGTAACTTTTAGTGGACTTTTTTAAATTTCAATAAAATTTTATCCCTCTACTTTTCACATTTGTATTTTTTACAATAATTTTTTGAATGATTTATTATTTCTCTGATTGGTAATACCTTTTATTTCTTACCAAAAGCTTTAAATTTACGTTTTTTAGAATTTTTTTCAAATTTCATTTACAGCAAACATTCGAAGATGAAGCCTTCAAAAAACGTTTAGAATGAAATGAATGTTATAGATTATTGCTTAGTTAAAATACTTTAGAACTCGGAAGGGCCCGGATAAGCTAGATTTAAGCAAATTTTCTAGTTATAAATTTCGATTTTCCAGTGCCAAGGGCCCGTAGATCTTTTTCGCACAAGCCCCGAAATGAGCTTATACCGGCGCTGGACAGCAGCCAATGTGGGTTTAAATTATTCGTAGTTTTTGAACTGTCTTGATGAATATACTGAACATAATTTTATATTTCAGAAGAAATCTTAATATGACACCAGCCTTAATTTCATCAACACACATGTTATCTTGCGATGGACTGATTCACTGAGTTATACAAGCTTTCATTGTAGAAATCAATAAATTCCGTGGAAAACCATTGCTCCAGCTCTCTCTCTTTTGATGACATTTATTGTGTTATGAAATATCCAACTCTGCAACTTTTTTTTTAAATTTTGGGAATAAGAAAAATAGCTTGTGGTGAGATTGGAAGAATTAAGTGAATAGGGCAAAATTTCAGAGCCACATCGCTTTGATTTCACAACTACACGCGAATCAGTAGGAGCGTTTTCGGCAAGATGTCTGATGTCTGTGGGAATCATACTGTGTCATTTGATTTTCTGAAGACCCCTAAATTTACTTAATAGTGTGCAGTAATAAGCTGTAATGATTACCTGACTTGCTGCTGGTAATCTGATTCGAAGACAGTCCCAAAAAGCTGACAGTATGACATTCCCTTCAGTGGAATAACGAAGAATATTAGGACCCCTCTGCAAAGTCAGGTTTTGCCTGTAATATTTTATAAATTGGTTAAATACGTACTTGGCATCAGTTAGGCTTTTGGCCACCTAAAGTCCTACCCCCCCCAATAAGGGGGGGGGGTGAAGAGGTGTACGTTACTCCACTGCTTCCCTGCAAAGTCTGAACTTTAGCCTTCTTGTTTAACTGTGCTTCTCCTCTTTGCTTATCACTTTGGTCAATGGATCGTATTAAAAAGGTCCAAGATTCTCATAAATAGTTACCTAACTATAAAAAAAAATTTCTTCATCTTCCACCAAAAGATTCAACGTTTTCCTTGGCAGATCGGACCCTGTTTGTTTCTAGAAAGAAATTAGTAATTTTGGAACCCAATGTGCTGACACCATGGACATGTGCAATTCTTCGGGAATAATTTTACACATATCACCGTTGCTAAGACCATCTTCATTTATAATCATTTAGATGGGTTTTTTTTTTATGTCAAATAGGATAAAGTACTTGAAATCTTCACGAGATGGTTTTCCATCTTAAATCTTTTGTGAGGGACATGTGACCTGTTAGAAAATTCATTTTCCACCTCACAATAGAGTCATATTAAGGGCTATCATTTCCATTAACAACCCTCCTTTTATCGAGGATTTGCCTGATATTGTAATCTTTCTCAAACGAAGAAAATCACTCTGTGATCTTCTATTTCCCCCATACTGCGTGTTACAATATATGGTTTCCCAAAACTTAGCAAATCAATATTTATACCTGTAATTTACAATATTATGTTCATAAATATTAATTAATATGTAGAATAAATTTTATCCCTGATATCTCGGTTATTTTTTAACAATAATTAAAGCTTTTTTATATACAGTTAAAAAATTCATGTACGAACATGGGGAAAATAAAAATTCAAAGTCGAAAGAGTAATCAATAACTAGCAATTGTGCACTGAATATTAAAATCAGTAATTAGTGTAATCCTCTCTAGCGGTGACGCCTTCTCGTATACGTCCATGTAAGGTGGATAACGATTCGTAATCTCATCATATAAATACATTTTGCTACGCATTTCCCAACATTTTTAGGAGTCCGAATCAAGCGACTTACCATGTACCATAGATTTTTGAATGGTGAAATGTCTGGTGAACTTACTGGCCAATTAAAAGTATCATCAGCTTGGAGGCAGATAAGAGGTAGCATAGCCTTTTAGAGCCTGGTGCTATCTTGGTGAAATAGGACAACATGGTAATATGCAACGAAGCATTACCCAATCGGAAGCAGAATGTCCTCAACATATCGTTCAGCTGTCGAAGTTATATGGATAACTAGCGGCAATCTGCTGTAATAGAAGATAATATTCCAGATCATCGCATCAAGAGTATCTGAACAAAACGAAGGCTGATCTGAATGCTGACTCCATCCCTTCCCCTCACGGATCTGACGACCATCTGCTTCAAGATTTTGCGGAATTCTACGCTGAACTCTTCGTAATACAAGCCTATTGATTACAAAGATGAATCAACTACGACACCGTTTTAGATTACTTTACCAATGTTGAAAGGTTAAGGTATCCTACTACCCGAAAATTGTGAATTTTCCCAAAAATTGACACATTTTTTATGGCTTTATAAAAATAACAAATTTGTTATTTTCCGTTCTTTAGAACAAAAACTTCAAGTGTTTTACTAAAAGCAGATGCCCTTACTTTAAGCAAGATGCCCTACTTTAAAACGCAATTTACTCGAAATATGTTTTTTTGAAAATGCTCAAATGGGGTCAGCGATTGCTAAAAAAGTTTTGAAAGTGTATGTTCTGAAATAGTAGAAGTGTTTTAACCTTCAGATTTATCAATCACTGTTTTATTGCAAATATCTACAGTCCCTTATGTTAATATAATCACTGTTTTTTTAAGCAATTTCATATAATAACTAAGATAAAGTGCTCTAGCTTTTGTAAACATAAAATGCTTCTTATTCTGAAGCTCATTTAAAAAATGAATAACAGCAACACATCCAGAATTGAAAATTTTTTAATTTGTGCATAAACTTTTGGCACCGAAGGAGCTCCATTTATGTTATTTTTTGTAAATTTATACCCATTTTTTCCCATTTTAGTAATAGTAATATCTTTTTCGCTTCTTAATTTTTGCATATTTTTATAAAAATGTACAAAATAAATCTAAAAACCACGGGGGGAAAAAAGCCCCATATCTCCAATTTTTTTTAAAAAAAAAAGTTGTTGCAGGTAGTTGGATACTGTAAGTTCAAGCATGTTATTACTAAATTTTTGAAGTGATAACTTCTTTAGGTGCATTTTGCTGAAGAATTAATCTAAATTAAGTAACAGGTTTGGCTGCGTTACACTCATTCAGATTTACTCGGCTCCAGTCTACAATCACACTCATATTGGTGACGCTCTCGTTTAGTTTAAAATGAAAAACTTTTTAGGGGCGTGTTTTTTTTTCAGAAGTAAAACTTTCATCCACATACAACACCACACATCACAGTCAAACACGCAGCCCGCGGGCTACATGCGGCCCTCTAATACATAGGTTGCGGCCTATCAAGACTTTTTAAAAACTTTTAAAGATTTAAAATCTTTCCATTTTGAAAGTTATTTGACGTCAACTTTTTTAAAAATTTGTTTTACTTTTGAACCTATCTATCTATTGATTAAATCACCTAGATTAAAATTTACGGAATAAACTTAACAAATCAAATTGATAGAAAGGGAATTCAATCACAGATTTTCTGATTTTAAAAACTATAAATTGCAATTTCATATTTTTACTTCGCCACTATCTATCAATGTTGAAATTGTAGGTGAAAATTTACAAATTGAGTTAAGGGATCCGAACACGTTCGGAGTACCTTGTCACGACCTCGGTTTAAATGAAATAAATATCTACTTCCAATTTCCGGATTTACCGTTTATTATTAATTTTCTTAAAACCACACCATACTATTTACATCTATTTACAATTATAAAAATGACATAGGAAAACTGTCGGCATTTTCTTCGCCATGTGCATGCACGAGCCACGTTTCTTCTTCCGCCCCTTTCACTCAATGGCCAGCAAAACCAGTTCCGCCTATTCCACCAGTTCTTTTTCCTAATCCACAGCACGCCACGTGCCAAGCCTCCAGTCAAGTTTTACTGCGCTATAAGCTAAGCCTTCACACTCACAGTCAAGCTTTTACAACCGTTTTTAACAAAATAGCATACTAAAACATTATAAATGCTCTTTTAGGACTCAATACCAATAAATACTACTATTTAACTATCAAAATTTAAAATAAATTACCTGAATTTTACAAAAATCACGATTATAAGGGAAATTTTAGCAATACTTTTGAAAAACTTTAAAGCAGTTAGAGAAAAGTAATAAACATATATTAGTAAAAGTATTACTAAAACAAATTAGATGCATTTATCTAAAAAATGTACTAAAATTTTAATTTTTTATTAAAATTTGAAAATTTTAGAGCTGATTGAGTAAATATTATAAGAAATGTTACATTTTTTATGAGAGCATTATTTAAATAACAAGCCATAACTCAAGAAGTGTTCCTACAATGAGAAATATTTTAGTGCATTCTCTAAAAAACATAAATATCAGGTTCAAAAAGTTTTATAGAAATGCATTCGTAATATTTTGAGTTATCATACTCGCCTGATAGATTTTAAGCAATTTAAATGCCCACTTCTGGTAGATCAAAAACCCACTTCCGGTTTTTTTTAAATTTATAAAATTGATTGTAACTTGGTCTTTAGGTAGTGTCGAAACAAAATAAAGTATGTTTCGTAAAGTCAAAAGATAGCTCTGTTCAATAAAATAAAAAACAAAAATATCTATCTTGCTGAATTTGGTCCTTTTTAACGTGTTCGGATACCCCTTAATTGAGATTCAATGCAATTTTTTGTTGAAGCGAAAATGTATGGAATTGGAAATTCCAGATTTTTATGCATATTTATATCGCTTTCCTAAAATGTTATCGTTTATTACGCGTTCATTGAATATGTTGAGTAGAACAGATTTATGTGAGCAACTATTTCTTTAATGAAGAATAACAAAAATGCAGAAAGGTCAAGATTGACCCCAAACAACGTTTACAATCAATTATAAAAAATTTATCAGCTTAATACATTCAACTAAATTTTGATGACTTGTTTTGTGAAAAGCAATGCAAAATATTTTGTAAAAAGTAATATTAAACAGTATTTCTTATTAAAATTATTTCGTTTTCTTATAAAAATATGAAATATTTATAGCTTGATTGTAAACTAACATGGAATATAAAACGGCTATGTTTGTTTATAATAAAATGTATTTAACTTGACATTGAGTCTAAAAAATACATAATATAATCATTCTAAAAATCGTATTTTATTAATTTTGTTAACATTAAAAACATGCGGCCCCCAACTTAATAGAAAATAGACCATGTGGCCTGCAATATCATCTGAGTTTGACATCCCTAAGTTATATAAACGGTACTTACGTATTATCGCAACGGTGGTGGCGACATTATATGAAAGGAAGCACACGGTAGCCAATTCAGCGCATACGACACATGGGAAACACTTGACGAGTTATCTTGAACGTTGACATTGTTACGATAGTACGTAAGTACAATATAAAACTATACACTCAAGAGCCAAAACATTATGACCACCTGTCAATAACGAGTTGGCCCACCTTTGGCGTGTAACACAGCTTCAACCCGCCTTGGCATGGATGCCACAAGTCCTTGGTAGAAGGCCGGAGACAGATTGTACCAGATGTTTAAGCAACGGTCACGCAAATCCGAGATATTGCGAATTGGTGGTCTTTGAACTCTGAGCTGCCGTCCCATGACATCCCAAATGTGTTCTATCGGATTGAGATCCGGTGAGTTAGGCGGCCAGGACATTAACTGGAATTCAGCATCATGTTCCTGGAACCACTCCAACACAATTTTAGCCTTGTGATACGGGGCGTTGTGCTGTTGGAACATTCCATTTCCAGCTGGAATAACAGAGGTCATGTAAGGGTACAACTGGTCCTCAATGATGTTCAGATACCCTGTAGCATTCATGGTCTGCTCTACCACAACCACGGGTCCCAGAGACGCCCAAGAGAACGTCCCCAAAGCATAATACCGCCACCACTGGCCTGTGTATGACCTACTGTACATTGAGGGAGCAACTGTTCGCCTGGAAGACGGCGTATCCTGACACGGCCATCGGCGTGATGAATGACAAACCGTGATTCATCTGACCAGTCAACTCTCTCCCACTAATCCATGGACCAGTCACGATGTTCCCAGCACAGGCGCAGTTGGCGATGACGCTTCGTCATCAAAGGCACACGAGTGGAACATTTGTTGTGTAGCCCCATATCCAACAGTGTGCTCCGAAACTATTCTACTTGGTCCTGAATTGTATTGGACTGTCAGCTGAGTCACTGTCTGGCTCCGGTTTTGCTTCACCATGCGAGACAGTCTCCGACGACCTTTTTCTTTGATAGCGTGTGGACGTCCAACACCATGTCGTCTACTGCTGGTTTCACCGTCATTCATCCACTTTGCATAAGTACTAACAACTGTAGATCGCGAACAACCCACGAGTCGTGCAGTTTCGGAAATACTTGTTCCGAGCCATTACAATCTGCCCTCTATCAAAGTCGCTTAGATCCGCAGCCTTTCCCATCACACACAGAAGTAAGTGAAAGAATGATTCCTCAGACTCTCCAGCAGCAGTTAAATACCACTTCCACCTGATCACGTGCCTTCCACGTCATCCAGGCGAGTTCATTGCAAAATGTAGGGGTGGTCCTAATGTTTTGGCTCTTGAGTGTATATTATATAAATATGATCTACATAAGTAATTTACAAACATAGTTTTTCAAATAATTAGACTAATGAGCATTTAAATCGTATATACTCAGAATACATAATTATTTAAGCATTGCCGTTTACAGAAAATTGATGAAATAAACAAATCAGCGGATAGATGGGCACGAAAAAGAGAACTACTTAACGCCCGCATGCAAAAATATAAAAGAGAAAACGTAGTATATCCGAACAGTTCTCTTGCCCAGAATAAATCAGAAGTTTTCAGTTGTATCGGGTGTGGTCATAAGTGCACCCTCAATTTTTTTTATAAAGTATTGCATTCTTAAAAGATAATATGTATTTTTTTCTGTTTGTAAAGAAATTTGCTTGAGATAAAATGTGTGGATTAAATCTTAATCTTCATTTCAGCGTTTTGTACCAAAATTCATTTAAAGAATTCAAGCTCCACAGTTAAGCACGTTGGCTTGTCCGCTCTTATGAACTCGGAAATAAAATGGACAACGGAATTTCGATTGGTTATGGTGTGTGATGATTCCTCTATATATTTAATGTTATTATTTTCATTTGTTAGAATTCTTTGTTAAAAAATTCTTAGGTTTCTTGTAAATATCATCATTATATTATTAAATTCTTTAGATGGTATAGTTCACATTTATTTATTTTTAAATACTACTTATTGTGTGCATTTTTTTTTATGTTTTTAGATCGCCTAACGAGTCGAAACTGGTAAAGGTTGGTTTAATTGAATTAACTCAACCCCACATAATGGTTTTTAGCCTGAAATTTCAGCCTTTTTGAATTGCACGCCACCATCTTTTTATTCAATTGATTTGCTTTAATGACTTTGTTAACTAATGTTTCCGGTTATATACGAAGTCTACCCGAAATTTCTTTCCATTTTTAGAAAAAAACAAAACAAGAAATCTTTCATATTCCTTGAATAAAATTTATTGAATTATATATTTTATTATTGAATTATTACTGAATTTTTTATTGAACTACAAGGGGTAATCAAATGAAAAGGTACGAAATGACACGGTGGGTACAAATTTAGACTTTATTCAAAATATACACCATAGGCCTGAGCACAACGATCCCACTGATGAACAAGCCGCAGGATTCCTTGTTCCCAGAATTCCTGTGGCTGTGACGAGACCCAGTCCTTCACAGTGTCCTTGAGTACGTCGTCCGAGTTGAAGCGCTTTCCTTTCAGGTGTTTCTTCAGTGGACCAAACACATGGAAATCGCAGGGTGACATGTCCGGACTGTAGGACGGATGGTCCAACGTCTCCCATTGGAACTTGTCCAGTTCCATTTGTGTGACTCTGGAGACGTGTGGACGCGCGTTATCATGGAGCAGAACCACACCCTCCGTGAGCAGCCCCGGTCTTTTGTTCTTGATGGACCTGCGTAGGCGTCGGAGTGTCTCACAGTACACATCGGAGTTAATGCTTTTTCTGTGCTCGAGTAATTCTGTGCTCGCATCATTTGGACGCCGCTTTTTATAAGAGCCTTTGCTCTCTCCTGCGCATGTGGGCACCCGCGCCCTGTCAGAGTCTCCAATGGCATCCCGAGATGTCTCGCTACATTCTCCCTTGGCGGAATATGCAAATATTTAACTGTTTCATTTTTATGTCGTTTCGTACCTTTTCATTTGATCACCCCTTGTATTATTCATTATTTTTGACTTTTTGCAGGGTGATGGTAATTTGCATATCCTATTTTTAAAAAATGCAATATCCCTATAGTCAAAAATTGAGGTAGTGCTTGCCTACTATCTTCTTTGTTTTTGAATTTTTTGCCCTCAAAATTTTTGTAAGGACGGAAAAGTTTGGATAATGATGTATTCTCCAAAATTAAATTATGATCAGAAGTAAAAACACTGGTAATATTAAACTAATTGATTATTTAGTTAAAATAAGTATTAAAAACCAGTAAATTACATTTAGGCAGCTCGCATACTATTAACATGCGGCTTGTAAAGGAAATAGCTTTCTCCCTGGTGATTCGAGCTTCCTCTTCCGTTTATTCAGCATTTACAGTTACGATTGATGGCCAAGTTATACAGATTCCATCCAAAAAATCTGCATAACTTGGTTGGAGACGCCACACAAGTGAAAGTCGTATGGTGATAGGTCCAGAGAGTATGGTGGATGTGACAGAATTTCCCAACCTTGCTCTTCGAGTTCCTGATCCCCCAAAAAGCATGTTGTCTAGGATAATCATTGTGTCCCTTCTATTGAACATCAACGGTCTCTTTTCTTGAAATGCTGTTTTTAAATTACCCTTTTGCTGACAGTTCCTCTCCGAATCCAGATTTTCGTTCGGTTTCAACAACTCAAAATGCATTGGACCTCGAATTCCCACCATATACGCAACATTCCCTTATTCAGGTGGATGGGGCAGAGGTGGATGGGGCAGTTTTTCCAGGTTCACAATATGCCCTTTTCCTTATGATGTTATCATAGGTTATCCATTTTTCATCCCCAGTTATGATCCTGTCCAAGAAGGGTTTGATTTTGTTGCGAGAAAGCAGAGATGAGCATATTATCACATGATCATTGCAATTCTTCTCACTTATATGACACCCATCTCAAGTATTTTTACATCGATCTTAGTTTCCGTATATGGTCCAAACTTGTTTGTTGATGTGAATCAAGAATTTTCGCAATTACCGATGTTGTTAAAAAAAAAGGATTTTGGTCTTGACTGGTTTTTACAGTATTATTGTCAATCAAAGATGGTCGCCTAGAGCGTGGCTTAACAGGAAGGTCGAAATCCCCTACTTGAAATTTTTAGACCCATCAAATGAATGTTCTATCAGAAACGTACCTTCTCACGCAACATTTTCAATGGATTTCTACACGCTTCCATAACATTTCTTCCTTGTTGAAATTCTAATATAGCCATGTATACGCGATCGCTCTCGCTTCTCACTTAATACTAACATGAATCATCTTCGTTTTGTTTCATTTTCTAGGTTAGTATGTATATGTTCCGTGAAAAAAAACAGTGAGTCAAATGTGCGTCAAAGGAATATACGACTTTTGTTAAGTGAGTGAGCGAGTGAATATTAACGTCCCACTGTTCAGCTACACGAGGGCTTTTGGGGACGGTTCGCGTAATTTTGAACTATGGTCATGTGACGCGAACGACACCTGAGCTGGTACCCCCTCTCCTAACTACCACATCACACCAACGGGATGACGTTTGAGCTCTCGACAGATTTTACGTGCATCGCTTCCCTACACGGTGGGTCTTCAGTGGTCCTGGGATCGAACTCATGACATGTTAGCCACATTCCGATGCCTGGACCACTCGGCTACCACGGCCACACGACCTTTGTTAAAATCGGAACGGTCAGAACGATATATATATATATATATATAATATATGTTCCGAAAAAATCAAATATTATTGTAATCTCATTAAATGATGTTTATATCAAAAACACCCAATTAATTTTATTAATAATTATCTCTGTATAAGGAAATTCTAAACTGTAAGGATTGAATTCTTACTTTTATATTATTAGTTTGCTATTATCAATAAGTATATTATAAACATTCGTTCTTCCATGTATTAACTATATTCAATCACCGCCTTCTTCAATTCATAGATGATGATTCCAACAATTTTAGTTTTTTCTTCATATCTTCAGTTTTTGATTAAAAATAGAAATAATTTATATATTTTATATATATATATTAAATCCCGCGTATAACGCGCACCGCTGTATAACACACACTTATACTTTCAAGCTGCAATTTTTAATTCTTAGGTATATTCCCCGTATAACGCGCATCACCCCCTTTCTTACGAACAAACCTGAAATGTACACGCCTAATGCTTTTATGTTTTGAAGGAGTGTATTCGAGACATTATACCAAGATTTTTAAAAAAAAGAATAGAATACTTCTAAACTACAACCCTTTAAATTCATATAAGGAATGTAATTTCTTTTAAATCAACAGTGTTTTGATATATGTACAAGTATATATATATATATATATATATATATATCAAAACACTGTTTATTTAAAAGAAATATATATATATATATATATATATATATATATGTTACTGTGAGAGAGAGAGAGAAACACCAAAATCTGGAGAATATGGACTTTCACACCGGTGAATGTCAACATTCACATAGTCGCTTGGTGTATGTCCGAAATGTTTGCTAAATACCCTTATTTCTGACTTACACCAGTAAATGTCGATATTCACCATGCACTAATGGTGAATGTTAAACATGTCCGAGATTTATGTTTTTTTCTCCGTAATTCAGTCGCGGTAAATTTTTTACCTCTCTTTCTGAGAGGAATGACTAAGAACTTAAAACACACAGTACATTCAAAATCAGAAAGGAAAATAATAGAAGTTAAAAATTTCCATAATTATACAGTAAGTTCTAAAGGAGAAAATAAATAATAGTAATAAAACACTTACTAAATTATATGATTAAAATCTTATTTATTGCAACAACTTAAACTGTTATGACACTTTGAATTGCACAAGGGGCCCTTGCTTTTACAACTGCATTTATTTGTGGAACAATTCCTTTTGCAATGCGTGTATAGCCTTGCCCACCGCTTCTCGAATTAGCTGCAGCTGCTTCTCTCAGCGAAATTTCTTTAAAATAAATCTCATCTACGGAAAGTAACTTTTCTTTACAAATTAAGAGTGAGAGTGAGAGAATATTAACGTCGCACTGATTAGTAACACGAGGGCTTTTGGGGACGGTCGGCGTAATTTTGAACCATGGTCAAGTGACGCGGACGACACCTGAGCTGACACCACCTCTCCTAACTACCACACCACACCAACGAGAGGACGTTTGAGCTCTCAACAGATTTAACGTGCATCGCTCCCCTACACGGTGGGTCTTTAGTGGTACTGGGATCGAACTCATGACACGCTAGCCATGATCCGATGCCTAGATCACTCGGCTACCGCTGCCACTTTACAAATTAAGAACTGATTACGTGTGTAAAGCTGCTTGAGGGTACTATTTTCATTTTCACGTTTATAAAAGTCGGAGTCTTTACTGCAAGGGAGAAAGAGATTCTCAAGCTCCTCTCTTTTCGACCTTTACCAGAGCATATCTGTGATTGTCGACATACACTTTTGAGGGTCCGAATGTACAAGGATGTAATGAAATATTCGATCTTTCACCGACGTATTTGGTGCTTGTTGACATTCACCGGTGAAAGTCGACATTCTCCAATGTCGGTCTTTCACGGTAATATATATATATATGTGTGTGTGTGTGTGTGTGTGTGTGTGTGTGTGTGTGTGTGTGTGTGTGTGTGTGTGTGAGAGAATTTTACAGTACATAATATATATATACATACATATGTAATTTAATAAAAAACGTAGTCATATGATTTTATTTTTTCTGCAGATTTATCGTGAAAAAAGACCTTTTTTGCGATCTTATTCATAAACTTTTATAATGAAATAAAAAAATTATTTAAAAATAGGATTGACATATAAATTTTTGTACTTTTCTGTCAAGGAAAATAGTAAAAGAAAGTTGGTTTCATTTATGTAGTTGACACAATAAATATAAAAGTCTTGATAAAAAAAATATATCTCCTTATTTTTTTTTTTATCTTAAAATACACGATCACATTTTTAAATGAATACTTTATTATAAGAATTTCAATTACGTGCAGTAATACACGATGCAGAGAAAAAGTTTAACCTTCCTCATGCGTATTTAATTTTTGTTATTCTTAATTATCTGAACTCAGAACTATATACCATTAACTATTTCATTAACTACTAGAATTATGTACTACTAACTATTACTAACTACTCATAGCAGAAGGAGTTAGATAGGAATATATTGTCCATTTAAGGAGGAATGCTATTTACATTAAGTTTGAAAGGTTTTAGACGCAATATTTATAATGAATTTCACTGGATTATGCATTTAAAATTTGGGGTTTTTTCATCTAGTTTTCTCGTTATCAATAAATATGACGTCTGGAGACTACAATTATTTGAAACGCTTGAACTGCTAATTCATTTATTAGATATTCGTTTATAAAAGTAAAATATATATTTCAATTTTTTTTATTTTAAAATATTTTGTTCTGTAACAAACTGCGAATTTCATTTACTCTAGTTTCGTGAATATTAAATGTTAAAAAAACACAAAAGTTTAGTTTCAAACTAACCAAATGTTTGTTTAGTATGATTTTCATTGGAGATAAAAATTATGTGTTTAAATAACATTTTTGTGCCTGAATGTGTACATGATTTCATATTCTATATCAGTATTTAAATTTTATGGAGGCATTCTTACTAATTAAAATATATTTCAGACATGTTTTCATAAATAACATCAATATACGTATTTATTCACAGATTACTGCAACATAATTTAATGTAAAACTAAATTTTAAAAGGATTTATGGGGAAAATTAAACGCACTGACAAAAAAAATGTGTTAAGATCGATCAATTTAAATGTTTAAAATTAAGAGAACATTCCAATCTAATAAAACTTCTCTTGAGTTAGAAGAATTTTAAGTAGCAATTACAAAACAAATCTTTTAATGCTAAGGAAAGAATCACTTAAGAACACGGGACAAAAAACGACTTTCAAATTCAAATTAGATTTACATTTAGTGCGATGTAACCATACACGTTAAAAGCAAAAAACAATCGACTTCTGAGAATGAAATGCTCGCATTCTATTTTAGCCCATTAAAAACATTAACTGCGTTCTGTCATGATATATTTAATTAAAACCCCACGGGAAAAAACTATTCCAATTGCATTTATGTGTTTCACAGCAGAATTTTACCTATTCTGAAGAAGATATTGGATTACAATGTAATTTGATTCGCGAATCCGAAAAGCTTTCCCTTCAACATACTGCAATAGCAAAAAAAGACTTTCAAGTACTGATTCATTGTAACATAATGGACTGAAATGTTACAATTGTTTAATGGAATAATGAAAGAGAAAATTAAATCAAATAGATGTATTTTTTAAATAATCTGTATGTACCAACATTCTTTTGAATAACTGACGAAGAGATTACTTTAATAAAACCGTAAAATTTTAAGAGACAAGTGTTAAATTTGTTTTTATCGAGGTTAGCAAAGCAATGAGTATTATAATAAAATATTTTTTATAAGTAATTTTCTTTTGAACGTTCAATTTAATTCTAAAAATAGGAAAATAATATATTTCCTTTTTATCAATTTTTAGATACTCTAAAACTGTCGACAAAGCTGTGACCTTTATCAATATCGTTTTGGGAATAGAAAATAGCAAACAATTTCAGATTTACTTTTAAATTAAAACTGTTTTATTAACGAATCATGCTGTGAAACTACTTGAGAGTTATTGGTGACGGATCTCGTAACATCTGACGAGAACGATTCTTCAGCTGTGTGAGGCACTTCACTCTCGAAACTTCCACACCACGTCAACGTGAGTACGTAACTTTAACGTGTATCACTGTCTATAACTGGCGAATTTTCAGTGCCAACAAGACTCCAATCTATGATTCAACTTTTTAAATGAAAAAAGATGACATTAGTTTTGTAAAGCCATTACATTTGCTTAACTTAACACATGATTTTTATTTTTTTAAAGTAATATTTAAGTGTAGACCCTTCAATTTCTTTTTAATAGCAGAATAAATTGTAAAATGTAATTCGAAAGAAAGGTAAAAAATTTTTTGATTTCCCATTTTATAGACATTTAATGAAAAAATATATCATATAATAAACACTTTTACATCATATAATAAACACTTAATTTGTGAATGAATACTACATTTATATACATTTAAGTATTTTATTATAGCAGCAAAGTGTTTTATTGAAACATATTGAAATTTCTAATTAGTTGACTGTGAATGGTTTTTAATTAAGAGTGAATACATTACTGTAATGCATTGCTGTGACAGCGACTTTCCACTTTGTGAACTTAATAGTCGGACACTGGAATGAAAAACAACGTCAACTCATGTACCTCTCTTGTTTCATGCTGGTTATCTTAGTATCATTTAATGACTTTGAAGGTGGATTTGAGGTAGAAACCTGCCCCAGACGAATTAAGACACGAATATCAGGCTGGCCATTCCATTTAGTCCAAACATCAAAATATTCATTAACAATACCAGGTTTGACATTATCATCCATTATGATGAATTCTTCATCAGTAACTCTAGCAAGAGGTGTGAAATATGATGCAAGGATCTCGTATCTCGATACCTCTCAGCTGCAAAATACCTCCCAAAATTACATGTATCGATAAATGTGACTATTCAGAAAGATTTTAGCTGAAACAATGATTGTACCTTTTGCAGAATTGGCATTTTTCAACAATGTTAAGCTAGTAGCAACTGGTATTTCTACTTTTTATATAAGAACGCGGCCTAAATCACTTTCCAAAATAAACCACGAAGTTTCAAGGGAGGGCAGAAGCTACATCACATTACTGTCTGGTCCACGTAATATATTCCCTGGATCAACGGGAATGGGAATCATTTAAGAAGTATATATCTCGTCTCATCTGAAAGCTCGTCCTTCACCGAGTTCTTTGTTGGTGAAGACACCTTCAGATTGTATAATAGATGTATATCAGACATGTGTATGTGTGTATAAATGATGTCAATCTCTATTGCGACACAATCATCTGAAATCAGTTGAGGCACAGAAGTAATCCTCCTCTATTGACTTAAATAGCTTTAAAGTGATCCCAGGCGAGTTGTAACTCGAAGACATCCTCAGCAGGTTTTCTTGACACTGAATTTTTGAAATCAGATTGATCCCTATGTCGTTAGACCATAATACTAGACATATTAACCCTTTGTGTTTCATTACCCTTAAAAGTTCGAATTTCAACAAAAAAAAAGGTAGATAATCTCTTTAAGCCTAAAGGAGTATGCAGGTAAATTTTTGAGAGCGTTGTATGTATCCTTTTGATTCTGTGCGTGATAGAACATCCAACTTTAACCAATGACGGGGCAGAACGCTTACGTTTAAACTATTACAAATAACATGGAATAAGTAGTTTAGAGTATAGTAAACAAAAAAAAATTTTGTCAAACCACTTTTTTTAAAGAATAAAAAATTTACATGCAAAATTAGATACAAATCCAGGATTTGTAAAGACCAGAGTTAAACATAGTTTAATTTATTGGAAAAAAAAAATTTTTTAATCGGACTATGTTTAGCTGCCATTCATGATTTTAAAGGATAGTTCAAAGTAAATTTTAAATGTATTTTTATTCATTTATAGTGGAATTTAATGATTTAAGCAGCTAGTGAATTTACGTGTTCCATGCAGTGGAACACTGAAATGCGAAGGGATAAAGCATCTATCAATATTTATTTGTGATAATCTTGCCTTCATCTATTCTATCTCAATGAAATATATGAAGGAAATTGGTTCGACATAGCCAACAATATCTTAGCTCCAATAATTGAATAACACAAGTAAATAAAATTCCACACAAATTACAAAAATAGTATATTGGCGGTTTCCTCATAGTGCTTTACAGGAATCTAAATATTAAGAAATAAAATTGAATAGATCTTAAAAAATGGAAGTCAAACATCAATCACAGATGGCGTCCTTGCGGAGCAGATATGGGAGCACATCATCTTATGTAAATAGCTATTTCGAGCGGATATCAAGATTTCTGGTGCATGAAATCGTCACGAAACTAATGTTGTTGTTCCTAGAACTGCGCAACAGATGGATACCAATTAACCTTACATCCAAACACTGATCCAAATGCGTGGAAGTATCATTCATATTTCCTGCAGCAAGGCTACCTCAATAGGATCGTTACAAGCGATGAGGCGTGGGTTGTTTGCTTTACCTCCTAGAAGCCAAGCAACAGTATATGAATCGGTTCATTTTGTATCTTCAAGATGCAAATTCAAGCAGATTGTATTCGTACGGAAATTGATGGGTCGAATCGCCTGGGACTGGAAGGGTATTCTGCTCGTTGATTTCTTGCTACGGTGAAAGCTGAATGTTACTGCGCAACACTAGAGAGCTTACAATGAGACATTCAGATCCAGAAGTGTGGGATGGTTAGCGATCCACGACAGCACTTGCCCACATACATCAAAATTCCACACAAAATTTGCTGAAAAGGTTTCGCTGAAGCTGCTTGACAATCCATTCAATACCTTTTATCTTGCTCCCAGTGACTTACACCTGAAGAAATTTTTATCCGGTCATCATCTTCCCCTAGACAAAGATATGCGAACAATTGTGACTCACTATATTCCCAGGCAGCAGTCTTTTATGATGCAGGTCAACAAAACTTATCCGATTTTATGACAAATGTTACAATTTTGGTAGATATTATATTAAGAAGTAGCTGATACAATGTCATAATTTGTATGGACTGTGAATAATTTACTTTCTGTGTGCCCTCGTATGTGCAATATATAAATTTTCTTAAAGTAACTAATGATCCTTCATACAAACCATATTTTTAACTTTCAACACTTTTAATGATAAACGTTAAAAAACTAAATTCATATTGAATATTGCAGGCTAGCACAGGGTATTTACAATTAAGCTTTCTCTTTAAATAGCATGTTGGAGCCAAAACGAGGGAGCTGTTTGCCACCAAGTTTAGTTACTGGATTATATACAAGATGCATTGAAGTAATTTCAATCAAAAATATTATTCGAAAAGGTCCACTGCGCAGCTTTTTACATTGTGAAGCGGAGAATTTAATAAAATAAATACCCACGTGGAATACGTTGTCAATTTGAAAATTTGGACGAAGATTTATTGGTATAAACAGTAATACGTAAAACTAGAAAAGTATAATTTATTTACTGTTTCTAGAGAAAAATATAGGGGGTTACAAATGTATAAAGAAGAGGAAGCTTTATTTAAAATAGGTCTGATGTAAAACGTCTGTTTATTCATTGTGAAGATTCCGGCTGTCAGTATCGTTAGTGAAGATGTGTTACTAGTAAATCTTTTCTACGATAACAAAAGGAGTGCTTCTGCTGCGGTTCAAGAATTTCGTTGGCGAAAGGAATGCAAGGCATGGGTCGATGTTTGCTAAAAGCTGTCCTGATTTTTTTTAATGACGTTAGTCGCGTTTGTTAAAAATGACGTTAGTTAGTGTTTAAAATTCCAAAATATCACACCAGACATGCTAAGGTATGCTGTTGAACACACTGTCCATCACCTTGACAGTTTGCAGGTGTATGACAGTGGATTTTTTTTAAAAATACTTTGAACACGTCTCATTTATAGACCTTTAATGCTAAATTTGATGGCGATTCTATCACACGTTTTAACTGTAGGGCGCTGTTTATAGCGAAAATTTAATTATAATCACCCGGAATATGTATTTAGTTTTCTTACGATTTGAACTTAAAGATGGCATTGTAGAAAACATACGCTAAGTTGTAGCACGGTTTCAAACTTTCTTTTTATTAATGAATTAAGGACAGTTTCCTAAACCATTATTAATTTTAATTAAAAATTAACTTTAATACTTTTGTAATAGTACTTAAGTAAAATAATTTTTAATTATATGTTGCTTTTATTTTGTTGTTAATGCCACCTGTCTGACGAAGTCAGATCGAGGCCCACGAAATTCATCATGGCATCGGGCTATATTGTACGCCTGTCGTTAGCCGTAGCTTTGAGCACCATGCAGGTGACAGTACGTTTTGGCTCGGTTCCACCCCAATTTTGAGGTAGAACACCCTGGGAGTGATCAGGGGTTTCCCACCTCTCTTCCCTTTCCACCAACCACACGAGAGGACTTGCGGCTCGACAGCTATTTAGAGTACCCCCATGCCGCGAAGGCACTATATATTTACAAACATCCATGTCTTCTCCGGGATTCAAACCCAGGCCCTACGGCACAGCAGCCAGCGTCGCTAACCACTATAACGGATGGGCGACTCTTTTACTTTGTAAATCATCATATTACGAATATGGTAAGTAAAATTATTTAAATGATTTTTATTTTTTTTTTAAAAAAAAGGGCACAAAACTCAATTACAAAATGAATGTGAAAACTTTTGCTACATTTAAGTATCTTGTTTTATAATTTCTACAGCTATACACAAATAAATGTTTGAAATGAGAAAAATAATTTTTATCTAATCATGTACTACATTTGATATCTTGGTGTTTTTATAGTATGATCTATACTTAATGATATCATCTTGTTTCACATCTTCAATGCATTTTTATCTTAGGTTAAAATTAAAATCCTAACTTCAATGTTTCCCTTTTTAAGTTGCCCGAATACAATGATATTACGATAGTTATTAATTTAGATCAATGACATACATATTCCTCTTTTGTAAATTTATTCCATTAAATTTTCTATAATTTTTTTTAAAAAATGCCAGATTGTAACCACTATTCTTTTTGTAAAGATGAACTTATTGATATATGTATAAATTTGTCAGCTATAGACATTTTTAAGAACTTTAAAATGTTTGTGGAGTAAGAGAATAACACCTTAAATATTACAACACAGAAAAGTTCATTCAAAGAGCCACTTTGATACATATCAATGCTACATATTGATTTATACTTCGATCATTTTACGTAGAAGAATTCATTGAGGTTTTAATGAATTTATTAAAAGATTACATTTTGTCAATTTCTGGAATATCGTTGAATGACAAATAAAAAAAATGTCAATATATTTAAAAAAGAAGCTCTATTGAAATAATCATTTTCATAAATTTTTATACTAATTCTATATTTTGATTTAAATTGTATAGTTCATTTTTTAAAAAGAAAATTGATGCATTTATAAACGTATTAAAGGCTTCTTTTTTAAGGGATGTTTTTTTTTTCCTATTAAGACTTAAATTTTTGACTCCACTTTAATGCATGAAAATCATTTTGAAAGTGTTTGTTTATATATATTTAGTTTCTTAATTGCAATAAATGAATTGGAAAAAGGTGGTTTATATGTATTTATTTAAATTTATTGAAAAGGATTTTATAACAAGAATCTATTTAACAGTGAGCTGAATGACAGTCAAAATTTGTAAAAGAAGTCCTTTTTGTAATCCTTTCAAAACATTAACAAAGGTTTTGGTAACCAAGTCCAATACAGAAAATGAAAAAAAAAATTAATAATAATCAATTTTAAACAAAAATAGTAATGAATAATTAATCCCCCTTTTTTTTTTTTTTTGCTGTTTAAAATAAGGTTTTTCAAATTAATATGCCGAAAAAAATTTAGTCAATCACGACACAATTTTCAGATAAGGAAAAAATTGAATTTTACATATACAAAAGAAAAGTTTTTAGTTATATATAAAGTTTCTTTATCAGAATTTCTTTCTAGAATAAATTAGGATTCTACGCACATGCCATCCGCTAATGCAGAAATGGTTTAAGTTGTCTTAACATATTTTTAAATAAGAAAAAAATGAGTTCTATATTTATATAGAAAATATTGCTAATGTTGTGTATAAGCAGTTTTCCTTATTAAATGGAAATGCTATGCCCATGCCATCTATTATTGTTCTATATTCACTTAGTTTCTTCTTTACTTTACTGTTACTTTTTTATTAGAATAATTAAGTTTAATTAATGAATAAATAGTAACAAACAAACAAAAAATGGTCCAGTACCATTTATAGAAAGGAAAATGGAAAATCACTTTCTATTTTGTCACTTAATATCGTGATTCTGTCATATGTATATGCATATTTATTTTTATTGTAACTGTTTAGTAAAAAGTAACTAAAATAAAATTTTCTTTGTTGACCTAAGTAGGAATTAACGTATAAAATTTTTTTATATTATTTGTTTCTTTTAACAAAGAATCGTTTTCTTTCATTTTTAAGACTTTTTTTTTTCATTTAATAAGTACTTAAATCTATCAAAAGTTTCATATTATCTTGCAAAGATTGCTATAGTTTTTTATATTAAAAGGAAATAAAAATAACAAAAAACATATTTTTTCTATGTCACTGCACGTAATTTAATCATATGCTTAAAAAAATATTATTGTTTCATAAACAGCTAATGTGTTATTAAAAAATCAATATCGAAAGATCTTTCCTAAACATAATGGTAAAAAGAATAACATTTTTTCAAGATAAATTGTCAAAACGTCATTTATTAGAAAATATTTCGACTAACACTTGATTGGAAAATCCATTTAATACCTGTTTTTATAAATATAGTTAGGAAGTCTGTTCCTGAAAAAATATTTTCGTATTGAAATTTAAATCTTCTCTGACGGGTTTGTAAATTAATGTTCTCCTGTATCAGGATCGAAAAAAGCAAGGATTTATTTATCCATAACAATATTAATTCCTCTTAAAATATCTATTTCAAAATGACATTTGATAAACCGAAGTATTTGCTTGTGTTTTTAATAGTTTTCACTGTAATATGCATCAAATGACTGACATTTCATAATTAATTAGTATTCATAAAGAAAAAGATAACCGTAATTTTAAATATAAAATAGAAGTATTATGTTTTTAAAAATGTGTCAATCATTGCTGTTTTTGTTAATCAAGCAACCATTTTATTATTATAAAAGAACAAAACAAAGTTTTAATTAAAACTATTGTTTGTTCTACTAATGAGAGTAAAATACTACAAACTGTAATTAATTATGAAGGCATAAAAAAAGATAAATAATTACCAAATTTTATAAAAAAAAATTTTAATGAATATTTAAATACACAAATAACGCACTAAAAATAATTATTAAATAAAAATATTTCAGTATAATTTCCTTGATAACAAAAAAGAGAGTTTCGATTCTTTAATACAACGTACAACAAAATATACAACAATAATATACAATAAAATATTGCATATAAACAAAATATTATTTAAAGCAAAATATTTTTACAATGTACATATATATTGTAAAGATTTCTGGTCTTTAAAAATTATTTTATTATAAAACTCCTCTTCGAAGAAGAAGACGTGATTATGTTAATTAAGACTACTATATATAGTCTAGGTTTTCAAGTTAGAGAGGGAGATAGGATAGACTACTATCGGAGCAGAGATTAATCAAGTTTAATGTGAATCGCAGATATTTAATTCTTGATAATTGAAATACTTAAGGTGACGAATGGTCACTGGAGATTGAATCCAGATTAGATAGCTAAGAAGTCAGATTTATCGCCTTGAATAAGTGTGTTTTGTTTTAATGTTTTCTCGTATTTCTTTAACCTCGTTCATTGTTTGTATAATTATTAATTGGGTGCATCTTTTAGACTGGATCGATTGAATTTTTGTGGTTAATATTGTGAATAAATTAGATTATTTTTTTGAAATATGGCTAGTGTTACTTCCGATACTCCCACACCCTTAGACGTTCATATTAGAACATTAGAAAGTTTACTGGAAGTTGAGTTTAAGAAAACTGAGACAAAATGTTATACCTCATCCTTATGTTAAACTTAATGTCATTCAACACATAAATGAAAATTTAATACTTCAAATCTTATCACCTCCCTTTCAAAATATTTCAAAACTCTATGCAATATGTATTTGAATACATTAATATAATACATTGAAGTCCGAACTTTTGCTCTGATAATAACAAATCATTTTTAAACTGAATCGGGAAAGAATCAAACATTTGTTTTATGAAGCATTGTTAAGAAGTCTCGCTGTTTATAATGTATTGAAGTTTTCATTATTGTTGTATTTTTAGATTGCAACAACAGTTTCTTGTGAATGAAAAACTACAATAAATCTTCAAAATAATATTGTTGTCCCTTTCATTTGCATTCACTTACATGCGTATATTTAATAAAAATAGAGACACTAGTAAAAATATAATTTATTTTATCTATTTAAAAGAAAAATTATCATAATTCTTCCATTGATGTTATTCAAATAAATGTGAGTAAATGTGTGCAAAAATTGAAATTTTGTATACACTTCTTTAAATTATTTTGAGTTGGAACAAAATCAAACAATGATCTAAATTCTGAATGACTAATTAAAAAGACAGTAGTTACATTTTAGAAAATTTATTAGAAGGATACAAATAAAATTTATAATCCAAATAGAGGAAATTGGAAAAAATTGGTAACAAAAACACAATGCAAAAAGAATAAAAATCAAAAAAGCTTCGAAAATTCCGTAAAATGAGTAACACATTTACATTTTAGCAAGTGTATAATACCTTTCCTATTTGATTTTATTACCTTTTATATGAAGGAAGCAGATTGAGACGGGTCCTATTTGCGCCCTTCTGCTAATCCTCTTGGGAGAAAATGATTCTTTAGCTGGTGTTTGAGTTTAAAATCACCTTCCGCAGAAAGAACTTGATTTTATACTAATTTGACTGCTATTTAAACCATAGCAAAGTGAATATTAGAGTTAGTCGTTAGGCTGCTATTATAGTGAAATTTCATAAGTGATTTTCGGAAGTCTTGGTGAACTTTATTAGAAGCTTTTGACGGGAATATCCAGTTGACCCGGGTGAGATTAGCTGATTGTTTCATGGAATCACTCAGTAAAGTGCTTAAAAATTTAAGATAATCACACAAATAATTTGATTTTGTTACAATCTTGTTTGATAATAAATAGATTGAACCGAAATCAATTTAGTTATTTTCATAACAATATCTGTTCATTCGGAGTCCCAAACTTCACCTGTTACCTACGGGTCGCGACAAGATTTGAATCAGGATTATTTTATGATAGTTGTCAAATGTATCTAATTAAATAGTTTTAAGTCTTCAAAAATATTGAGATACGAGTTTTTTGTTATAAAAAATTAGTCAGTGAGAGTTCAATATAATGTTGTGTTTAAAAATACAGATATTTTGAATATCTAAAGCATTTTGTTTCTTATCTCTTCGCACTAAATACATTACACATAAGCATCTAAACCTTTATCCGAAAATAATAAACTTCAGTTAAGAAAACAAGAAATGAAAGGAAGTAACCAGTGAGCAGCATAACGAAAATTCCATACAAGTCTTTGATGAGCAACTGATGAATAGTAGGCTTATTAACAGGAAACTTTTTACTTGCAGCTATTCTAATTTTTAACCATTCATCTTTTTGGTACTTTTCAATAAGTCCTGCGCTCAACATTCTAGATATCACAGTGTTCAAAGCAGTCCTGCAGCAAAAACCTCTTCTAATTGCAATTCCAAATTTCAATGAAAGAAGAGAGTCCTCTGAAAAATCATAAGTCTTAGGTGGTAATTTTCCATGCAGAAATTGAAGATTTATTTCAATGCCTATCACTGCAGTTCTTCCTACAACAAGTTTTGGATTCATGATGTCCGGGATATTATACCACCATTTGTTCGCTTTCACTGCTTCCCCCAATTTTATTAAATTTTCATTTTTATTATTTGTGAGTAAAAATATCATTGGTACTCCATGTAACATGCTGCATCGGTGAGTACCTTTCTCCACCGCTTTTGCAAGATCCACAAAAGTTCTGATTGGTTTGCTCTGCAAAGGAATTGACAAAAATGAAAGCAAACAGGCAGAGTAAGATGAAGAAATTATCAAAGCAAATATACCCCAAGTACTCAGAATAAAGTTGGCTTTTAAAGAACTTTGTCTCATGTTTGGTGATTGACGCAGCAACAGACCAAATAAATGTACAAAAAGTGTTATGCATGAGTTTTCAAATTTTAGAAGATAAGTAAAAATTATTGGAATAACAACCATTGTAATAAGTACAGCAATCCATAGAAATGTATCAAATGGATATACAAAAGCCCAAATAGCAGGAAGGGCATCAGGTTTTTCAACTAGGAACTGTATTTTGTTTGTCATATACGAATTAGTGAAATCTACATCCTGCATTCTTTGTTGTATCATTCCAAGTGAACTTACGCCTAAATCAGCTTCCTTTCTTTGGAGTAATCCCATGACTCCAGTCCAATTACCACTTTCATCAATGTCACCAATTTCTCCGTCAGAAGGATACAGAAATTTGTATTTAAATCCCAGCACGTCAGATAGAGTATTTAACATTTTTCCTTCAAAGCCAGAAAGTGGTAGTCTTCCAGCTATGGAAGTCTCATTTGTTATTTCAAAAATGTGAGGAACAGGTACAGCAGCTACTTTCACTGTTGATGGAAATTTCATTTTTAAATAATTATCTAATTGTCATAAGTATTATCCAAATTTATTGCCAATTTCTGAGATTTCTTCTTACGGCAATCTTCATTAGTACTTATTGCCCCAGTTTTCTCAACTTTCTTTTCTAAGTGTGTGAATTCAAGTAAAACTCAAAATTAATGCTCTTTCGAGGATCATGGTGTAGCATTTTGGACTTTTCATAAATATTTAATAATGCTAGTGCTTCATCAGCATATTTATTGTCATTGTCGTGTAACAAAATCACTCCATAATTTCAGTTTCGATTGGTTCAAAAGTCATTAAGAGACTTGGATACATATATTTATGAAGTAAAGCTTTTTAGAATATATTACCATAGTAATGCTGAATCATATTTTGACAATGAGGCTTTGAAAACATTAGCTCCAAAAGCTGGATGATAAAAGTCAGATCATTTAAATCGGTAAAGGATTAAAATGTAAATTTTTAAACCATTCAAAAATGAGTTTTAAAAAGTTTTTGTGACTAAGACAGAGTCAACTTAATTATATTTTCAACAATATTTTCGCAAATATACTTTCAAGCAATTTTTTTCATTCAAAACTCAATTTAAAGTTTTCTCTAGATTCATAATTTAATAATATTTTAATAGCTCAGAAACTTTAAATACCATTTTTCAGTAATAAGTAATAAACAAATATGTGCTAAAATAAGTCAATAAAAACTTTCTCGTGCAAAGATCTTTTAATCACTAGAACGCACGAATTTTTTTTTAAAAATTGATGATTTCATTTTTAATGAGGGTATTTTTAAGCAAAAACGAAATAGTTTCAATTGTTTTAATATAATTATTAAAGAGTGATAAAATCAAAATATTTGTATTAAAGTATCTTTCTTCGTGAGTAATTTAATATTAAGCAGGTAAAAAAACAAATATTTTCTTAATTTATTGTCTTAAAATTAGTGAAGTACTTTAAATGAGTTTAAAACTGCTTCCTAACAATTCAAAAATGTTATATTCGAGCTTGCCAGCATCTTACAGTATTTGATGTTTTTTGCATATTTTTAATACGTACCTAACTTAATGATTTAAAATTAGTCAAAACTTTGCAAGATATTCTTATTATTAAAAGAATACCTTTTTATCACCGTTCTATTTTAAAAAATTAATAAATAAAAAAGGCAGGAATTACAAAAGGGAAAAAGCTCTCATATCATATGAAACATTATTAAATAACTAAATTACTATTTCATTTGCAAATATTTGACCTTTTAAGTAGCAATTTAACTGCAATAATCAGTATGAGGAATTAAATATAAAATTCTTCCGTTATTATAATAACGTGTTAAGCACATATTTTTAATTTTATAATAATATTGCTTATTAAAGTCAGTTTCATTTCTTAAGTATTTTTATCTCTTATTGAATATTATGTTATCCATTACAAATTAATTCTCGTATAACTAGTGATGAAAGTATAAGGAATGAAATTTTAATAGCAGCATTGCCGGAACGGTCTAAGTTGAAGGTAATAGCATTATGGTCTGGGGAAGGTTTTCCTGGCATTCTCTGGGCTCACTCATTATTGTGGAAGGCACGATGGATCAATATAAGTACGCATCTGTCCTTGCGGACCATGTCCACCCCTATATGCGCATTGTTTTTCCTCAGGATGATGGCATTTACCAGCAAGACAATGCAAAGTGTCATACAGGTGATACATGCGTGATTCGAAGAGCACCACGATGAGTTTACCGTTCTCACCTGGCCAGCAAACGTACCTGACTTAAGCCCATGAAAAATGTGCTGGACCATCTCGATCGGGTTGTTGGCCCACGGATCCTCACCCGCGTAATCTATTGCAGCTGGCCACGGCACCGAAGTCAGCATGGCTCAACTTCCCTGTGAACACCTTCAAGGCACGTCTCGCAGCAGTCCGCTCAGTGAAAGGTGGTATATATCACTTTTATGTATAATTTTAAAGTATTATTTGCTGTATATTTGAATTCTATTTACGGCATATGACAGTATTTTCATTGGTATCGGTAACTCTAAATGCAAAAATTCAAATGTTAATGTCGTAAAATACATTATATTAACGTACATAGAAAATAATTACGTTCCCATTTTTGGAAATACGGAATCTATTTCTGCATCTGATTTCAAATATTATGTAAGAAGGTCAAAATCACTACTCGAGTAAGATTGGAGAAAAAAAGGTCTGTAAGGAACAGGTGAACTGGTTTTAATGTGCTAAGAACAGGTGAACATATTTTCATGAACTGTTTGTGATATTCAATTAATAGGTGAAATTATTATGATGATCGGAGAATATATGAATAGATTGCAATAAGCCTAAAAGAAATTGAGAAATTAAATTGCTACTTCTTGTAAAAAAAAATGTACAGCTGGCTCTTTTTTTTTTTTTTTTTTTTTTTTGGAGTAACGCTGTGGAAAAGGATTGTAATTATTTGAAAGGATATAATCAAAAATTTAAAAATTAACTTCCTCCTAACTGTTGCTCCCTTGAAAATATTGATAACACAATATTATTCTAAATAGAACTATTATTACAATTGTAGTAGTATTATTATCTTTTCATTCCTAACTTTTGTTGAAGTTAATTTCATTTCTTATTTAGTCAAATAGAAAAAACTTATTTATCTTAATAATGCACGTATGAAGAGAGTTTTACTTTCCACACTTCCGATTAAACCTTGAAGAACGAGATGAACAATAACAAGTGGGCATGAGCTATGCGCGACATATCTGTTTAACCATAATCTTTGCTCTTTACTGTTTCAAACTCTCAGCTTTTGAGTTGAGCTGTAGACACGTAAACATGGCTAGTACATTTGATGCTCCTGCGAAATGCGAGCTGAGTAGTGTTATTTGCTTTCTTCAAACAAAAGGAAATACTGCAGTATAGCCATTAAAAACAAAAGAAGAGGACTTTTGAACCCTGATGCCATTTATGATAATGCTACTTCACGGTTTTGCTGTAGCTCAACACCTTCTAGAACAGTAAAAATTAAACGTGTCTGATCACATGGTCTATAGCCCCAAAATAGCGCTGAGTGATTTTCCTAAACTGGCTAGGAGGCCAAAGCCTCCGTGACAGGGAGGAGCTTCAAAACTGCAATTAGGCACATCTCACATTCCTGGTGGTAACATTCTTCAAAAAGAGCATCATAAAGCTTGTCCACCGATATGACAACTGCTTGAATCTTTTGGGCGATTATGTTGAAGAATGACCATATTTGTACATAACTTTTGCAATAAAATCATTTCTTTCTTTCTCTTACCCTAGTTTAAATGGTTCATAGGAATCTGGAAAAAAATCTCTTGCGTTTCGTAAAGGGATTTTTGAAAATTTTTACTATCAAAGTTACACAAATGTGTTCTTAACTTCTTTATAAGCAACAAAATCATTTTTTTAAGTATAATAGTTTTAGACAAGGCTTATTGAGATGAAAAATAAGAAAACTACTTAATATTCAATACAATTGCATACGTACATGCCGCATCTCCCCCTTCCCTACTTCTTGTTGCTGTTGTTGCACTACATTAGTAACAGTAAATTGAAGTATAAATCATGCTCCAGAGAATTGACGTTAAAACACTTGAAGAACTCGGACGATATTTATCATCAAAATAAAAGGACACCAAAATGTGAAAATACACAAAGATCTTTTCTTTTTAAGTAAAAGGAAAAAAATTTTAAAACTAAATTGCTCATAACTGTTTTCAAAAAGTGTACAAATTATAATCCCAAATACTATTCTGCATGAGAAATATGCTTTCCTGTGAACAAGATATCTGCAAGTACTTTTTCTCCAAATTTCGAACAGTAAATTAGCTTTACTGCAGTACCTCTTAGAATTACTCAATTACACAGACAAAAAAAATCTTTTTTTTATCATTTTGTAAATATTACTAACATTTATTAACAGATTTATTATTCATTCAATAATTTTTATAACTAGTGCAATTTTAACAGTATGTTGCAGCCTGTTATATATGAAATGGAATTTACATAAAATTCTAAATATTACACATATAATAATATATACGTATAGAATATGTAATAAAAATATGCAGAATAACTTAGAATAATTTAAAGCGAATGACAAAAACGCTGTATAAAATTTTCTTAAGACACATATTTCACAGTACAATTATGAATAAAAGTATAAATACTACATTATTCATACAGATACACAGGTATTATACATGTATTCTCGTATATGCATAAATAGAAGGTTCAGTAAAGAGACTTTCTCTTAAAATTTTATACAAAAATGTTCTTTTTATACGTAGGCAAAAAAAAAAGAAGTTAAGTGGTCATTGTTGTGCTCAGTGCATTGACAATGCGCTGGTTAAACCATGTGTTCGAGTCTCAATTGTACAGAAGATTAATCTCAAGTAGGAAAAACATTCTTGCAGCTCATTAAATGTAATACAGCTTTAAAATGCTTATGGGACGTTGAAAGTATATAGGGAGATGCCAGCTTGTGTGTTATCCTCGTCATTTGAACGTAATTCAAAATTTCAAAATGTGTCAGAAATAACCTATTTTTTCTGTATTGTTTAGACCCCAAATCTCCCTTTTGTGACACAATGAAATTTTATTGCTGATGAAAGTAACTCTAGGAGCCAATCTTCTGCTTCCGAAACTATTAGAATGGTCCTTATGGATAATTTTCCATACATGTTCAATGAACGAAACAGCTAACTTTATATAAAGGATGGAAATCCTAGCATTTTATATAGAATTAGGACCCAGGTTCAATCCATTTTGGCCATATAGTTATTATCTGAAACTGCATCAAATTTGAATATATCAAAGTGAAATTTGTTTTAATATTGTATTCATGCAGCTTGTACACAGATATGAATAATACATGCCTTACTGTAACTGAAATTTTATGTGTGAAATTACGCATATTTCATTTTACATTAATTTTAATATAACTCATCAAATTAAATTTTAGAAATTAAGAGAAGTATCTTTGTACACAATACTTTTTTACATTCGTGTTTCTCTGCTAATTTTGTCTCTATTAAAGTTAAATGTCCTTTGGACATTTCTTTTAGGATATATTTTTAATAATTTATATAAGGATTTATATATAAATATTTTTTAAAATATTGCTGAGTCATTTAACATGAGAAATAGGACCACGACTAGATTATTAATATTAATGTAAAATTCCTATCTCTAAATCTTTGGGATCTTTTATAAAGAATGCGATATGGATCGAATTCAAAGGATTGAAACCAGCATTACAAAACTAATGAATTTATTTACATATGTACAACTGATTCTCTTAATATCAGAGAGCAGGTCCATTGAATATACGCGGTCTTTGCTGCTTATCTCTCTTTGACCACCCACACTTGTAACTTTTATGAACTGCTGGAACTTCAGCTCCTAGTGGCTCTTCAGGGGGGAGGGCTCTGTCTCTACAATTAACTAAAACGTAAACAAAATTTTTTTATTTTTCTCAACGTTAAAAAAATTAAGTATTCATTAAGAACACGCGTATGTCTTTCTTTTAAATATATTTGTGCATTTTTAAGTAAACAGGTGCTCTTATAGAAACTGGAAGATTTATTAACTGATTAAATGTCTTTCTCTACGATGGTAAAGGGACATTTCTAAGAGATAAAAAAACAAAATTGAAAATATTTGACATATTTACTCGTCGAAATTTTTTTTTTCAGAGTTGAAGGGATGAATACTTTAACTATAGTTATATTTTATGCATCTTACTCTTGCACCTACAATGCAAATGAACGTTCAATAGTTATCGTATTTCATGAAAAATGTATTATTTAACTTTTATTCAGTTAATATGCCCAAATTCAGGGTATCTTCTTTTCATTGTGTCTAAATATATTGTTGAATAATTCAACCGAAAATATTGGAAGAATTTTTATTTTAATGGATTCAAAATTATTTGTGTCCTAAATTTGACAAAAGATTTAAAGAAGTTTTTAAGACCAACTTAGATAATATTCTATTATTTAAATACATGCTTTGTTAAAATAAATCGAAGAAATAATATTCAAGAAATGAAGATACAGTTGTTATATATTACGAAAGAGACTAGTAATGTCTTGGTATTTTACAACTCTTCTTAATGCTTCCATTCCAATTGGAATAAATCTGAGAGAAAAAAGTACACTTTTGCTCACGCAACAATACATTTCGAATACAAATTAATACTTAAATACCGCTCATGAAGCACCGTCAAAGTATCTTTAGTTCCATGCAATACAAACGAATGCGGAAAGGCTTAAATCAATTAATTACTTAGTAGAAACAAACGGCTCGATTCCCTAAGCAATAAAACATCTTAAGAAATATCCCTTTCAAGGAGAAAAAATCCCTTTTTGTATTTTTGGTTCAGAAGAAATGATCTAGAGTTTGGCAGCGTTGGCGCGTAAAAATGTGTCGCTTCTGAAATCGGTTCGTGATTTTTCCAATGATTAATATAATGACTTCTGCCCCGCGCTGTGTCTTGGCGGCTAATCCCTTTTAATTGGCTGTAATCCCCGAGGGCGAAGAGACCTTTTGTTTTGGGCCCGCTTGGATTCTTATTTGCTTGAACTCACTTCGCAATGAGAAGAACTGGATGAGTTTGGAAGTTTTCCTTAGAGAAAGACGAGAAATCCTTTTTAGTCCTGAAACTTTTTTTTTCTGAATGGGAAAAACAAAAATAAGATAGAGAATCAGTGTTTCGAAGTGTGTATTTCTGGTTGTTATTTATCATTTGTTTGCTTAGAATTTATAAGCTTAACAAGCAATGGTTATTTTAAGATTGAGTCGTTTTAAAAAGTAGTTTATTGAATTTTTTCTTCTATTCGTGTTGTTATTGAAATGTAACCATTTAAATTATTTGTAAGGAACATTTTAATAGAAATTTTGATCATTTCATTTTTTTTATCGTCTAACAAAGTAATCACAAAATTTAAGAAAATTATTACATAACAGACACTTCTACAGTCCATACATATTTTTAACATAAATATATTTTTAATACATAAGTTGTAAAATTGTGACGGATCTAGACGCGTCCTTCCACTAACCCTCTTGGGAAATCTTTGGGCTATCATTCACAACCAACCCTTTTGGAAGAAGAAACCGTGATATGCAGATTAAGTCAGTTATATAAAGTATAGGTTTTCTAGCTAGTGAGTTATATAGAGGAGAATAGATGAATAGATGAAGTTGCTTGGAGATTGAAATATTGAGAAGCTGACGATAAGGAAAGATATCTACTGATCAGGTATTAGTTACATTGGTAGTGCGTTTCGGGCATTAAATAGTTGAAGATATTTAAGAGACGATTAGTCACCATAGCTAAATTGTAAATCAAATATTAGAGCAGTGGATTGATCCATAAAAGGGGGATCGATTTAATATAAGTCTTCTTAGAATTCGCTCCTTTCGTAGCAAAATCCCTCTTTTCTTTATTGGAACATCTCATCCTATTAGATTACTTGAATTGTGTCTGTTGATAATTAGTGTGCTGAATAATTAGTTAAGTATTATGGCGAGTCGTCCTTCACTTCATCCCACACCTCTAGCCGGGTCCGAGAGTAGGTCCAGAATGTTACAAGATAATAAATGCATTATGAAGTTGGGCTAGCGTATTGTGATTAGCAGTGCTTCTCAAACTTTTTATATTTACGACAAAATTTTCAATCCTAACTTTCATCGCGCTCCCTTCCACTCAATAACAATGTATTAAATTTAATAATAATGTACTTTGACGCTAAAGCTACAACACGACTTTAACTATAAACTGTAAAATTATCAAGATAAGTATTAAATTTTGAATACAATTTTATACATGAAAAGCCCATGAGATTAATGGTAATTATTAAATTTATTCTTAACTTAGTGTTTTTTAGTTAATTATCAAATATATTCTACATTACTGATACATTTATAAGAGTATTATGTCAGTGAAAATATGTATTTTATTTTTTTATGTTAAGGTGCATTTTGTTTTGTTTCCTTTCAGTAAATTAATAATTATTTTAAAAATAACTGTTTATTTTCAACTTTTCCATTTTCCATATGCTCCTGCCCCCCCCTCGTAGGATTATCACCCCCCCCCCAAGGAGGTGCACCCTGCTGGATTAAAGTATACAAGACTTTCGTCTCTCTTTCGACTTGAATAAAGAAATTATTGCTAGGGGATTTAATTAACTCATCCACAAAAATACTAATTATTATGTTACAATAGGACAAAATGCATCAAAAATATAAAACAGTGTAGTTTCGATATATTTTCCTCTTTTTTATCCTTCTATTTTTAAATGTATCTTTATATATGTTTTAATGGTTCGAGCTCGTAGGTTTTCAAATTAAATTTTTTTTCGTTCTGTATACGTTCTAATATCAGAGAAATGTAATCAGGTTAAAATAATTTTTATTTTACCTTTTTGGGTGCCTTGAACAGCTTCTAAATAACTTATCTAGATCTGTGATAAGATAATAGTTTCTTAAGATGTGCAATATGTGTGTGTGTTCGCAAAATCTTAGTGACTAGTAAGTATGAGCTTTAACTAAGGTAATGAACAATGAAAAACACTATCTGTGATTACATTTGTAAAATAATCACATGCTTAAAAGTACAATCACCTCAATAATAAGAATTTCTATATCGTCTTTATTTATCACTGTTTTTAAGAAATTGCTGAAGAAGTGTTTTGCACAGACACATACAATTTTAAAGGTATTTGTAGCTATAAAAAATCTGTTTTTGTTGTGTAAGAAAAAAACAACTTAATGATCATACAGGCATGAAGAGTTTTAACTCGTACTTTTCCTGTCATAAATATCCAATATTACAGGGCATCAGCAGCATAATGGAAAAGAAAATTAAAATACAAATAAAATGATATACTCAACAAGATGGAATATTTCATTTCTCTTAAACTTGTTATTCTGAAATATTTTAATCACAGTAAACATGTACTCATTTTACATTTTTATTGTTTAAAAAGCAAATAAATAAATATATATATATATATAGATTTATATATATATATATATAACTGAAGGTATAACCGGAGACAACAACACACACATGAAATTCAAATTTATTTTTAATAAATGAAAAAAATCCCTTTATCATATATGGCGAATATGCATTCACTTTGCAGAAAGAATCACCTCCGTGAGTTTTTCTCCTGACGTTATCAAACAATTAAAATATGACAGGAAAACTTAAATATAAAATTTTATATATATATATACATATATGTTAACTTGATTAAAGAAAAATATCGATACACAATATATGTTAAATATCCTATTTCATTCATTCATTTATCTTCTTCGCTGATTCTATTATTTTCACTTGATATTGCATTCATTTATCTTGAATTTTGAAAAATAAATTAGAAATTTATTCCGTTAGATTACTATTTGTAAATTCATAGCGACTAAGGTCAACTTTCCTTTATAAATTCATCGTGTGAAAAAGGTGAAAAGATATGCGTGGCTTTGTTTGAATTTTCGGAATTGTTTCTATGAAAGAAAATTTTAAGTGGAGTATAAAGTATAATTCTCTATTCATGTTCTGAATTTTTTAGCATAATTAGTTTTTCTCTCAAATAGCTCATATACACACAATCCCTTGAGATATTTTCTTCTATTATAACTTTAATTTTTTAGGCATTAGTGTAGGTTTATTTCTATAATTAAAGTATGGAACTATCAAAATTATTTATATATTTTTAAAAAGCAAGTTTTTCTTTAATAAATAATAACTGTAAAGTTATCCTTTGATTATAATTGCCTTAGTTATTTTTTACTTTAAAATAATATGAACAAAATTTTATGTTTAAAAGTATTAGAATAGAATAAGAAACATAGTGCTTGAACTCTGTTCTTTAAACTCGGGAGCCTTTGAACAATCTTTTTTTTATTCGTGTATTTAAAAATTATATTTTAGCATTTCATGTATGTTTCTATTCAAGTAAATGCTACGAGAGGAAATTGTGCACATATTATTGACACAATTTTAAAAATTAAAAAAAAAATTTTTTTAATTTGGAAAATTTTAAAAATTTACTTCTTTTTTAATTATTAATTTTTTTGACCTGAAATTTTTTGTAATATTCTTCAGGATGTTTTAAACAACTTTAGGGATCGATTTTACTATAACTTAACAGTTTGGGAGAAAAAATGTAATGTTGATATCCATGCTAAAATTCAACGAAAAAAACAATATCTCCTACATTATAATTTTTTTAAGAACAAGTATTCAGTTTAAAGCAAAAGGGACCCCTTATATTTTTACATGTACTATATATAACATACAGGAAAAAATGGAAGTGATTGGTAAATAATTGCGGAAAAAATAGCATTTCGAATGCACTAATAAATCAAAAAAACAAACTGAGAAAAACCACTTTAAAGTATATAATTCTGAAAAAATAATTATAATAAGCTTAAATAAACTTTATATATCACTTTAAGACATTAGCTACATATTTTTCTTTAAAATAACTGCTATTTTATATTATTTCAACCCATACATTTTTTTATAAAGGGTCAATTTTCAGAGAGCGTTAGTTGCTCAAAAAAATTCAAGGAAAATGTTAAAAAAATTGTTTTCTGTCATGAAAGACGTTTTATTTTTCTATTTTTTTATTCACACAATATTGAAATATTATATTTGTACGAAAAACATATGAAGAATAAGAGCTAAAGTTATGAAATTATTAATATAAAATGCCTTAATTCAAAAATTTGACATGATCACATTTCACCAAATGGAAAAAAAATTACATTATTGCAATGCCTCAGAAATATCCAGGTTTATATATAACACGTTCCCTTTTATAGTTATTATTTCTCTTTTTAAAATACATTTTTTATCAAAAAACTTCTAATAGCTTTCTTTTATTCTTTTATCTAAAAAGGGGCTTGGTCTAATTGCCTAATTTATTTGTTTGCAATTTTCAACTGAAGTTTCTTACAACTTCTAAGTTTCCGACGTACAAAAGTAATATTTCAATCGAAAAAAATAATACAAAGAATATGACTAAACAAAAATAAGATAAGGTCATTTAAGGTACCAAGTCCTCTTAAAATACAAATTTTAACCATATTTTTTATTACCTTAGTTTTATTTCCATTCATCAATGTTTTTTTTTTTTTTTTTTTTTGTTTTTACCATGATACTAAAATTATAAACTAATAATACTTTCTTCAAAGAAATAAAAATAAATCTTGTTTTAACAACCATGTGCTATGATTTACTGTAATTTATAGTTTTACAAGTGTTTTCATGAGAAAAGTTTTGTAACTAAAGCAAACATTCTTTTTGCTCGTGTAGTAAATCACGTTTCAAATTAATTGTTTTAAACTAAGCGAAACATTTTTTAAACTCTAATGCATGCTTGTTGTTTGCATTTTTACTCTACGCTTTATTACGCTCTGTTTTTCTCTCGTATTTGCTTCACATACGGGAAATAATTTGCCACTTTTAATGCAAATCTTGTAATGCACCTTTTCGTTAGTAAATTCATGTAAATTTAAATTTACAAATAAAACATATTGCACAACTAAGTACGGGAATCTTTAAACGCAAGTTCAGATATTTATAATATTCCCCTTTATTCGATATATTTGCTCTCATGTGCTTCCAAAAAGGACAGCAATAAAAAAAAATACTAAAAAGGCGTTTGCTCTAATTTAAGCCAAGCCCCGTTTAGCCCAGAAGCTTTATACAACTTATAACCCTCCCTTTTAAAAGGATTTAATGCTTTTACTATGTTGGTGACGTTTATCATAGCCCCTTCTTTCTGCCACCACTGCGCGCGGGAACAAGGTATATGCCCTCAAGCCACTTAACCAAAGCTCTTTTTTTTGGACCGTTCATAAATTGCTGTCGCTGTCTTATAGCCCTTCCAGGAAATGTCCCAGGCGCCATTGTGTCCTAAGTACATACTGAACGTGAGCCCATTATTTTGCCAATTTTAACTCGCCTCTAAAAATGGTTAAAGAGAATGTAGGGTAAAATACAGGTTAAAGTTAGGTAATATGTGTGATTACGTGGCCCATTGCTTCCCAACAAAAACTCCTATGCACTTTTTTTTATGTTAGTAGTAATGCATCTTTTTCGATGGTGTTTCTCTTTCAGTATGGTTTTTTGAGCGTCTATGTTTCTAAAAGGACATGCATATATTTTACTTTTTCAATTGGGTGAAAAGGTTTTTCATTAAATCATGTGTTAGCTAGTTTTTTTTTAAAAAAAAAACATATTTAAATCCATTGAATGGGGGTGAAAGAAAAATTTACTTTATTTTCTGGAACTCTGAAACATTTTTAAATACATTAAATACATTTATTTTTGATGCATGAATTATTATCATTTAAACTGTTAGGTTTCCTGAAATTTATTTTAATTTAAAAGCAATTAAATAATTGAAATTGAGAAGTACTATATATATATGCAGTGACGCACACAAGGACGGTGTCCTAGGAGTCCGGACCCCCCCAAAGTCCTTGAGTTTTTTTCGATTGATGATAATCCTATATATGTATAACGTAAAATTTAATTAGGTACTTGTAATTAACAATTTATTTTATTAATTAATGCTAATTATTAATTTTTACTGTTTTTTGTTAACAAAATCGATAAAATCAGAAGAATCAATTGGTGTTGTCTTGAGGTACGATACGAGTTGGGGGGCTTTCGGCCATGGATCCCTGGAAACCTTCCCTTGAAAAATTGTTGGGTGCTCTGCTGTATATATATATATATATATATAATCAAAATTTCTCTACAAGAGAGAGATGAATAAACATGTTGATTAAAACTGAAAATAATTGAAATTGCAAGATAACTAGACAACAGAATTTAAAAGGAAATATGAAAAATTAAGATAATAGAGTTAAAAATAAAAAATATATAAAACAATGGATGCTACAGTATTATCAACATTGCTGACTTAGGACAGCTTATATATAAAACATTTTTATATAAAAGTGGGGTTGAACATGTTTTGTGACCAACCAACCTTCCACATTTCTGTTAATAATACTGAGCAAAAACCTATTGAAAATAATGGATAGGAAATCTAAATCCATTATGAGAAAAAAGGTAATTTACCTAAAAATTGCATACAGAAACTCAGAGCCCGTGCAAAATCTGAGTACAATAAACAAGTTATATATTGCCAGATTCTGGACCCAAATACATATTCAAAGCAAAGCAATGGCAGAAAAGTAGCACTTTGCAAAAGTATGAAAAGAATAGAAATAATAAATTAAGAATTGTAAACATACTACCATAATCTTAGGGACACTAAGATTATATGATTAAAAAATATAAAAATTAAATTAAATTTTAAAAAAGTGTTTTTTTATCTAAAATTAGAAATTTGAGGTATCTCTAGGAAGAATAATAAATTTATAATAATTGCCTGTTAATAAACTATGGAAATTTAATCCTTACTATTTAGAATTTCCTTATTCAAATATCTATTAATAAAATTAATTGGGTATTTTTGAATTAAACAGTATTTAGTAAAATGTTTATAGTTTTTTTATTTTTTCTGATTTATTTGAAACTAGAAATTTATTGCATTGTTTGTAATTAATAACAATATTTCTGAATATAGAAACATGCACATTACTCTCCCAATGAGGTACTTTTATAATATTGAAATTAAAGTCTTCTCGTTTATCATATATATTAGTAACTATTTTATTATCTTTTAATTTAATTTCTATATCAAGAAAATTTGCTTCATAATTGTTACTATTTGTCTGAATTAAATTAAGATATTGTGGATAAAAATTCATGTTAGGTTTAAAGTTGTCTTGCTTGCCAAAAATGATTATATCATCTATATAGCGAATAAAGTAATATTTTAAGTTGTCTATGAAACTATTTTCAAAATAATGTAAATTTAATTTGCAAGACAGTTGCTAGCAGACCTTGTGGCAGACCCTTAATCTGTAGATAAAAATAATTACCATTATGATAAACATAGTTCTCTTTTAGAACTAACCTAAGTAGAGAACCAAATCTATTATATTTGACATTTTTAAATAAATTATCTTTATATAATTTTACAGGTGTTTTTTAATCATATCATCAATATTAATAGAGTTAAAAAGATCTTCAAAATCTAAACTATATACTGAAAATATCCTTTTATCTTTAATTTGTTCAGTGAGTTCTTTACTATTTTTAAGAATGGCTGAGGTTTTAAGATTATTTATTGTATCTTGTACTATTTCATGGAGAATTTTGCCTGATTTGGTGATATATGTATTAAAACCATTAGTAACTGTTCTAAACTTGACTGGGTCTTTATGAAATTTAGGAGTAAGAAATACATGAGGAAATTTAAAATTATTATTATCAAATTGTATTTTTAATTGTTTATGAAAAGCCAAAATTTGATTATTTATTTCTCTATCAGAAATTGATGACTTAATAAAAGCTGTATTATTATCAAAATGTTTGTTGAGCCTTAAACTATAATAGTATTTAGATATTAAGGCAACATTTCCTGGCTTTTTATCAATATAAACTATAATAATTTTTTTTTTTGCAATTTTTTAATCTGATTTGTAATATTATTAAAAAAGATTTTATTATCTGTACTAAAGTTATATTTATTAATATATTGTGTAATATTACATTTAAATTCTGTGAATGCCCCCCCCCTCTAAAGGCATACTATATTTAATAGCAATTTTGTAAATGAATTGCTCAATATCAAAATATAAATGATTTTTGATAATTTTATTATTACTGGAAATCTCATAAGTCTAAAACCAGTACCGTTATTTATTATATTTCTTATATTACGGTCTTTTACAATATTGAGGTCACCAGTAGTAACATGTTGGTGATATTTATCAATGAATTCTTTAAATTCCTTACAATTACACTTTAAGTTTTCTTGCTTTAGTATACATTATTATTACACCAGTTTATTATTACCATTATTATTACACCTTGCTTTGATTCACCAGTGTATGTAATTCATTATAATTACTTCACTAAACTCTATTAGAAAATACATGAAATACACAGAAATCATTATATGCAATTTTTCTGAAGAAAACTCATTGGAACAAGTAACATAAAAAAAATTAAGTCAATTCCTACTTAGGTAAACAAATAAAAATTTTATTATTTTAGTTATTTTTATTAAATAGTTACAATTAATATAAATATGTATATACAAATGACAGAATCACGATATTAAGTGACAAAATAGAAAGCGATTTTCCTTTATATTTTCCATTTTCCTTTCTATATATGGTGTTGGACTATTTTTTGTTTGTTATTATTTATTCATTAATTAAATGTAATTATTCTGATAAAATAGTACTGTAAAAAAAGAAACCCCGTTCTCAGAGATAAGGCCGTTCCAAGTTGGATTCGAACACACAACCTTTGGACTAGAAGTCCAATGTGCTATTCATTGAGCTACAGGGACATAGCGAACAATTTTTCTTTCTATATATGCTGTTGGACAATTATTTCTGTTTGTTACTATGCATTCATTTTTAATTTAATTAATGATTTTAATATTTGAAAAAAACTCAATTTACATCAAGTGTCATCCGCTACAAGTTTTAAAAAATGTATTTGAACTTGAATGGATGAATAGAAAGTATTTTATTAACGATTGAAAATTTTAACAGTATATATATACTAATAGTAGAAATTGAAAATAAATTGTTGAAAATCCTATTTTTTTTTTTCAAAAAAAAAAAGAAAATGAGCACATTAAAACATGCACGTTTTCAATCTTTGGCTGACCCCTCTAGCGTGCAGAAAAAGAGATTTAAATGAAGAGGTTTAATCTACTACTCTCCGTTGTATTCCAATGCAGGCTTTAGGAATCGAACCCAATCATATGCACCTGAATCAAGTTGATAAGCTCTTCCGACGAAATTGGTCGGATAAACAGTCGGAAAGGGAAAGGGGACGGTTTTTGATCCGCTGTCTGAAATGAGCCATCCAGATGTCCGTGCTGTCCTTTTGTCCGCCTAACAGTATTATCCGAATTGGTTCCCTGAATGCTATGCCCGCGAGGGACATGGTGCATTGTGAAAAGCCTGTTTTTTGTATTTAAGGGGAAAAAAGCGTTTAGTTTCGATTCTATTGCAAATGTAAGAGATGTTATGAATAATTTAGGACAAAAGCTAGAGTTGCAAGCTGTTTAGTAGAATGGATTGGTTCTTTTTGCTTCTGTACTTGGATCATGGGTTTATTTATTTTGTAAAAATAGACGCAATTTACAATAGTATTTTAAATTTTAGAATTTCCATTAAAATATTATTTTATTTTCGAAAACTAGTCCCTTAGAAGAGGATGCCTTTGGTGAAAGACATGCTTAAAACTAAGTTTAAATAATGTGAATCGTGCCACAAAAAGAATATATTAAAGGATGATATAGTTAATAATCTTTATAATTGAATTTAGTTAAAGCACATGCGATTTTTCAGTACAAAAATATGCCCATGCACAATATGAAATTATTTCCTCAATTTCAACAGTACTAAAAAAATGTTAAAATTTTAATTAAGGCCAACTTGAATTATATTATGTAAATAATAAATTTAATTCATTTTTGTTATTTTTAAATGCGTAAATCTGGTTAATAATTAGTTTTTTGATAATTTTTTAGAAGAATAGAGTAAAACATTTTCTTTCGAGGATTATTATACTTCATTAATTGTGCCATATTATATTTACTTAAAAAAATTACATTACCAAAAGCATTATTAAAGTTTTTAAAATTCTGAAAGTTTAGTAGAATTCTCTGAACTTTGAAAGCTCTTTTGGCATTTACTGGAATTTTTAAACAAGCATTGTGTGTGTGTGTGTGTGTGTGTGTGTGTGTGTGTGTGTGTGTGTGTGTGTGTGTGTGTGTGTGTGTGTGTGTGTGTGTGTGTGTGTGTGTGTGTGTGTGTGTGTGTGTGTGTGTGTGAGGAACCTACTTGGTGGATGATACAATTGCTCATTATATTAAAACATACATAATATTTTTACTAAAAAATATTACATACAACATTTATGTGTATTAAAAAAGTAGCTTTTATATATTTTTAATGTTAAATTTAATATAGAGTAAACGTGTGGCATTACAGGTTATACAGGGTGTCCAGCCTTAATGTGACTCAATAGCTAATTCCCGAACCGTTCGTTTTAGATATGCACTTCCAATTTGAAAAATGTTTTAAAACAGGTAAAGAATATTTTTACGTGCTTTTCGAACCAAAAAACTTATTTAGAAAAAAATTACAAAAATTAATTTTTTATACAGTTCCAGGTCCTATCACTTGTATTTAGAAAAAGATGCAGTACACAAAAACAAAATAAACACAAAAAGTTTCATTTTATTACGATAAAAACTGGCCGAGTTATGGAAGTTTGAAAATCATATATTTTAACCATTTTCTCAGGTATTTTGAAGAAGCTGGTAAGGGGCTGTCTCCAAAGTGAAATTAGTTGGAACTCTGCTAGGAAACTTTCGCTCTTGCACGTCACTTTTATGTAAATCGTTTTTAAATTTAAAAGCATATGTTAATAATACAATAATTAAGTACTTAAGAAATAAAATTTATTCTGTGTACGTGTAAAACATAGAAAAAATAAAATATTTTGGACGAAGAAGACATTTCAAAAGCAGTTCCAAAAAAATAGACTTATATGCTGCGGCTTTAGTCTGATTTGCTGAGTTTTTGCTGATCATGACGAACGTTAAAAATCTGTTGTGTAGTAGCTTGCAATTGCCCACAGTCGTATTCTAATATTACGAATTCTAGTACGGGAGAACGAGATGTATACAAATGAAGAAACTTCGAAATAGTACTGTTTTATGGGCAGTGTAATTGAAATAAGAGAGAGGCTGCAAGACTTTATGCCATTAAATTTCCCACTCGAAGACATCCATCTTATTGTACAATTGCCCGTGCTGTTTAACGCTTGAATAAAACTGGGAGTTGTCATAGACGTATTGCTTTGTCTCGTGCCACACCTCGTGACTTCACCATATCTTCTCCTCGTGACTTCACCATATATAAAGCATTATTCACCTCTTGACGTATTCCCTGTCTCGTGCCTTCACCATTATTTAAGTTAATTTGGTCATTCTGATAAATTAAAGCCCCTGATTCATGATTGGTGCATCATTCCACATTATGCTATAATTTGAACGGCAAATCCTGTATTATTTTGCTGCTATTTGTTAAAAACAAGCTGTTTTAATCTTTTCGGTACAAGTTGTATTTCTTTAATTTAATTTTTGTTTGCCATACAGCAATACAAATTGTCAATCTATGATGTTTACTACGATGATATGATATTACTATGATGTTTTTCTTTTGCTCTTTTGGTAGATAGTGAATTACTGTTCTCTAAACTGAATTTATTTTCGACCCCCTTTTGTGAGCAACTCAGATGCTTCAAATTTATGTAGGTATAACTCGGTCAGTTTTTATCGTAATAAAATGAAACCTTTTGTGTCTACTTTGTTTTTGTGTACTGCATCTTTTCCTAAATACAAGTGATAGGACCTGGGGACCGTATAAAAATTTAATTTTTGTAATTTTTTTGTAAATGGTATTTTTGGTTTGAAAAGCACGTAAAAACATTCTGTACCTTTTTTAAAACATTTTTCAAATTGGAAGTGCATTTCTAAACCGAACGGTTCGGGAATTAGCTATTGGGTCACATTAAGGCTGGACTGTATAGACTAAGATGGAAATTTTAATGCGTGTTCTTATATTTGATATATAGTCAATTAAAAAAAATTCTAATTATAGCCATATAATTTTTATTAAATTATTTATAGTAAATATTATATACTGCATGAAATATATCTTCAGATTTAAAAGATAAGTATGTGTTGCCTGAAACTTTGAAGACATTTTAAAATTCTGTGACAAAAAGTACACTTTTTTTGGCATATAATTAGTAAATAATGCCTACTATCTCATGATACTTCAACAGATTTTAAACTCACTTAAAAATTTAATTCTTATTAGTTGGGCTTTTAATGTCTAATATATAAAAATGATTTCTAAAAAAAGTTATGTGTTATATAACGCCTTGCTTATGCAATTAGGTGAAGGAATTTTTTTCAATCACATGTATTGTAAAGCAGCTACTTTTAGCCTATATAAATAAAAATGAAAAATGTATGATAGAAAAAAATCTTTCACTAATTTAAATCTCTTAAAGTTATAAAAACAAAGAAATTTAGTTATAATTTTTTTAAAAATTTTTTTCAGTTATTTAACTTACCAATATTTTTTAACTTTAAGGTTCCATTTGTGAAGTTTTGAGTATAAGGAGAAGAAGAAAAAAAAGATAAATAACGTAAATTCAAAATAATTGTTGTTTGTACAAAAAACTTAAAAAGTATTATTTTTTTGTAAAATTGGCAATATTTTGCAAATTTACACAATTTTTCCCCACCTTTTATAAAACTTTATAAATGTGAACATAGTTTTAATTCTTTGATCTATTATTTAGTATAGTTTTATAAAATTATTCAATATTTTTATTCAAGGCAATGTATTTGAAAATCAGATTGAGAAAATCCAGGCATTATTTAACTTGAGAGTAGTTCTGATGATACTTTCAGCACTCATTAGTTTAACACAACATTCCGCCGCTTAGGCATGATAGAGAAGGCTTCGGAAATCTAGTTGCAGCGATATGGCAGTCTAAGCTCTTTGATCTCCTCGTTTGTGATGCGTCTTAATAGTGAACGAGGAGTGATATTGAACGGTCCCATTCAATCATATTGCTGTAGTCAATATCTTCAAGGTTCAATTTCGATGGGACAGAGTTTTCCCCTAAAACGGTCGAGCTTTCAACACTCAGCGTATCCCTACTTCTTTGATATGTTTTCTTTCATCCACGATTTTTCCAAGGATAAAATTTTAAGGGTGAGTAACGAAAGCAATTCCTCAATTATTGGATTTTGATTTGCAATACATTTTGTGAAAGTTACTACGACGATACTTAAGGCTTTAAAAAGTATTTTCAAATCCTTTGTAAATTTTTCTTGTTTAATTTTGAACACATAGGCATTTCTCGAAATAAAATTTATCAATTGCTTAATTTCATCAGTAGATTTTTCTAAGCTCACATAGACCCCAGAATCATATTTGCATGCTGCTGTATCAAAATTTTGAATTGATTCATTTCTGAAAATGTCAATCTTTGTTATGAATAAAGTTTTGTTTATTTCGCGATGTTACGACTTTTTTGATTTATATATAATAAGAAAGTTTTTTGAAATTAACTGTATTTTTTCATGTACTCAGAAACCAAGGGGCAAGTTTTTTTTGTACAAATATTTAATATTTTTAGCTTCCGTGGTATCTGATTCACTATATGTATGAAAGCGTAGTGAAGGATCATAACCTTTTTTGGAAACAGCACATTAATTTATTGGGAGATGAACTCTAATTTGACAAAAAATCATTTGAGTCATCGAAAGTTAGGCATTCAAAATCCTTTCTAGTAAGGATCTTTTACAACTGTCTTCTAACATTAACGCTCAACATTCAAAACGCATATGAAAAAAAAGTAAAGACATTTACAGAATTAACTATATCTCATTAACTTCTCTTGAAAATTGAAAAACAAAATAACTTGAAGAAATGTCTAGAGATGTTTCCGATCCCATAGCAACCAGAATATCCCTCGCTAAATTAAAGAAAAGCAAGGTGCCAAAGATGTGAGGTGTTCGTAATATTTCGGCTTTCAATTTCCCCTATTATTACTGAATTCTCTCAGAAATTTAACTTCAAGGAGTATTTCTTTCAATAAAAAATGGAAATGAAAGATGTTTTTATTAACTTTATTTATACAAGGTGAACCAGTAACATCGAATATAAAATTACAAAGTATTGCACATTTTACAAAAAAAGAATCGTTGCATTTCGAAATTAGAGTTTCGATGTTCGTAAGTTAAATAATTACAAAGAAATAGGGAAATTTCTTCGTTTTAAAAAATTTAAGCGGAATACGCAAGCAAGCTTTGTCTTTAATTTTTTCCTTCTTTTTAGCTAAATGAAAGGCAACATTTCCAGGGCTTAGGATCGAAAGAGAAAATAAATTTGGCCAACTTCACTATGCAAGAATAATAAATGAAATCATCTTTACAAATGGAAAATAGCCATTTAGATTTAGAAATATATATATGCTTGTTGAAATTATACGGGCACTAATAACTATTTCTTAAAATTACATTCAAATACATGATTGTCATATATTCACAAATTTAATTTTGTGGAATCTCTGAAATAAAAAAAAAGGTTTAATTCTTAATTTGTGTGTGTCTCTGTGTGAGTGTGCGGTTGGATGATCAAGATCTTTACAAAAAAATTAGAAAATGTAAAGAAATAATATGATACAATTTGTACATTTTTAATCATCCCTCTTCTCATTTATATACAAATAATTATATAAAATTATTTTGAGGAAGGTTTTTAATAGTTTTTGAATTGCAATTATTAGCAAAAATTGAAGCTTAAATAACATTTGAAATTCATTTAAGGTTTCTTTAATCTTCAACAGCTTGACTGTTATTCCGTGCAGGAAATTCCTAAATTCTAGCATAACTGAAATATTAAACAACTAAATAAATATAAAACATTCCAACATTTCTATTTGGATCCTGATTGTTTAACAAAAAGTATTCAGGATCAAAATAATTTTGAAAAAAAATTCTGGAACTCAAATCTCGAGAATTAAATAAATGAACTTTAGTACTTAAAATTTTCAAATATCCAGGCAGCTAAAAACTAAAAATAAAACAATTTTTAAAAATTGACTTTGAAATTGAAGCTGTATGAGAATATATTTCCCATCACTAAGAAAATCCGAAGCATCAAGACACAATAAGATGAAATAGTTTTTAAGTGCTCCATTTAATATTTTCCAAAGCCATTTCAGCTCTTACAATACGCTTAATGTCAGTCTGAAAGACTATCCTTGAATTACCTCTTTCTCTTTAAATTGCTTTTTTAGGGGAGCACATGATTCGAAAACATCTTTTATAACCTAAGCAAAGGGCTTTAAAGGAGCTTAGTAGTTAAACAATTTAAGGCTACAGTAATATTTTTTATGTCCAGTTCTTTATTAATGTCAACATAAAGTAAATATCAATAAAACTAATGAAATACTCTCTCTCTTTTCAAAGATAATCATCATAGGCTTTGAAATAAAGCGTATATCCCTTTTTATTTTGATGTTCAATTACTTAAATAATAAATTTTAACACATTTTATTTCTTTTTTTGAACTCAAATTATTGTTATCTGAATTAATGCAATCGGTAAGGCTAAGTTAAAAATTATTCTATTAGACTAAAAAAATATTTCCCACGAAAAACTGTTTATATTAAAATAAAATATTTTGATTTTCTAATATATTTATTTGCATAAAAATAATTTTTATATAATTTTAAAGAAGCATTTTATGGGTTAAGAAGTATATTCTTGGAATGGTGTACGTTTACAAAGTACTCGCAGCAATTGCTGATAATGTTGAGAAAAAAATATATTTTTAAAAAATCACAATATGCAGTCCATCAGTTTATTTAAACACACATTAAAACTAACGTTAACGATAAAAATTTATTTCTTGCTTCTTAAATAATATTAAGATATTTTTTTATCCTTAATGAATTAATAATTATGATTTGATTTTAACGAAGGATTTTTAAAAATCATTTTCACAATATTCGAAGGGGAAAAAAGTAATTCATTAAAGAATACAGAGTTCTTGTTTTAGTGTGTGATTCAACAAACAAAAAATTACATCAAATTAAAGAAGAACGTTTTTAAAGCGACAGATGTTATGGTTTGTACAAAGCTATCTCCTTAAAAAGGGAAGTATCTTCTTTTTTTTTAAACAAGCATTTGCCAAAAATATTGTAATATTTGTTTTGGTTTAAAAAAGATAATTAATCTTTATTCAAAATAAATATCCTTATCATGAAACAAAATCTTCCTTTCAACATAATCAAAACTCTCTATGAAAAAAGTATACACATTTCTATCGTAAATATAATAAACCAAGTGCATATTTAGTACATAAATCATCATCAGTTGTCAAGAGAATAATGAAGACAAAGACACTGAATAGCTTACATAATTTGCAGTTTTGACTGTAATGAAGATTTATTCATGTAGTTATGTTTTCTTCAACTCAAAACAGAATGGTATACAAAAGAGCATTTAACAGAAAAACCAATTGTGAAACAATATTTGCAAAATTAAGTCATCTTCGTGCAATATTAATTTATCATTATGTTATCCGGAGAAATAATTTTAAAGAAGCATATCATTCTAATTATATTATTCTAATAATTTTTATACTCTTATAAAGTTTAAAAGTAAATAGAAATAGAAAAAATTTGGAAAAATTATTTTAGAAATGAGATACAAATGTATTTTATGTATTCTCCTAATGTTTAAATTTACAAGTTGTCAATCAAATGCAGTGCACACAAGAAATTTTAGGGGGGGGGGGGGTTCAGTGTCGATAGTCCACCATTCTCGTATCATGCTCCAATACCCGCCCAACATATTCTTTTGATTTTGTTGATTTTCGAGAAAAAAAACAGTACAAAATTAATTTTTGAATAAATAAATAACATTAATTAATAAAATTTAATTATTAATAGTAAATACTCTTCATTAAATTTTACTTATTAATAGTAAATACTTTATTCAATTTTATCTAGCTATGAGAAAGCAGGTGCCAAGACCTCCCGTGTGCGCCACTAATCAAATATAAATATATATATATATATATATATATCGATAGATAAAACCATAATCTATTAATGTAAAACGATAATATTATAGCCTATAATAATCACCAAAGTATTTAAGGACAAAGTTAATAATTTTAGGCGATACTGTTATTGTCCATAGCCGGGGAATATGAGTCACATGGTAAGTTTTTATCTAATAGTTTAACTTTGTCTTTTTTTTAAATACTTTGGTAATTATTATAGGCTATAATATTATCGCTTTACATTAATAGATTATGGTTTTATCTATAATGATAGTTAAACTTCTCTAGAAAAATTCTTGCTTTCCCTATGGCCCAGAGTATTGGCAAATTCAGGTGAAGTCTGGCTGGCCGAAAAACATTGTTTAAACCTGCATTCCTGGTTCCTAAGGCTAGGAGTTTGCTCTAGTATTTCTGTGGCTAAATCTATTCTATCATGACTATATTTATCTTAGGTATATAACTATTTTTTGTATATTTTTGTAATTTATATATATATATATATATATATAAAGGAATTTATCTTCAAAAAAATTTATTTGAGGGACATATTCTTTTTAATTTTTTATTTGAATACACAATAAGAAAAGCTAAATTCGGATCAGTTGTTTTATACAAAATGTTTCTGGATGCAATATTCGTCCGTAATATTAAATTATTATTATTATTATTTTTGCTTTTCTATGCCAAAGGTATTTGGCATAAAAAAGCAAAAAAAATTATAATTAATGTTAGAAAAAATATTAAAAACCAGAAAATCTCTCCTTTTTCTTTACTGACTTTTATTTAATAAAAAGATCTTCACAAAAATAATGTTACAAAAAGATACTTCTAGTGAATATCATATACCTAATAAAGTAAAATTACATTTATTTCTAACATTAAATAAAGTTCAAAAATGAAATCAGAAATTTTTTTTTGACATCCAGTTACTTTAATGTATTAAACTTCAAACTATTAGTTTTAATGGTTAACAAAATAAAAAAATGAATAAATTTGAAAGAATATCATTTCAGAATTGTTGATATCGAGATCAAATGTTTAAGAAATTAGAAATAAAACTTATCTCTAATATCAATAATCAAAGCAAAAAATTAACAAAATATATCATTGCTTATGTAATTCTTATAAGAAATTAATTATAAGAACAAGAACTAACAACGTACAAGAAAATTTAACTCTGAAGTCCCCCTCCCCCTTCCCATAAAAGAGTCTCTCCCTCTTTGACTGATGACTCAAACAGATTTACGGACGCATGCGCAATTTGAATTAGAGGCGGTAAGAATGAGAGGTTTAACACCCGGGGATCTAGAAACTGCGACAAATAATACTGAAGTCGGTGTATATCAAAGTGAGATATGGTGATGCCGCGATAATCCAATTCTCACCTAAACTCTTTGTGAGTCACTTTTCTCACTCTCTCCGCCTTTATATATCTACAAACTGCAAGGTTCAACGAATATCTCAAGGATCTAAAAGTTGGGAATTCTTAACATTTAAAATTTGTTTATGTATTTCACCTATGTGATTTTTAGTACATCTTTATCCAGATATTAAATTTGTAAGGCTTTTTACTTTTTAAAGCTTTCTGTTCTAATGTTAGTTTTATTTTAGTAGTTTTGTAACAATATTATATAAGCAGATTTATTTGGTAATTTCTTTGCTTACATTATTTACACACACAAAGGGATTTTTAATCTTGATACTAATAAAATATTTTGTAAGAATTTCTTATTTTGTTATATGTAAGTAAATGAAATATTCTGGATCTTTTTTTTTAATATTATTTAACTTAAAAAGTACGTTGCTGGTTAAATAATAAGGGAACAGAGTAAGTGCAATTATAGATATTTTTTTTTTAACTTTGCAGAGATTAGTTGAAAAAAATATCAATGTTTCAGATAAGGAGCCTTATAACTAAAAATTGGTTGAAGTCTAACCTTTTAACATTTTTCTTTTGGTTCTTTTGTAAATTGCAATTTTTATTATTTACTTTAGACTTTATAGTGGCAGTAGTACTTTGTAGTACATTAATATTAATAGACGTAATAAGATTTTGTTAATTTTCAGTATGTAAGTTGGTGTATATCAGAAGGCGATATTATAATATCGCGCTAGATTCATAGTGTTGTAGCATAGAACTGAAATAAGGTCCTATAGTATTTATTTTATAATGCAAGCAAATATTTTAAAAATTATTTAAATAGCAAAAAAATTATAAAAACCTTTAAAAAAGAATAAAAGGATTATTATTAAGTAAATAAAACAGCTACTGAATGTATATAATCAAGTATAATAATAAAAAATTTTATTTTCACTGCAACTACAAAATTAACTACTTTACTGAATTCAAATTACTTGTATTTGTTGACTTAATTTTATTTTAAAAGAATTTTACTAAGGAAAGGTTTTTGTTGCATGTGTAAATTTTAAGATTGCAATGGAAAATAAAATTAAATGGATAGTTAAGTTCAGATATAATTTTGTTTCAGACAAAAAGTAATTGAGTACATAAAGCAACATTCAGAATTTTGCTTCAAATTACTTTTTCCAATATTTTTATTATTATTATAGCAATTAGCAGAATATTTGGAGTTTTCTATACGAAGAAAACAATAAATATTTAAAACATTTTGCACACTTATACTTTTCTGTCGAAAGCTCATTTGTGCTTAACATTACTGTCACAATGTGTACCAATTACTAAGAAACATTTTTCAAATAATTTACTTCCATGTTCTTTTCTGGTACCGTTATTAAAAGTAGAAAAGATTATTATATACATTACAATATTATAAGTAATTAGAAAGTATACTAAAAATTAATAAATAAATTTTTCAATAATATTCAAAATTATGCATAATTTATAACAAGTAGTCTTCCTATTCACTCATTTATATACACAAAAATTGATGTTAAATAATAAAAATATTTTTTTAAAAAAAACAATGCATCTTATTTATTCTCTTTGGTACATAAGGCTAAAACATTTAACTTAAAATTTAAATAAAACATTATCGAATACAAGATTTTACGAAACAAAAATGGAAAAAAGGGGTTTGAATAATTTTAACAACAATTTTGAAATAGTTTTATTAAATTTGGGCAAATTTTGTTTCACCATTTTATTTTAACATATACTTTCTGTTATATCACCATTTCAAATGAATTAAGAAACTATCATCAGACTAATATTTTAACTTAGTAGAAACAAAGCAGTGAGACAAATCTCTGAAAGTAAAGAATGTTACAAGAAAATCGCATTTCACGAAGTAGCTTTAAATGCTCTTAAAAGTCTTCTGGAAACCCTTAACCGAGACCTCCGGGGCACATCTCTGCTCACTTTGCAGATTACAACGCAAGGAGTGGACCAAATGTGAGATCATTGTAGATGAGGAGGCATTTTAGTAGATGCTTAGTCTTGAGTTAACTAATTGCTGCTTTCAGAACAATTGAACATTATGTTGTGGGTACATAGATAAGCTTTTTTAAGGCCTGTCTTATTTTTTTTGTACTTCCGGTAGAATTTTACTCCGGTCTGTCTTATTTTTCCGGTACTATTTGTTGTACTTGATTTTTAACATTAAATTCTAATTCGTAAATTCATATTAAATATAAGTTTGATTAGTCACTCGCCTCTCAGATTCCCTAAGAGAATGAATTTACGTTTTTATTCAACTTCAATGGTAAATATTTTTTTTCTATATTCTATTTACTTCTTTATATTTTTGGAATAAAATTATGAATCTTTCAAACGTTTTTAAACTCGAGTTGAGAAGAAAATGAATGATTGGTATTGAACTAGTTTTCCATTTTATTATAATATTGGTTTTATTATTATTCTAAACAATTTAATTTTACATTAAATTTCTAAAGCAAATTTGAAGTTTTATTTAGTTAAACATAATTCGATATCCTCTTTAAGATAAATATTATTTTTTTCTATTCGAGTTTTACTTTCAGAAAAGCCCTAAAACGAATAGTTATTTCTAACTTTATTAACTCTGAGTTTTTTAATATCAACTAAATATGTAAATTTCTGAAATGTTTTTGTGAAAATATCTTAAAGAAGCTTAAATATTTTTAGTCAATTATCCAATTTGACAATTAATGTTATGAACAATTTTAAAAATTGAAGTTTTCTAAGAACTAGAGGCAGATTTTAACTATAATCTTTATTATAATGTCATGTCTTACCTTAAAAAATAAGCGTATGAATTGAGCAGAGTTGTGATTTTTTTAATACATTAACATGTTTTAATGAATCATTAAGAGGCATTTCATTCTAGCTTTATTATCATCTATTCCTTTTTTACAAAGAATTTACTGGAAAAAATATGGAAAAACTTATATAAAATTTTCCATTTGTACATTGATAAACCATAGCAAAAAAGGATCTAATTTAGCACAACAGAAATCTTTTATAACCCTAGTGAATCTGTATATAACAATACAATAAATGCACCAAACAAATTTCAGCAAAAAATTAGCTTGTTTGCACCATGTTCATTGCCAATTAAATACTTCATGAATTTTAATACGTACAACAGAAGAATATATGAATAAAAAAGTAGTGATTTGTCGTTGGTACCAAGAAAATTTTTCCTCACAAAGGAAGTAATTATTGTCTGCGAAGGAATTATCATAGTGAGAAAAAGAAACGAAAAATTACCATAAACTAAAATAAAAATGAAAAGTTTAGAGAAGTCATTTCTGGTAGACGAATGGATTAATTACTTCTTCAATATTAATTTGTTCATCATTTTTTAGTTATAAAGTTCGTTCTTTTTTTATATTCATTTAATTCGATTCAAATTAGTTGTGTCTTTTAACAGAATTAGATAGTAATAAAATTGTGAAGTAACTTTGTTTCCTCTTTTTAAAATATTTTTTGAGAATCACAAAAGCATGCAGTGAATTCAAGTGCTTAATTTCAGAATTAAAATATCTGAAGAATAATATCATACAAAGAAAACTTATTTTGTTTGCATTTGAAGATTCATTTTGTTCTCAAAGAAAGTAAAAAGGCTATTCTTATTGTTGCAAAATATTTTGAATAATTCTTTAAATCTCTTAAAGTTAAATGTTCATGATTGAATGTGTATTAATGTAGTGCTATAAAGAAACACGAGAGCTGCTGACTATGAACCTCGTAATTTTGAACCATTGTCAAGTGACGAGGAGGATACCTGAGCTGACATCCCTCACCAAACTACGACAGATTTACACAGTGAGTTTTCAGTAGCTCTAGGGTTCGAACTCGTGACACGCTGGCCACGAACTTGAGACAATGATCATGAGACTACCGTGATAACGTCAAAGATTTAAAATTAGATTAATAGTTATTTTAGTTATATTAAAAATACACGCTAAATGCTGAGGGCAAGCATCCCCTCTCGATTTTTGTCTCAGATATTAACATAAAAATAACTAATCCTCTTTCTAAATCTGTTTCACATAGATTTCCTGAATATCTATGTCTCAACGCACAGAGCATCATCCTTTTTGGAAGAATAAGTGTACCAAACAAATCAATTTTAAATAGGAGTATTTTTCTTGAAAAATAATACACATTAAACTATTTTTTTCGTGTTTTTGCGCGGAATTCAAATAACACGACTCAAGAAATAACCACGTTCCTTTTTTTAAACGCTTGATTTACTGTAGTACGATTTAGTATTGCTGTTTGTTCTTAGACACGAAATTCATGAATTAACAGATATTTTAATTCCTATGTGTTTTAAACTTAATGCAAATCTAGAAAATTATTTTTTCCCTAATGATCCAAACGTAAAACTCATCATAATTTGCATCTAAATCTAAAGATGTGTTTGGCTGAACACCAACAATTATATAAGGAACTTACAAAAAAAGTGATTTACTAGTTGATACTGCAAAATATTTTGAAAAGGAGTTCAACTGCAGATTATAAGACGTCATTATTGAACTAAGCTTTTTATAGGATTCAAAACAAACGGATGTGGTACATCTTTCTTATGAGAGTCACAATTTTGATTCATCCCTCAGTGAAACAAATGAACTCATCATCAAGTAACAACGAATAATTAACGAATATTATTTCTAATATTTTTTATTTAAAGTCTTTATCCCATTCTGATGCAATGCGATTACCTTTTTAATTTTATTTGATTTATTAAAAGAAATGTACATGTATTTCACATTAATGTTAAATATAAAAATGTTATAGTTTATACTACAAATTTTAGATACATAAATATAAATAAACAAATGTAGAAACTCTATACTCTTCATTCTTCGCCTCGTTTTTGCACTAACTTTCGTATTAAATAAAGTTCTTTATTTCATCTTACAAAACTGTTTTTTTAAAGAACGTGGAACTCATTCCTTTTAATCCTACACAAGTAGAATCTTTTTCGTACAACAGTTTTTTTACACTTTTTTCGAGTAACATAAACTACGGTGTGAAAAAATTTAAGTGTAATTACATTCAATACCTATTTTACGAAATTGAGAATCAAACAATCTGCTTTCAAAGCTATATAAATAAATGGGATGTTTTTCTGATATTACTAACCATTTATTCCGTAAGAAGTTTATTCTGTTCTGAATTTCTTTTATAGCCTGGAAAAATCATTTTCTGGTCTTTTTTGGCCCGTTTACAGCTCTCTCAAGCTTGACGGTTCTTTCGCATATTTTCGTTCCTCAATTTCTCAGATGAAGCTGAGAACCGGATTTTCTATTTTTCCTTCAGGATTGGATGAAAAAGATGATAGCATCTTAATAACTGTTGTGTCAAGAGCATAGCAAATCGTTCTCCAAACTGTTCTTCAAAAACGATGACGCTTGAAAGAAAAAATATTCTTTTTATCCACGCATTTTTTTTTAAATCAAGATCCTTTTCCTTATAAGACTTCAGCTTTAACAAAAAATAAGTAAAAACATATATTCTCTAGAAATAGTTTTGTGAAAGAACTTTAACAGCACTTGTACTTCGAATAAAAATTTGTACAAATATTTTGACATACTTTATAATAAGATTTATTCCAAGAATATTTTGAGTTTTGTAAAAAACCTCATTATACTTGCAAATTAAGTTTAATATGACTCTCAAGAACCAATTATCTTCCGAGATAAAATACTTTTCTGGGTTCTTTTAGATTATTATTATTATTATTATTCTACATAATAAGAAAATTAAACATACGCAGTGCAATAGATTTATCTGCTGATAAAACATATTACCATTAACGTTTCGTTAGTTTTCGATATTATATATAAGCTTAATTAAAGATCTTAGTAATTTATTGATCATACAATTCCTACCATACTAATTTTGGTATTTTTCAATTGTTGAACAAAAATAATTATCAGATTTTCCCCAAACAATAATGATTAATCGCAATTTTTTTAAAAAAATTAGTATCTGATTAATTTTTTGTTGTTGCTGATCCCTCAAGGTCTGACGAATTCAGATAAGACCAATTAAATCGTTGACTCAAAAAGTTCAGCATATGAAGGGGATCAGTGTAGATATATTTGCTTGTGAGATCCATGCAACGCATTATGTGTTTGGGGGAAGCCTGGTGATCTTGACACCTTACTCAGATGGAGACGATCTTTTTATTCGCTGAGAACGAGAGGCACTTGATGTGCCCACTAGCAAGACGAGAGACTTTAGTCTGGAAGCATCTGTCTCACTTGAGGGCTAGGGTAAGACTGGATCTATTACCCGTATACCAATGATGAGTGGGAGGCGCCCTCCACTCCACGAAATTTTGAGATTTTTTTTAATAAGTATAACTCCAGATAGGTAAGGGTAGATGTAGAGGGAGTTAGAAGATTACAGTCCTCCTTTGCTAGTTTGTCCGCTTTTTCATTTCCATAAAGTTCGACGTGAGATGGGACCCACTGAAAAGTGATATCATGGTGCAGAGATACATGTTGCAGTTTGTGTAAGATGGAGACACTAATTTTGCCGTTAACAATAAACCATTTGTAAAAGTGTTGAAGGGAACCGCGGTATCGGAGAGAATCCAAAGATCACTACAATTCTTTTAAGGTAGAAGGGCCTTAAGTACCACCTCAATGACTATTAGTTCACTACTGAAAACTGAGGAGAAATCTGGATTAGGAGAATCTTTTCTAGGGTGTATCGATATGGATACCGCTACCGGCCTGGTTAGATATTCTACTACCATCAGCATAAATTGTGATTACATCATTGGGGATGCTGTTAATGATTTCCAATGCTAAATGTCTAAGATTGCTAGAAACTCTAAATTTTTCTTAATGATGGGTAAACTTAAGTTGAAGTGGAAATAAACCCTGGAGAGTCCCTCCTAAGGATTCAAGCTACATTGTAGAGAGAGAAGATGACTCTACTTCTCCAATAAGAAAGTTCTGGGATTCAACTTGGTTGAAGGGGCTGTTTTTCTTTAGTTTTTGCCTGTTTACCTAGTTATTCATCTATTTAGATATTTGGTTTTGTTGAAAGTTTGTTAAAGTAGAAAGTTTGTTAAAGTATTTGACCAATACAATCTGTCTACAAAATAGAAGAGGTTGTAAATCTTCCTCAAAGAAAACAATGTTTGAAGGGCAACTGTGCTTCAGACCAGTGATAATACAGGCAGCACTCAATTGGACTTGCTCAAATTTCTTCAGAACAGAGTTAGAGGCACAACAATAAATTGGAAATCCGTCTTCAAGAATCGGGCGAATGAGCTTCAAATAAGTAATTCTAAGCGTAATACCAGCGATGTATTTTAAGATGTTGAGGCGTTTCCTACTTTTCAAAACTAGATATTCAATATGTTTTTGACTTGTAAATTCAGGGTCTAAAATAAACCCCAAATATTTCAGATGCTTTTCATGAATAAGATCTTAATTATTTCGTCTCAGTTTGGACTGGTGTTTATATAGATACTTGTTAGTAGTGAAAAAGATGACAATTCACGCAGAAGGGTTAAAAGGAAGTTTTAGCTCTGCTGCAAAGTTCGACAAAGCTATCAGAGAGTCATTCAGTTTTAATTCCAAATCAGGTATAGCAGTACCAGAGCTTTAAAGAACAATGTCGTCTGCAAATATTCTATTTCTTATCCCAGAAGAAGGCACTTTCTCTGTATCAACCAAATACATAGAGAGAAGTGTAGGTCTAAAACCAGAACCCTGAGGAACGTCTTGGCTAAGTCCGAATGTGTCCGAAAAAGTTTTGTTATGTTTTACTTTGATGAATATTCTCTGCAAGAAATTTGAGATCCTCGATAAGGTTTTCTCCTCGGATGCTGAAGGAATCGTGTAGTTCTAAAATCAATTTATGTTTCCAAACTCTATCAAAAGCTTTCGTGAGGTCTAAAAGAACAGTCGCAGAATGATGAGTTGGCTTAAAGTTATGGGCGTCCCTAATAGTTTGACAAAAATACAAGATTTGGTCTGTTGTACTATGATCCCTTATAAAGCCGTATTGCTCGCATGGTATTAGATTATTTTTTGCCCAAAAAATATTGAATTCTGAACAAAATAATTTTTCCTTCAATTTAAATGAGGTACAAGTATAAGAGCTATAGGTCTGAAGTCTTCTTACCCGGTTTTTTTATAGAAATAACCGTGGCTCTTTTCCATTCGTACGGTAGCCGACCTATTTTCCAAGACAGATTAATGATGTCCCTTAACCTTTGTTTTCCTCTGGTGCCAAGAGTTTCAAGCATTTGACCGTGGAGACCATTAGGTCAAGGGGAGTTTTTCAGATCCAAAAGGGCCAGGGCTTGAAGGAACTTCTATGAGGAAAACGGTTTGGCCTACATTGAGTGTCCGAGTCAGAGCTACGACAAAAATAGTAAGATTTCCGACCCTTTTTAAGATGGATCTATTCACAGAGGAAAAGTTAAGCCTACTTGAAGATTGATAATGTGCAGCAAGGCCATTGGCCGCTGATTTGTCATTTCGGTAGGCCTGTCGAGTGACATCTCTGAGATATAGGTTTCAAACTGTTCCTGTTCCTTTTTGATGCTCTTGTTTCATTTTATGTGCAACAATAAACTGATATTTTGAAGTGATAATAATAATATTCCAGAATATATTTAGTTATAGTATTTCAGAAGATATTCTATTATTGTTTATATGAATGGCATCAGGAATTAAAAGTCTTGTATTAGTAGTGGCATTTATATCAGGTCCCAAAAAAATTCCTGTCATGTCAGTTTGAGAAATCCTAATGGTTACTCTGTACTTCGCAGTGAATTAATTGCCACTGATACAGGTTTCGACAAGGCACTTTCATTTCTTAGTTCAGATAGCATCTGAATTCTAACAGAAAGTCGAAGTGTCATCCAGCATCTTTCTAATTATCATACTTTGGATAATCTGAAACGTCTTTGTTTCTCATGAGATAACTTGCAATGGATTCCTTCATACATTAACATAGCGGGCAACGAGATTGCTGACGCCCTGGCAAAACATGGCGCAGCTCAACACTCAGCTTCTCTGGTCCCTCTGACTTATACTGAGCTGTATTCCACTTACGGAAGGAATTGAATGGTCCCTCGACTATTCCTCCTGTTCTTTGATGGTATCATTGTAAACGTCCGGATGGTTCTCTGTCCCTTCGGTGTAGCAGGCTAGAACAACCGTATTACCTGTTTTTCCAGTGAACACCTTAGCACAGTGTGCGTGCGTGCGTGGTGTGCCTACATTACTAACAATAATAAAGAAAAACTTTTCAAAACCTGTGCTAGGCACTCAACCTGCCAGGCTTCTCCAGAACATATTCTTGATTGGTTGCATCTCACATTACATGAGCACTCACTGAGAGTCATTGACTTTCAGAAAGTGAGCGATGTCATGAACTTTATCTAGCTCAGCTTAACTGGGAGATGAACGACAGCAGCAACAACTCTAACATTTTACTTAATTGCTTACATCAATGAATACTACGAAATGTGTATAATAATATACCAAACATAAATTGAGCCGTAAAATGCCGAATGCATCTTTTCTTCAAATATTTACCCAAAATTCGAAAAAAAAACCCATATATAAGAGAAATTGAAGAAAGAAGTTCCTGTAGTTTTCAAACATGTAACCTTTGGAGAAAAAGGAGTTGAATATCTTCTAATTAAATTGTTGTTAAATAATATGCCAGCACCAATAGTATTATTTCTGGTAAGTTAAGCTGAAGCTTACTCATTTTTCTTTCATTTATTATTTTGTGCTTGTAATATTTTCTGCGCCATTCTTTTTTCGGAAAATTGAACGGAGAAGGACATTTTGATAGTCAACCTATGTTTTATACCCTGGAGAAATAACTCGTCGCATAATCATTTGCATTCCAACATCCCAATAAGTAAATGAAAATTCAACGATTTTCTTGAAAACTTGGTTTTTGGCATTGACTTTAAAGGATTTATTTTCTTCTTTTAGATTAAAAGTTCCATTCAAAACACACAGATAATTAAAAAATTAAAATCTCTTGCACTTATGGCTAACGGATAAAGTTAAAATAAACGCTTTTCATCGATTTCGTTTTTTATCTAACTTTCACTTCAAAAAACTCGAAATATACCAAACTCTTTATAACTTGGATATACCTAACTCTTACTTAGAAAAACTCGAAAAATTTTTGGATTATATACGTATACGGTAGTAATAAGTTCTGTGATATTTTAGATTTCCTTTTTAATTCAAAATCTTTTACATTTGTTGTTTTCCGGATGTTACAAGTGTGATATGTTTCTTTTATTATTCTTAGTGATGTACGCTTGCCAAACGTATCATATATTTGATAAAACATGGGTTTCTTTAAAATAAGTTAAATGTTTAAAAATGATGGCCTATATCATGATATCATTATATTAGCAATGGATTGAGACGCTTTATCTATTCAGTTAAAAATAAATAATAAATAAACTTATAGAATTTTAGATCTAAACATAGCTATTAAAAGATAAGCACATTGCATGTTACTAATACAATTTTGCAATACAATGAATGTACTAATACTAATGTGGTTGTACAAGATAAAATGTTATGTATCAAAAAGCAATTATATTAATCCAATTGAAATTCTGGAAAAAACATTTAACGAATAAACTGTGGACTCTTTAAGTTAAAAACTCATAATACTTGACACGCGCGCGTATAAGGTTTAACTATAATATAAATAACTTACGTAGTGTCAGGTTTCTTAAGAGGAATTAACTAAATTCGCTCAAAAGAGATGTGATCACCGTAGCCTAGTGGTCAAGGTCATGGACTAGGCATTAGCGTGTAATCAATTCGAGTCAAATGCCGCTGAAGACCTGCCATGTGGAGGGGACCGATGCACGTTTAATCTGTCGTGTGGTATGGAAGTTAGAAGAGCGTGGTACCAGGTCGGTGTCGACCTCGTCATTTGACCGAGGTTAAATTTTCAAGTTCAGTCGCCAATAACCCTCGATCAGCTTTATAGCCCGACCTTAATATAACTCTCACTTAAAAGAGAAAGTATAAAATGGAAAACAATTCCTTTAACTAACTGAAATTATTTTACAGATTCTTAGACTTAGAAATACTAAAATAACAAGAGTACTTGAAGAAAATACAAATGTTAATAATTTAAAAGATAATATGAGATTATGAGATCTGCGACTAAAATAAATCTTTCGATTGCCAATTAGAATATAACTAATCTACTCATATTCAAATTTAAATTCACATGGGTCACATTGTTAATTTTAATAAACCGTTTGAGAAGTAAATTAATTCGAAATATCAAACTCTTTTCAAATGCATTCACAAACGCCGCCTTATACTAAACTTAGAAATATGTTTTATTTTAGCTGTTAGATTACTACTTGCAATACTGGGTACTCTAAAATTAAATAAAATCTATGGAATAAAATGAAACAAACATATAAATGATGTAAGTAAAATAAAAACGAATCTCACAAAGTAACATTAATATCCACTTCATTGCGATTATGGGGTCTGCTATTCTTAAAATTCAACTGGATTACACATTGCTCTCATTTCAACCATTTCTATGTCATGTTAGTTATTCGACTCAGAACTGCAAAATCAGATGTATGATTTCAGTTTAAAAATACGAAGTCAGAGATACATCTTTGGGAAAAGTGATTATATATACTGAATTACACCTACTGTTTAAGTTATAAAAACGTGTAGTTTATATATTTTATTTCTTTCATCGTCATATCTGACAAGACAGTCTTTTGTGGGCCAGTGCCTTCCTTTGAAGATTGCTCCATAATTACCATGTCTTTTAATTTGTCACCTATGTCTTTATTAAGGTATAAACTGTACTATACATTAAGCAAACTTTCAAAAACAAATTATAAAAATTTCACAAAAGGCAATTTAGAAGTATTTTTCTGGGATAATGTGAGCCTAATCATTTGCATATTTAAACATGTTTTTAAAAAAGCTTTACCCACTACAATAGTAGTTCATTAGCATGCATATTTAAAGGAAAAATTCTAAAGTCCGTTTTCCAATTAACAAAAAATGGATTTTAATTCAATATCTTGTTCAAAACACAATTTCAGTTTTAAAAATTTGATATTCATCTATTATTTCCAACAAATAGTTTAAGAAGATTGCAATAGAGTCTGTTTTTAAAGAATCTAAAAATTATTTATTTATAAAATGTCATCTATCTTATATGTTGCGAAATTATGAAACTTTTAAGTATCATCTCTTTGGGCGATTTCTTTCCAAACTGTGGTGAATAAGATTATTTTTTTCACGATCTCTGAAACAAATTTTGTTTTCAACAGCTCATTTTTATTTAAAACTTTAATAAAAACTAATTAACTCTCAGATCTAGTAGATCTCCGTTTAATTTATTTATTATTATTTATTTATTTTGAAAAGCGCTTTAGTACTCCTGCTAAAATATTTTTTTTCTATATAATTTTTGAATTAAAAATATTTGTTTTAAGTCTTGTTTACAATAATTCTAATACCGGCCGAATTCATAGAAGTTGTATTACATTTTTTGTACAAAATACTTATCATTCGAAAAAGAATAAAATTTAATCCATATTAGAGGGATTAATTAGTATAAGTATTTACTGTAATAACAATTTTTATCTCTTCTACTTTAACACGTTAAATAATTTTTCCATTATTTCAATGCAAAAATAATCAACAAGCCCAATTTATAATTTTTAGAGAAAACTAACCTTAAATGTTGTAAAAATACAACAAACTGGAGATTATTATAAATTTAGCTATTAGAGAATGTAGTTTAGCAAAATATTTTTCTAAAGAAAAACCTTTTTTTAAGGATCTTTACAAAAACAACAAAAGAGCGACATTTTCTAAGACATGAAATCTCTTTCTTTCTATGTTTTTTCTCTTGATTTTCCATGAAAAGTTGTATTTATTGCAAATAAAGAAACGGCAAAGAGAAGAACTTGAGGAAATAAATTGGGTAGTACTAAAGTAAAAGGACAAAGCAGGATATCTAATCAAGACTTGTCGCTATTTTTTGAATAAAAACAAAATTTGGAAGAGTTTTAAAGAATTTTTCTTAGAAATTGATTTAACTGGACATAAAATATTAAATTATAAAAATGGATCAAGTTTTCAATTTGATAGAAAAGTTAGAAATCAGCAGACACAATTAATCTTTTGGAGCTTAAGCGTAAGCAATGGCGGAAAAAAAAACATCGAAAAATTAAATAAAATTTTTAATTTTGACTAAATTTTGTTAAATTGAACTTAGTAAGAATTTTTTACATTTTGAATTATTAATTTAACTTTGAATTTTTTTATTGCTTATATAATATTTTAAAAAATTATGCTAATACAATAAACATTTAGGAATATCATAAATTTAAGAAAAAATTCTCTTCTAAATGAATTAAGATTTTGACCTTAATTTTAATTAACTTAATCAGTCCAGAATTCCAGAAGCTAGATGCTCTAACAAAAGCGAATTAAAAATTAAACAATTATCTTATTATTATTATTATTTTAATTATTAACTTACAAAACTTTCAATTTGTTCGGTAAAACAAAAGTAAGCTTCGATTCGAGGTAAACATTCAGTTATTAGTTAAATCGAAGAATTAAGTAGATCAAATTGCAACTGCATTAATTAGCGAGCTATCAATTATAAAAAAAAATCTCCAATCCGAATTTGTTTTCCAAATAAAACCTTCGGTAATTAATGTAAGAGATAATGATTGTTTGCATTTCTTCCTGACATGCCAGGGTGACTCAAATATCTGTCAACATTCGAAAATTCATTAATTCATGGAATAATGTAAGGAAAGGGATCAAAATTAACAAAAATGCTTGAAATGACATGGGGTTTTATTGAAACTTAAAAAAGGGCAAAAATTAGCTAACAGATTGCCATCGGATGTTGTCTTTCAGCAACCGCAATGAGATCGGATAATCATGGAAGACTTGCGACTTCAAGTAACCTCACAACTGATAATACCACGGATTGAGGTCTGGGGACCTGGAAAGCTTAGCATGAGAAAAGTGATGGCTGAACACTTGATCCTCACTAAATAATGTGCGTAAGAGATCTTTTTTGGCGACAGGATCGTAAATCTGCAGTAACATTCTGTCAGTACAGATTTAATAACAATGCTTTTTCTGGTGCATCTATTTCCCCTTTGACTACAGCTCATTTAACACACGACTTTCCAGCAGTGTCAGTGACGTTTTACTGTCTACCACCATCTGTTGGTCATTTTTTTTTTTTTTACTTTTTTTTTTGTTTCAATAAAACATGTCATTTCAAGCCCGTGTGTCAATTTTTACCTCTCTAGCAACATTATTCCGTGAATTATTGAATTTTCAGATGTTAACGGGCTTTTGGGTTAACTGGTATATTTATTCTTCTTTCTATATTAATATCTCTTTTCAGATGATTCTCTGAATATCATTGCACACAAAACTAGAAAATTCAATTCACTTCCGCTCAAAATATATTTGCATAAACAGCTTGTGAAAAGGAATGTGGGAAGAAAGGAATCAGTGTATAACAGAATTAAATCAAGTTAGATGACGCGCGGTAGAAACAACATAGAACTTCACAAAAAAAATCATAATTTTTATAATAAAGTATTGAAATGACAATATTAAATTAAATGAAAGAATAAAAAGTTAAACTGCTTAAAAATGCTTAAACTCCGCATTGCAGCAAATGTTTCAACATTTCACAGAAAATGCTATAGAGATTATTCATTACAGTCTAGTTTAGCAACAAATTTATATTTTTGATATCCAGTTTCACAATAAGACAAATCTTTTGAAATTGAAAAATAAATTAAGATTCTTAACATTGACATCAAAAAAAAAAATTGTCTCTTTATTCATAATAAACTCCTTAGCATCTGGGTTAGTCAAGAACTTTTGAAAGTACTTGTTAGTAAATTTTTTTCACTTTTCTAATGACTAAACAAGTTATAACGGCTGTCTTAATATGTGATATTTTCTGTCTTACAGCCAGCTTTTGGCGCAGCCCAACTTTTAAAAAGTCGAGTTAATATTTCTGAAAAAGAATCTTGAGTGTATTTATCTGAGAACTTGTGTTGTTTCCATCTGCTGCTGAAGATGACATTATATCAGAAAACCTAATTAAGTTTACAGCCATGTTTGTAAAAAAATGTCGTGTTGCTTTTGTATTACAAGCTTCAAATAATAATGCTGAAAATATTAAGCCTTCGTCTTCAAGGTTTACATTCTTTTACCATTTACCATGTTTCTTTGATAAGACAAATAAAAACATGAAATAATGTGCGTAAAATTATAAATGTTTTCACTACCAGTTGTGCAAAATATTTTAATTTTGTAGCTTCATATGAAATATATTTGCTTATTTCTACTATTAGCTATTATTTCTATTATTTTTAAAGCCAAAAATTACGTGTATAAAATAACACATACTATTCAAACACAGCATTCAAAAAAGAGTACATATACATATTTTACTCGAAAAGATTAATATTTATGAAATTAAGAGACATTATAATGTTAAAATTTTAGAAAAAAAAAGAATCTTTTGAACATATGAATCATTTGTGATTGCAATTTTCTCATATATTGCTAAAAATTTTATGTTGCTTTTTTCTTGTTAAATTCCTAAGACATTGGATTTATTTATTTATACTGAGAAACTATGAAATTAATCAACGAATGAGAATTGCTAATAAAGAGTGTGAATATTCTTCTTTGTCAAAAGTGACATTTTTCATTCTAAGCCATTTGAAATAACCGGTTGGGAAATCCAAAAATAAAACTGAATGCAACTGATTTTGGAAAAAATTTTCTGTGACTATGTTGAAATACTATTTATGATAATATTTAAGAAAGCTAATTTAGCTATGGAAATCAATATGAAAAGGGAAATGCTTTACTAACGTTAGACATATCTAACAAAAAATAATTGTTATAAATAAATCCATCCGTGATAGAAAGAGATGGATAAGAAATAATAATAATAGTAAAAAAGATGAATTATATACAGTAACAAGTACGAAGAAAATTTTACAATGTAAATTCATATACACATACTATATATATATATATGTATATATATTTTATATATATATAATTAATCATTTACTAAAATTGCTGTAAATCTAACTTAAAACTGAACAGTATGCAAAAGTATAGCAAGTTAGTTAAGGTCGTAGTTGAAGAGCTTTATAGTAATACTTTAATAAATTCTTGAATATCAGGAACCAAGATAGTTGAGTAAACATTATATTAAAGTACCTTTCTGCCATATCTGCTTATATTACTGAAACGAAGAAGAGAAAATAGGGTATGTAAATTTAATTTTAAACTATAAATAATTTCCAAAAATAAAGAGCCTAAATACTATATCTATACTCATATAATAAAAATCTACATACCCAGAAGTAAGGGGAAAAGATAAAAAAAAGGATGTAATAAATTGAAAAATTACAAATGATAAAAATCTAAAGAATAAAAATACTAAACAAACCCATCGATAAGAACCCACCAAAAATACTTTCTACTGGAAAGCATATATCAGGAAAACGTATAAAAATGTCTCTTGTAAAAAAAATCTATTATAAATTTTTCTATTTTAAATTTTTAAAAAAAAGTCAACTGAATTCAAAAATTAACAAGCAAATTAACCTATGGAACCTTTTATGTTGAAGGAGATAAAAAAAATTAGTGAAAAAAAATGAGAATTTAAACAAAGAAAAAAACATACAGAAAAATAATTAATGAAGAAAACTCATTAGAAGCATATAATATTGAAATTATTACGAATATAGGCATACAGAAAATTAATGGACTAAATTCATGTGACGTCATAATCACATGATAATTTTAAACCACATGTTTTTATCCAATCAAGTTCAAAAACACATGTGACGTCATAGTCACGATAAATGCAATTATCTATTTTCAGCAAATCAGTTCATGCACTTCGTTGTTGCCAAATTAGGCTTTTTACAGAAACTTTTTTTTAAAAAAATTAACATTAGTCACACTTTATTTAAAAGTGCATGCATAAAACAAGACTTTTTTTTTTCTTTAATTTTAAAATCTTTTTGCAGAAATTTCTTTTTATAACTCTTGAGCATCTTTACCTAACTATGCAATTTGAAATTTTACCTAAGTTTTACAAATAGAATAAAAAGTACGAGCTATAGTTTATTGACCGTTTTGAATTCAATGTAGAACACGTGTTTATATTATCATGTGACCGTCATGAATATAGTCCATTGGATAGTAATGATGTAAACAATAACTTATATATTTATTGACGTTTTTATTTATATCACTATTTTTATTAAAAAGTTTTTAAATTGTAAATGATTGGGAATAATATTTATATAAATGATAACACAAATATTATTCTTCCAAAAAAAGCTTGTACTAATATTAAAATCAAAAGCAGGGTTTTCCTTTTATACAAATATGTTACTGTTTAGTTAAGTATTTATAACAAAGGAAGTTGAGTAAGGTTAACTTGAGTGAATGGGTTAATATCTTCTCTAATAAAGTTTAGATATAATAAAAATAAAAACCATATTAGAAAAACTTATTCAGTATTTTTAACCAAAAGCACACTGTTAGATTATTAGTATTATATTATATATATATATATATATATATATATATACATATACGTAGGATTTCGTTCAGTATTCTAAATAGAAAGGGAGAAGGTAGGCTAGCCACAAAACTTCATTTAACCTACTTTTATACAAATTATTTTGTAGTTAATAATTGTCCTAAGTCAGAAATGTTTATGATACTGCAGCATCCAGAATTTTTTAAGTTCTATAATACTTTTTTATTTAATATTCCAATATCTGTTTTTAAATTTCCTATATCTGTTTTCTTAAGTTTCCTTTTTCTTCAGTGATCTATTGTCGTTCTCTATAGTAGAGAATAATTAGCTTTATATATATATATGTGTGTGTGTGTGTGTGTGTGTGTGTGTGTGTGTGTTGTGTGTGTGTGTGTGTGTGTGTGTGTGTGTGTGTGTGTGTGTGTGTGTGTGTGTGGTGTGTGTGTGTGTGTGTGTGTGTGTGTGTAAAATATTATTAATAATATAAATTTTTAGAGAAATATTTATGCAAATTAAATTATTTATTCTTACCAGGTCCAATTACAGGGAGCCCTTTATTTTATTTATACAAATTATCATTAAAATAAACATTTTCTTTACGAACTAATTCAATAAGAGTGAGGAGGAGAGACTTCTTTCATAGTCACATTTCAGACTTCATAGAACTCGTTTAAAAATACTTTATTACAACGTAAAACTTTTAAAAATAATTGACCAACTCGTGACTTCAATACCAACAAGCAAACGAGAAAGTGGAAAGTAAAAATACAGATACTTGAAAATTTTCTCGTCTAGAACAGCGAGAACTGACAGTCTCACGAGAGTCGGAAAATGCCAAAACTACTCTTGCTCGCGAGTTGCAAAAATATGCAAATGATCGAAGAAAATTTTAGAAGTAAAATGACGGCAAAGATAAGTCGCTATAAAACAGTAATAAATTTCTGGAGATGTATAACCTTATTTTAATCATAATTATTCTATTTTAATAATAATGTCATTTTAATTTTCTAAGAGAATCTTAATAATATCAATATCTGATGCGTTAAGTAAATCCTTATGATAAATATGTGTATAAAGTATAAATATCTTGTTTTTTAAATGTATAACTTCTTTAGCACTTGAAACAACAACTTTAACGCCAAGATAATCTATAATATTTTGCAAAATGGTTTGTGTAATAGCGTACCAGAAGTCGCGATGTAAGTTTTAAAACCATGACAAATGTACGAAATTTAATAGATTTTTTATGGAATTTAAAGATTAAAAAATGCGAGGAAATTCACATTTTGGTAGATGCACGTTTAATTTTATATATATATATAGCCAAAATACAATTGCTAATTTCTCTATGATTCAAAAATATATCAGATTTATAAGAGGATTTATTATTCTGAAAATGCTTGTTAAGCATAGTACTATTAGCATAAAGCGTTTTCTTACTGTGTTAAATAAAACGAAAGCTTTTAACCGCTAGCAACTTTAGTAAAAGGGTACTTTATATCCTTGATATAATTTAAAGCATCCTTCTGCACCACACAGACTAAAACCCACTTTAAATAATTTATATTAGGTAATTTTATAATTTTAGAAGTTTTTATGCAAAGTAATGTTGAATTTCTAAATGAAAAAACTGTACACAGATCAAAAACTATAATTACGTAACGCAAAAACTATAGTACTGTTTTGAAATTATAATAACCCAATTTTAAGCAATTGCTAAGATAGTTAATATTATGTCTAAAATAATACAACTCGGGCTTATTATTATCTTGGGAACATACATATGTTTCTGCTGTTTTTAAGTTGATGAACATAATTAACTTGACAGCACTTTGCTGGGGAATATAATTTTTACGTTGGTAAACATAATCCATGAAATTTTGTTTGTTATAGAAGTCCTTATATACACAAAAGAAAGCTTTTAATTTTTTTTTTGTTTTTTGAAAAAACAACAAAATTAAATTTGAGACAAATTCTTCTAACTGATTAGGCATTAGATCTCCTAACTGATGCTTTTAACAGTCGAATCCTTATTTTTAACTGTTCTGAAAGTTCGAAAAAATATTTTTAGATCTAATATTGGTATCCTTGTGTATATATATATATATGTATGTATATATATATATATATTAGAACCGAATTTCAATGAAATTTCAATGAAATTTGTATTTATAATTTTCCCATTCTTAAAAATTACTTCTATCTACTTCAACGCATTCTTAGATTATTGATTTACGTAAAAAATCCATTATTAAGAGAATGTTGCATTTGCACAATATTCATACATTGGTGTTCAAAATTAAGAGAATATGCATATTTAGTCGAATTACTAGAGAAGTATTTAATGAAAGGTAAAACCGATACTTCCAATTAAAAATGTAAACTTTTGGTGTCGATTTCATAGGCTTGGCTTTCGTCGCTTGGTCTTAGGAACATAGTGTTCATTCAAATCTAAGTACTCCCTTCGGTCGGACATCTTAGTGACCTTTCTGACGTGTTTTCTTTTTTAAGTTTTAATTTCACACTCAAATGAAAATTAAAAGCAAACCGTAAAATATGTAGTCGCTAATGTCTGGATAACAGAAGGAGATGCCCAATCACGTGGAGACTTGAAGACAAGTTACAAACTTTATGTAACGTCCAGAGTGTTATGTGAAAATTAATGAAAATAGTTTTAAAAAACCAGATTCCTACAGAGAAAATCTGGACATAATCGCCTAAAAGTCACAAAAATCCACGAAAGATTAAATTTGTCCTTTATTGTGAGGTATAAAAGGAAGGAATAACTTCTCAGCTGCCTCATGAATTTCACGCAGGTGCAAAGACCTAAATTTAAAGCATTAGTGTTTCTAGAAAATTGCATCAGATATCGAGTTGTGACTCATTTACTTCTGCATTCAGAAAAGCTTATTTTATATGGAGAAGAACACAATAACATTGAAGCTGAGATCCGTAGAAAACTGTATTTACTTTGATTTTGGAAAATCAATGGTTAGGATTAAAAACCATTGATTTTCGAAGTAACTTCCTCTGGAGAGGAATTACAGACTCGAATATCAGAGAACGAGATTGTTTTGACAATGGAGTTCGATAGTCTGAACATGCATCAAGTTAAGCAAACACACAAATTTCCATGCCTTTGGTAGAGACTGTGACTTCTACAAGTTATAGGGATGAAATCTTACTTTTCAGGAACTATCACCTTTTTAGACAAACAGTTCGTTCTGATTTAATTTTTATGGGTGACATCATCATCCACATGGAACTCATCTGGAATGAATTACTAGAATAAAGTGTATTCTTTGAATGGCTTAGCAATCAGGCCTGCAGAACTTAGCCCTACAGAGCATATTTGGAATATTCTGGATAGGTATATTCCAAATCACATTTCCATTTGCTCTTTCAAAATCATCCAGATATGGAAAATAACGTTGAAGAGAAGTGGGACCCCCTGTCAAGAGGACTCATAAGCTGTCTCATTTATGTTATTAAAATACTTCTGGATATAATCAACCAATAATTTTTAATAATAATAATAATATATATATATATATATATATATATATATATATAAATTATTTCAAGCGAACATTTTGGTAGTCAAAGAAAAATAACTAACTCATTGTAAGTGTGTGGGGATGTGGTTGGTATATGACTGAAATAGGAATGGAGTGCTGTGCGCGATGACGGCCTATGAAAGTAACAAAACACCAAACGTTCATTTTTTGAATTCTTTGTACTTTTATTATTTTAACTAGTAAATTTCAAATTACATCTCTACCACAAAATATGACAATAAAAAAATAACATTATGAGTCTTATAGAGCAATGGAGTGTACGATATTTTTAGTGAGTCCATCTTTAGCCAACACAAAAAAAACCGGATGGTTTACCCACGCTAGAACATGCCACGTATAATTGTCCGTGTGAAAAACACGGTTCGCCCAAATCTAAGCCACAAACAGACATTGTTTGGCATTGAGACTTATGGATTGGCATTGCGAATGCCAATTTAATTGGAAATTGAATCCGTTTGAATTCAATTGGCACTTGTGTGGGAAAAATAGGGATTCGTGGTAGTAATACATCTTCTCTTCGGAACTTGTCATTCAAAGTGCTGGATTTGACAACGCTTTTCATCAATTTCTTAATGTCTAATCGCGTGCCACTGCGATGACATGCTGGGTTCAAATCATGAAGCAAAATAACCGGAGATCCATCCTTCAGTTGTAAATGGTACGGTGGCATCCCTGGCAAATCCAATGAATTAAAAAACTCTGCTGGATAATTTACAGCTTCATTGGTATCGCAAACTGCATCGATAGATTTGTATGACATCAAGTCCCCTGGCAACAACTGTTGTATCTTGAAATTGAAATGGTTGGACATCCACATTTTTTTGCTGCCAAAATTGCTCTTTCTGCCAGCCACTCATGATTCAAGTATTGCGTGTGTACATCGGAAAATATCTGGTCAATGCGAGTTAATGATTGTGCAGAAATCGGTCGGCACTTTTATGCATCCAGTATTAAAATAATACCGTAAATTATAACGTATCGTGGCGAAATGAATGATATTTCCGATTTTGTAATTATTTTTTATCTGAATTTTATAGAAATAATTAGATTGTTATTTTAAAACCGTAGAAAAAGTCAGAACTTTTCACTCTGATGAAATTGAAATGACGCTCGGCTGAATAAACAACATACAGGGGGAAAACAATTACGCGTTTTAAGGTTTTTAATTAATAGCTTTTCAACTAATTGCAATATCGGAAAGAAGAACAGTTTACGTCCTATTCTCAGACCTGCTGAATATACGTACAAAATTTCATAAGAATCGGTCAAGCCGTTTTGGAGGAGTTTGGCTACAAACACTGTGACACGAGAATTTTATATATTAGATTGCTACATCCTTCACATTAGTTGCTACAATTTATATATAACTTCAGGAAGAAAAATAACAAAAGAAAAAATAGTTGCAAAAAAAGAATTTTAAAAAATCTGTAGGTATGTGGCACAAATAGATAACAAGGAGATTTTAAAGAACATCTTAAACATACTAGGTGGTTATAATTAAATTTACACTATTCAGAGGCCTGTAGAGCTTATTCTGCTCATTGGTTTTTGATGAAACTTGGCATATGTACTATATGGACTATGGGGGAAAGATTTCTGCAATAAAAATTAGTAAAAAATTTAGACCACCAGGTGGCTTTTATCGAGTATTATTTATGCAAATCCCCGTAAGACCTATATATAAACTTGCAGTCATAGCCTGAGAATTATTCAGTGAGAGAGCATTTGTCATTGTTAAGCATGTCCTTACAAAGACAAAACAAAAAAAGATCGAGATTTACTGGTAAAACTGGTTTATTAGAACTGCAGAAACCACTTAGCTGCTCTACATGAATATCGTCGTTTAAAGGATCTGCGAAAAGACCCTATATCGAAGATTGGTTTGAGAATGTTGTTCATGAAATTTGAGGAGACGAGATTCGGGTGTGCTGACCGGAATAGAACAAAATAGAACACACTACGGCTGTCGTTGAAAGAGCCTATAGTTCTATTCTTCAGAAAGTGGTCAATCAGTGTCACGCGAGTTGGAGATTTCGTGGTTGAAAGTACGGAAAATTCTGTGATACGTTTTAAAATGGTATCCGTACAAGATTCATGTGATGCAAACTCTGAAACCTCAAGATCACAAACACGCCTTGAATTGGCCTGCCGATTTTTGGCGAGAATGAAAGTTGATGACGCTTGGCCAAGGAAAATTCTATGGTCAGATGAGGCACACTTTTATTTAGATGGAGCTGTGAATAGTCAAAATTGTCTCATATGGTGTACTTCACCTATAATGTTCTGCATCAACAACCACTGCATTCAGATTACGTGACTGCTTGGTGTATATTTACCACTAAGTTTATCCTCTGGCCTTTTTTCCTTGAACCTTTCACTCCACAATGTTTTAAAAAATGCTCTGCCACGAGTGCACGGTACTGTGAACTCCCTCAACAGCGTGTCGCTCCAGCTTTACAGGAACGACAATGTTTGTAAACCACTATCTTTATGCAAGGTGGAGCAACTCCTCACATTGGGCGTTAAATCTAAGCACTGCTTAGTGATAACTTTGGTGATAATCATGTAGTATCCAGACATTTTCCGGATGCATGGCCTTCTCGGTTACCCGACTTAAATCCTAGTGATTTCTAGTTGTGGGGATTTTTAAAAGACCGTGTTGATAGAGGAGTAATAGGGACTTTACCTTATTTGAAAGCTATCATTATGAGCTGAAATCCCTCGTGAGTTGCTTCGAGCTTCTATTGAAAACGCTATAATGCGCTTTCATCACGTTTTTTATGTCAATTGAGTACATATTGAGCAGCATCTGTTATTGAATAAACTTTACCGATTCTAATATATTTTTTGTCCTTCCTTGTGCACCACATTTCCTCTTGGTGGTCAAAATTTGAACTTTTTTTTTTATTGCAGAACCCTTTTCTCCATGGTCTATATAGCATATATTCCAAGTTTTATGAAAATCCGATGAGCAGAACGTGTTCTACAGGCCTCTGAAAAGTGTAACTTTAATTATAACCACCCGATATTAAAACATGAAAAAACAAGTCATCTACTTATTTCATATTTTATTTATTTTATTTAATTTTATACAGCAGTCAAAATACATGAAGGGCTTCTGAAGTTTTGAATTTTGATCAAACAATGCTAAGATTAAACATCTGAATTTCCTACCTTTCACATCACTAGAAAATTTTCAGAGTTTCGATATTTTTGCAACTACTTTTGCTATTACTACTTTCTACAGAATAAGATACATACAAAGAAAACAAGATTTTTCAATCACGAACATCATGAATTTATCACAAAACTTGTACAGAATTCTATTATTTTTAAGGAAATCCTTTAAAATCTGTTCAAGATATTGCATAGCATCATTCGCTTTATCAGCAAAAATTTCATTTCTCTAAATCTCAAACCTTTCCTTCATAGATTGCGCACTACTTCTTAAAAATAAAATATTAATAGGAAATAAATTGGACATTTTATTGAGTAATTAAAGTGAAGCTTACTGGAAAGCGGGTCTTGCGATTAATCGATGAAGCCGACGTCACACGGCTCCATCCTCCTCATCAAAGACAAATTAAGTTGGCAGACTTAAATAAAGCCATTCATCACATGAATAGCTCCCTAACAACGTTAACCAGGGAAACGACATTGTTGTGAGAGCTCACCGCATGGCCTCTGCTTCAGAAACGATTTCCATCACTCTTGGATTTGGCTTTAAAGAGCCAACTGCATCAACAAAAACTCACCCAAAAAGGAAGGACTGCTAGAAGAAAACTTGTGTGAAAGGAAGGACCCGAGTCTTTGTTCGGGATGCTTCCTAAAAGGACCATTACCAGGGCTGAAGCAAATAAAGAACCTTTTTGTTAGAGGGTGGGAAGGCAATAAAGGAGGACCTCCTCTACATCCTCCTCAATGTAATAAAAAGTGGAGAGTTTTGCGTGAGTGTAAGGAGGTTACGAATAAATGGTAACGGCCTTGATTTGTAGAAAAGAATAAAAGAACGTATTGGAGATATAGAAGTCGAAATATTTTATTTATAGATGGAGGGCTAGTAGAATTTATGAGTAAACAAACGAAACGAAACAATTTGTACATGTTGCTCTTTTTAAAAAAGAGTATTTTGTAATATTAAAATATAATTTAAGAAAAAGAGAAATCGCGTTTGGATTTAATTAATTTATTTTAAATCCACACTTTTGAAAAAATCCTTTAAACATTTTTGTTCTATTAAAGACAATCGAAATTTACTTTCTAGTGGGCATTTTATTTGTGGTTAAAAATCAATTAATAATTATATAATCAATGAATATTTTAATTATAAAGAACTGAAAACTCGCAAAAAAGGCTTTCTCCAGTTGCATTTTTTTACAGGGTTAAAGAATTGAAACTGATTTGTGTACGATAATGGATTATGTGTGCGCCAATCGTATAAAAGTAACCACACTAATATTACATTTTTGTGTCATTTCTTGAGTTGTCTAATTAGTATTAAATATATAATTAGTATTAAATATATAAAATTTTTCATCTCGATAGTAAAAATGTGTTTTTCTGAGGTGAAATGATTTTCATAATGTGCATGATTATTAAAATATGATTTTCGAAAGCATTATAAGTGTTTTTTTATAATTATAATTGCACATGAATTTTATTGCAATTTTTTTGCATATTATGAAATAAAAATTTTCTGTGAGTTATGAGTTATTAATTTTTAAAAATTTCAAAATGAATCGGAAAAAATCAACGTAATATACAATGAGGTTTAAATTTAGTTGTTCTTATAAAATGAACTTTCTGGTTCTTTTAAATATTAAGCAGAGGGAAAATATGAGAGTTTTAAGAATACTGTGAGATGGCCTTTGTTCTGAATTTAAAATAAATTATTTTAGTGTCATATAATTGCGGAAAAAACATTAGTAAGAGATCGAAAAAGTATATGTAAACATTTAGAAAGAGATAAATACAACCTAACTTCAGTTTCATGTTGAAAGTCTTAGAAATCTTGGAAATTTCTATATATTTATTACGATTACTCTAAAAAAATAAGCTCCCCTGCTTATTTTCTAAGAAACCCATTTACGCCAAAACCATTTTTTTTTCTTATTTTCAATATTATTTTATGTCACTACAAAGTTTCCTTCTGATTATTTAAGTTGTACTTAAATATCATTTTAAAAAATAAGCATCATGGTAAGATATTATCGCTCAAATATTTTTTTAAAAATCCCTTTTTGTATCCTTATTTTTTTTAATTGTGTAATTTTATTGTTCTATGTTTATACTGTTAAATTTTAAGATTTCAACAACAAAAATGATTTTGAGAAAATAAAACTTTTTGTAGGAATGCAATTGTTTTCTAGCAAATTATATATAAATAAAAATAATAATTGTAAAAACATCAGCTCTAATTTAATTTAAAATAATTACTATAATCCAAGTTATGAAAAAGAAGAAGAAAAAAGGACATTTTGACAGTAATTTATAAAGTTATATAAAATTTACTTTTCTTACTATTTATTGCGAATTGCCACAAATGTTTTAAGTATCGCATCAAAAGGGAATTTAACGAAATTCAATATGTTTAAAGAGGACAAAAAAGTAACGTATTTTATTTATTTAGCTAGATTGAAAGAATAAATTGTGATGATTCTTTTAGTAATATAATGAATTATTTTACTAGGAATCTATAACCGATAAAAGTTTCCGACTGAATTGATTACTGTAGACAAACCTCATAATTTTGAACCACGTTCAAAGGATACACGTTAAACTATGAACTAAAATATCTCTAAGCTCCTGAATCACTCTAAAGTGAAGACTTTAATCCTCGATGGATTTAACCGTACGTCACCCCCACATTTACGACGGGTTTTTAATACTGCCAGGAATCAAACCTACTAATCGCCAACAACATTACCAACGTCGAGTTCATGACCATTTCTTCTCAGTTAGCGTTGTCCCATAAGCATGCTCATTCAAAACAGCTGTTTATTCTAAAACGATAAAAAATGATAAAACTATTCTAGAGAAGATAAATTTCTTTATCAGAATTATTTTTGTTACTTTTAATAAATAAATAAACCTTTTAAAGAGCACAATTATATTTTCAAAAATTAGGTATGTCGTAAATCAATCATTTATCAAATTTTTATAAGAACACTAAAATAAACTTTATTAGCATTTTAAAACATTTAATAATTAAGGAGAGCCAGAACGATTCTCAATTGACGAAAATCGGTCGAAAAATCAAATTTAATTTTCTTAGCTTAAATTATTTTTTATATGTTTTTCTATAACCTGATAAAATTTGAAAGCTCTAAACTTAAGAAACACAGAATCATGATAGCTTTTGTGTTCGTTTTTATTCACATCCCTATGGAAAATCAAAATTTTAAACCTTCTTATCGGAAAGATAAAGTAACTAGTTTGTCTTCATTTAAAATGTTAAGGCCTTTTTTCTAGTGTGTCTAATGCTTTGAATTTTTTTTACCTATTGCTAATAAAACATGTAAGAAAAGTTGGTATGCATTTTTGAATCAAAGTAATACTTATTTTCTTTTTAAAAAAATTAAACTCAGAATTTGTAGATTTTTTAAGGAATTTTCAATAAGCATTCATAAAAAGCAAGCATTGTACGAATACCAATTATGTTATCGCAAAACTCATAACAACTTTTGTTATGCATAGTTTGAAGTACTTGTAAATCAAATTTTATGCGTGTGTGTAAACTTTTGTAGGAGGAGTAGCATTTTAAAATCACTCCACAAATTTTAAGTTTTTTTCCTAAAAACAATTAAGTGGCTAGCTTTTTATGAAATTTGAGCACAAAATTGGTTTTATATAGTAGACACACATATATAGGAGGCAACCAAAAAAATTTTGAAAATCCTTAAATTAAAATTTTTTTCTTAAATCGTACCATGTCTCCTTAAAATAAATAATAATTTTTAAATATAAGAGAATCTCTTTTAAAGACACATATTACATATAACCCTTGATTTCCTCGTGTGTTCATTACGTAAAACTCATGTCAGTGCGAGTGAGTAAATATTAACGTCTCACTATAAAGCGACATGAGGGCTGTTGTTGACGTACCTCGTAATTTTGAACCACAGTCAAGTGACGAAGACGACACCCGAGCTGGTACCCCTTCTCCAAGCTACCACAAGACTCTAACGGGAAAGCTTTGAACCACGACAGCTTTAACTTGCATTAACCCCTCTACACGGTGGTTTTTCAGTGCCACTAGGGCTCGAATCTGTGACCATGACCATTAGGGTACCGCGACCATTCATGTCAGGCGAATAAGAAATGGAAAAATCCATAGAAGGAATTAAATGTATGCATTTTACTTATATTTTAACCCTACATTTAACTCAATTTGTCTTACGATTGTCACGCAAGAATTAAATAGGGATAGCATCCAATTATAAAATCAAGTGTAACAGATTTATAACCAATTTTCTGTAGTATTTATAATGAGTGCCACAAATTTACAAATTAAAGACCTAAGAAATAACATTTGAATAACATTTTTGCAATGAAATGAAATTTGAATCCCCAATATGACTTACCTATCATATTTTGTCTTTAAAAACTGTTTCAGAAAATAAAAATCTAAATGATATATTATAATGATGTATATAAAAATCTAAATGATATAATCTGACTCTTTGTTTTTTTATTTATATTTTACATTGCAATTGTGTTAAACGTTATACAGATAAGGAAACTAAATTTTATTATAAAACAGTGAAACATAGTAATATTCCTATAAAAAAGTATACGAAGAAGAAAATATATATTTCTATAGACTAAAAGGGTTATTATTTTGCTTCTTTATAGTACTGTACCAGATAGAATTATTTTCAATAATATATTCATTGTCATTAAATCCTTTATTGAATAGAAAGCAACCGACGTTACAAAATCCAAAAATTCACACTGTTTTAAATTTTTAAAACAGAATCTGGATATGAACCTAGCAACACTCTCTAAGAAGATTTACTATTCTAAACTTTGTTTCTACTGAAGAATTATTTATTACGTGAAGCCTTATTCCCTTTCATGTTGAAATAGAAAGTAAAGGACTATTTGTGCAGCATAAACAGCATTAGGTCGTCCTCAAATCTCATTTATTGTTACAGTAAACCTCAAAATATAAGGATAAAAGTAAATAAAATAGGCCATGAATATAAATCACCAGAAAGAATAGTAGCAAGTCAATATCATTTGAAATTTTTGGGCAGTGACCTAATCTTCTATGACAATGATTAATTTGAAAATCAAACTAGTTTTGTAACTAAAATAATCTAAGAAATAAATGTTAAAAAAATTATTAATCAGAAATATATATAATGATTGATAAATTATGATATTACAATCGTATTTTTTTCTTCTGCATACTTGCATTTAATTTAAGAAACTTTTTTTGTCGCGAGCTCTCGCCAGCGGAAGTGTGAGAATATAATAAAGTAAATAATTTTGATATGCTTGCAGGGTGACGTGGTTGGTTTCTCGCTGACCTTCCACACCTAAGGTTGCGGGTTCGACTCCGGCCCAAGTCGGTGGATTTTCATGATTTAGAAAATCTACATCGGTCCTGTCGTATGATTATATGGCATATAAAAGATCCCTGGAGTGTCGTTTGGGTGCTCTCGGTTCGCATCATCAGAGCTCATATGTCTTCCTCTACGTAGGAAACTGGGCGTCAAATTTACCTGTGGCGATTAATATCTGCCTATATGGTGCCGCACTAAAAAAAGATACCAGCTTCCATGAATGTACTAGGTCTACAATGGTAAAACATCAATCCACAACCCATAGAAATTTTAAAAAAAAAAACAATTTTGATGTATGACTATTAAATCATTATCTAAATTCAACCTACTCCAGGGAAGCCGTCAGATTAATTATTAAATTCAATACTTCTGACAATTAGATTATCTGCATTTCTAACGTCCTGAATTGACGCGCTGGTGGTCCCCTTTTTTGAATCCTGGTAGCTTCAACTATTATATCTCAAACTCAATAGATTCCGTATGAAAGCAATCGCCAACCTCACTCTTCAACTTCTTTCTTCTCATCAGTTTAAATAGCAACCCCCATTAACATAAATCGTGGTTCCTTTACAGAAAGCGGTTTTATAGCCATATAACACTATGAAATTGTATACACTAGAGCAGCAATTCTTAAACTGTGGTCCGCGGGCAACTGGGGTCCACAGCACCTTTCCCAGAATCTTTCATGTAACGTTAAGATTTATCTCTTTTAGACTCCGAAAGGCCTTATGAAAAAATTGAAAGATGAGCCATCCAAGACTAGGTCCCTAAACTGCCCCCCCCCCCGATGAATGAACTCTACTAGAACATATATTTTGATAAAGAATATTAGATCAGGGAGGGATGTTCAAAATCTTATTGGTTTGTGATGTTAGGCTGGTACATAAAGAGGGGGGGGGGCACAATAATTGAAAGTTTAAGAATCACTGCCCTAGAAGGTTAGTAGAAACGCGAATAGAACCCCCATTACAGCTTTTTAAACTGACTTGCAAATATTCTCAAATTTATAATCACCTCATTTAACTCATCAATCATACATATATATACATAAAAATACCATTAAAAAGTTTAAAATTTTTTATGGAAATGGAAAATTGTATTTAGAATCATTAGTTTAGAATGTATACATGTATTAATTCCAAAACATATAAGAGCCAAAAATCTATCATTTATAATTAAATCCCCAATATGTATAAGCAAGAAAAAAAAGAACCTTTTTTTTCTCAAAGAATAGAATGTAAAAGTTCATTATTATTTTCAAAATATAAATATAATGATATTACATTAAATATAATGGCATTAATACATTAAATACCAAGAAAAACAAAAAATCATGCATACGTAATACTTAGCATTAGTTTCAGAAAATATATGATCAGATTACGCTGCAATCCAAACATTAATGTTTATTGTATGAATAAAAACACTCTGTGATAGTTTAAAATAATTTTTCAAGCTTTATACAAAAGAACAAAAAAATTCTTTTTATAAAACTATTTAAAGAGTTTTACAAACTATATCTAAAAAAATACACAATGTTTGAAGGATCAGTTAAACGTGATTGAACGAGTGCGTGATCTGCAAGAAATTATTTTGGGATTTTATTTTCTCCTTACGTCTAAAGAAATCAACGGAAGAATCAAGTCGTTTAACGCATAAGATACTTTGATAGTTTCTTTTGAGAATAACGCCGGCCTTTCTTATTCGTTAATGCAACTCATTGGCTCATAGAAGATTTCTAGATCTTAAACGACAAATTATTTCCGCTAATGAATTCTTTCTATCTAGATGGTTATGGATTAATAGAGCTGTGGTAATAATGGCTTGGTTGATAGTAGTTTATATGGTTAAGACTATATCCTTTTTTGGCCGGTCCGCAGAAATAATATTTGCTAGGAATATAAATAAGACACTTTCTTTTATTAGGCTTAAGTTATATTTTTCTCGTATTACTACTGATATATTATAGTTTCTTTTTTTTAAATATTAGTATTGCTAATGTATAACACTAAAATAAATATCAGTTTGGGACTAATTACAATGATTATAAAAGGGGAAAAATAATTTGAAAAAAATTGTTTATTTATTAAAAAGTTAAAATGATGAAAGAAATCTAATGGATTTCGCACTAAAGATTAATCAATAAACACCAACGTACTTAGTAAATATATAACTGCAATCTATGTACAACATAATTGTAAATATGATAAAATCTCTTTTAAAAAACAAAAATAGTTTTGTAATCTTCACCTGTAATATTCATCAAAATATTAAGATTTTGATTTTTTAAATGTTTTCTAATTAAAGATTTTCTATTCTAGAATGTTTTCAGACATTTTCTCGAATCAAAAAAATACCAAGAAAATTTTACATATATACTCTATAATTAAAAATTACAAATAAGGTAATTTGGGGGAAGAGGCCAGTTTGTTAATAGTACTTTTATATGCGTCGATAGACAGCAATTCTGGTCCACTTGTGTGAAGATTCTGGTTCGACATTAAGTGCGGCTTGTGAATTTAGTTGAATTAATCTTCTTTAAGGGGACACAGTACGATTCAATTGACAAAAATCGGTCAAAAAATCAAATTTAATTTTTTTAGTTTAAATTATTTTTTATATACTTTTCTATAACCTGAAAAAATTTGAAAGCTCTAAACTTAAAAAACACAGAACAATGATAGCTTTTGCATTCGTTTTTATTCACATCCCTATGGAAAATCAAACCTTTAAACTTATTTACCTCGGAAAGATAAAATAACTAGTTTATCTTCTTTTAAAAGACTAAGGTTTTTTTTTTCTATTGTGCCTAAAGCTTTTAATTTTTTTTACCTATTGCTAATAGTACATGTAACAAAATTTTGCATGCATTTTTAAATCAAATCAATACTTATTTTTTAAAAAATAATTGAACTCAAAATTTGTACATTTTTAATGAATTTTCAATAAGTATTCATAAAAAGAAGTATTGTGCGAATACTAATCACGTTATCGCAAAACCCATACCAAATTTTGTTGTGAATAGTTTGATGTACTTCTAAATCAAATTTTATGCGTGTGTGTAAACTTTTGTAGGAGGAGTAACATTTTAAAATCACTCCACAATATTTTGCCTTAAAAAATTAAATGGATAGCTTTTTATGAAATTTTGAGCACAAAATCTGTTTTACATAGTATACACACATAGGAGGCAACCAAAAAAATTTTGAAAATCCTTAAATTAAAATTTTTTGTTTAAATCGTACCATGTCCCCTTAATCGGTATTATTTTTGGATCTCGTGAGCATTTAAAGTGGGGAGTACAATTTTTTATAATATTCCGGTCCTCATATTTAAAGTTTATAAACGTACTTGTTATTTTAAATAAGATATTAGCAATATATGAGTTACGCATCACATTACACGTACAATGCATATAGAGGTGGCCATAACACTGTAGCAAATATGGAAATAAGTGTGGGGGGCGTTTCCCCCCTATACTTGGGGGAAGAAGCCACAGGATTCATAAATAAATTAAATGAACTTTATAATTGGTTTTGAAAAAATTTTAACACTACATATACTATTGAATAAAATATATAAGTAATTAATAATTATTATTATAATTAATGATACTTAATTGCAGCTAATGATAAGTGGTCTGTCACCATCGGTTGCCTCCACCAGCACAGAACACGGGAGCACAGCCCTATTCCTCTCGTCAGAAAACGTAAGCCAACCGTTCGTAAAAAAACTAGCATTAGAAGTCTTAACTGCATCAGAGAAGAGAGCAACTATGCATGAAAAGGCCCGAAGAAAGCTAGAAAAGGTGGGTAAGGCCAAAACAAATAACAAAAAACCTTTGAAGAAACAGAAGAAAGAGACGTGTCAGTTTGTCATCCTCAAGTGAAGAAATTCCTCTAGATACTAGTGGTGACAGTTTTGATGAGGATAATAATGACGATTTTTGTGCTGTGTATAAAGGGTACATTCATGCTAAAAAAGGTCCTAAGTGTGACTGGATTCAAGGCATCGAATGCAGCAAATGGCTGCACGAAGATTGCAATGATAATCATTTGCACTGAGTGAAATGTTGTGTAGGCTATCATTCGAACCTGTTCTGTTATTACTTTTAGCAAACTAATTATGAAAGAATTTAATTTTTTTCTACAGTTACTGTTACTTCATATTTAATTTTGTAATGTTTGCCTTATTTTTTTATTTACTGTGTTGTTGCATTTTACTCCATGACTGGTGGCATCTTCCCCCACATATGGGGGATGATCCACAATTAAAAGAATTTTTTTAACATTAAATTTCTTATTTATTTTCATACTAAGAAGAGAATAAACTTGTATACATAACCAATTAAATATTGAAAAATAAAGTGTATTTTTTTCATGCTCTTGTCATTTCAATTTTCAAAGTACTAATCGAAAAATCCTTAAATACGGCAGCACTTTCCCCGATTTTCCTTACATTCAATAAACAATCATGCAATATTTTATGAACTTTTATTACCCAGTGTTTACAACTATTACATCAGTTTCTTAATAGAAAGTAAATAAAAAGAATACATTCTATAAAAGAATCTTTTTACCTGCCAATTTTCTTAATTCATCATTCATTTTTTCTATTGTCTTTATAACATTTACTATACCAAAATTGTCTCTGATGTAAAAACAATTATCACACAAGAATATTTTGTAACTCTTCACTAAGACCACCTCGTTTTAATTTTTGACGTCTTTTGATGTGTGCAGTATGTGTTTTTTGCAAGGAATATGAATCGGCAGAGAAACTAGTTTTACAGAGCTATAAGAGTTGAGTCAGGGGAGAAAAAATAAAACGCGCGCGGGTTTTTCTATAAAAAACAATCTTTTTATATTTTTAAATTTCATTGAATGACATTTAAAATTTTTATTTTAAAAAAATAGCGGTATTTAACGACATTTTTATTGTATAAAATCAGAGAACGAAAACATAAAATTATATTAAATAAAAAAATTAGATGCGTTTTCAGTATATATAGTATTGGTTATTTATAAATTTTTTTATCCTTAAATATGTAAGATTATATAAGAATTAGATCAATATCCTAATATTTTATTTTTTACATACGATAATATTATAATCTTATTTTTAATGAAAGAAATAATAGAACGAATTATAATATTTTAAGGAAAGAAAAGCAGTGATCTAAATATTTTCAAAGGTACAAAAACGTATTAGAATTATTATTTTAATTAACATAATATTAGGCCTTCTTTTCATTACAAACTTTTGTTATATTTACTATACCAACTACTTGGAGCAGTAAGACTTTCTTCTGATTGCAATATTTTTAAATACTTAAAAATAAAAAAAATTAACAAAATTCCTTTTTTTTCTCTCGTTGATTTTATATATATATAAAATAATAGAATGTCCGCAAAAAATGGGACCACTACCCTGAAAAGATTTTCTTTATTAATCACTTGCTGATTTTGATCATTTTTTTAATCAAAGCAATAAACATGTGAAAAAATTTTAACTAAATTAACGTTACAAATTAATGTAGTTTTTAAACAAAATTACAAGTTTCGTTTTAATAAACCTCAATGTTTTAAATTTTTTTTAAACAAGAACATATATTTTGAAACTTATTTCACTCATATCTCCACCTTGAATTTTATTTTCAAACTTTCTATTTTTCAGAAAATATTTGCTAAGCGAAAATTGTAAGACTGCTTGCTGTTTTGTACCTAGTCAACGGAGAATGAAAAACAGATTAACGAATTTTTCGCCCTACAGCATTTTCATTTTAAAACTCTTCCTATACTTCTCACATGCAGTTTGGCGACTTTCTGAATCTCGCCAAGCTCCCGAAGCGAATGGATAAGAAGACCCGACACCGGACGGAGTCTATCAATGAACGCATAAAAGCGAAGAGTCGAAGTTATCGCTATGACTGCTACGGTACATTGCTCCGTCACGTGATTTTATAAAATAAAATGTTAATTATTTTCTTTTATGAATAAATTCGTGAGGTATATAAGAAAGATATATGAAGAAGATAAAAACTTTTCCATAATTATTTGAGACGATTTTGTTTGGTTTTTAGAAATAATTTGAAAGAATTATTACAAAAAGAAAACTTGCGAATTTAGTAAGTAAATTTGGAGAAGAAAAAAATGATTGGATATTCTTGAAAAGAAAAAATTACTGAAAAATTTTACATAATCCTCACCTTTTCAGAGTTATTTCTAATCTTGCAGTTTATCCGGGATATATAAAAGTAAGTTATTCTACGATGTTTTACTTACTAGTTTTTTTATAAAATACAAGAGGATACGTACCTTTATTCCAAGAGGGAGAAAGCAATTTCTTTTAATGCTTTTTACAAGAAGCAAAATTATAAAATAAATAAAATTGTAATATATATAGCACTTTTATACGATTTAAAAATTTGTTAATGATAAAAAGCGTTATTAAAAAAATATTGCCCCTTCCTACTAAGGGAATAAAACCTTTTTCAACTATTTATTATATTAATTACTAATTCGATTTTGAGTAAAATCTCATTTTTAATATAAAAGTTTTATTGGAGAAATAAAGAAATAAAAATTTAAGAATGAATTTTCTATCAAAATTCCTTGCATAGGTAATTCTTAACTTAAAGAAACTTCAAACATTATTTAACTAATTCTCTTTTATCATATATCCTATTTTCTCGCTTGACTGATGCATATTCGAAAGCAATAAATAACTTAAAAGAAAACAACTTAAAAAATCATGGATACATTAAACAAGATATTAAATCAAAAGAAAAAATATTTTTAATTATTATTTTCTAATAATACTTGTTCCTCAATACCTAATAGATTAACTTATGAATAATTTGTGTTTTATTATAGTATGAAATATATTTCTGAATAAATGACATTTAAATATTAAAAATCTTCACATCATAGCTTTTAGACATTCATAACTAAGTTGACTGCAATTTTATTAAAATATATATATATATATATATACTCCTGTTATTTTAAGTATTCCTACAAAACACATTTCTACAAATGAATTTATTTGAAAACGACTTTTTTATCTTCTTTTATTTATTTTAGTGCTTCTTTACTACCTTTGCATAAATTCATCTATAAAAACTAATCATAATTTAATTTTTCAATAGAATTGTGTATCGCTTTTGTAGAAAAAAATGTAATTAGTATTATAAAAAAAGATGGTTCAAAAGAAATTTTTATTATTAAGTTATTAATGACATCGATGTTTCTATACACAATTAAATGTTTCAAATTAAATTATTTTCAAAATAAAAACGTGTTTACATTTATACAGCAACATTTGTCAAATTAAATTTTCAAATGTGTCCATTGTTAATTAAAGACAATTTTCCTCCAAACAAAGCTTAACTCCGAAACCCTTAACATCAACCTTAAATGTATCGAAAGCTTAAAAGTTGTCTTTGTTGAACAAACCACAACAGAATTCTTCTTTTCTTTAGGAAAACATAGACACGCTTCAGAAGATGCGACACATAATCTTTTGTTTGACTCTGTTACTACTTAAGCAGAACATCATTAGAAACAGTTTGTCAAATCCTTCGTCCCTCTTATAATGCTTCATAATTGCTCATTAACATTTGTGAACTGACTGCTTTTGGTGGTGCGAAAAGCGTTTTAATCCCTTTTCATTGTACAGTTACAGAAAATTAGCACCTTGTGTTCAGGAGTTAAATGTTTTCGCACATAAATTAAATGTTTTTCTAATTAAATGAATTGCATGGAAATTTGAGAATTGTGTATTGTTAAATTAGACACAGAGAAAATGCTTAATGAATTATTTCGGTGGTAATTCCTTCCATTATATATACTATCATTTATTAGACAAATTCGTAACCGAAATTTAGTTAATTGTTTATTTTTTCTTTTATTGGAAAGTAAACTTTAATTAATTATGTCTATTTCTTAAAATGTTCAGTAAAATATAAACATTATAGAATTTTAAAATAATATGTATTTCTAAAAATTTTCCTTATACTAAGTTTTAATAGAATATAATATAGAAAAAAATAGTTCAGAAGTGAAATAGGAGAATTTAAATAATGTATATAAATTTAGCATTCAATTTACATGAGAAATTTGTGCTTAATAAGTACTATGAAGTTTCTTTAAAAAATACATTGATATCTAAATATGATTTAACATAAAATATAAAAATTAATTCAGAAAAAAACTAGAAATTGAAAAATATATGCGTTTGGGATCAAAACGTTAATCTTTACTGTTATAAGAAACAAAGAATTAACCATTATCATTCCCATACGTAAAATTGAATGGGATATGTATTATTTCATATTAAAAATTTTAATAATAATTTATTTCAGATTTATTCGTATAAATGAACTGATTTAGACACGATAAATCTCTGTACTTCAGAATGCTTTTCATTCGACTTGAAAACATTGCAAAGTTTCCAGTGGTTCATGTTTCCCCTCATCAAGGAATTATAAGATAAAAACAATATCGTATAAGACACATGTGATGATTTTTAATGAACTCAGTGAAAACCAGTGAAAACTTCTACTGATACACACTCTTGTAGAAATTCCAGCCACAAGTTATAAATTACAATCTGATTGAAGAAGCTCTTGAAATGCCAATTTCTATGAAAGCTTAATCCATTTGAGAGAAGCAATTATTTCACTAAAACAATGTACAAAGAAGTGATGCAGTATTTCCAAATGGGGACATCTGATCCCGTAATATCATCGACTGACTATGTAGTTCTACGGACACCTTTATGGTGCTCATTTACCAAAGAACTCATTGAACACAAGCATTACGAGAACATAGAGAGGTGGAAGACCTCTTGGACAGTAACAGCCTTATGGGCAATGCTTTCCATTCTTGTCACTCTCACCTGCACCATAGGCTTTGTGGAAACTGAATGGTTCGTTCGAGAAAATACCACAGTGTCTACCAGCGAACTTACGATATTGACTTACGACCGGTCTTCCCTGGTATACACCCTGGGTATGTTCAACGTCTGCTACAGGGATTTGCACCAAACGAACTTCCATTGTCACAGATTTAGCGTGACCAAGTTTCCCTCGACTTCTTGGCAGGGAACGTGCATTTTGTATGGGGCAGGATGTGTCCTACAGGGATTTGGGGCTGTTGTGCTTGTCTTGAGCCTGATGAACAAAGCTGCAACGAGAAGAATTGGAGCCCATTTGGTTTCTCATGCATATGTATTAGCTGGTGAGTAAAAAAAAATTCTTTGTATATTTCTGTATGAGCATTTAGTATACCTGTGTTTTTTAATATAATTAATCTTTTTTAAAGAGTGTTCAAACGTAATTTGTCTGTATCGACCCTGTTTTTATACATTTCGTATTTTCTTCTTGTGTAAATATATAGAGAGAATATTAGATATCAATCCCTGTTTCCCATATATATATATATACCAGCAAATTTCAGTTAAATTTCTCTTTTTCCTTCTCATAAGAAATATTAAAAATTTCACAAATATTTTATTACTATAGTCTTATTCTTAACTGTTATTTTCTTATAATTGATGTGAGAAGTGTATATTTACTTAAAATCTTGTATAATACCTTTGCCTTCGAAAAACATTTTCTTACTTATGTCTCACGAAGCTTTAATAATTTGATACAAATTTTACTAGAATGAAATATTTAGAATTTTCTCGTATTTAAAAAATAACATTTTCAAAAATTTATTCAATTTTTTTTATTAATTTCCCTTTTTTAAAAAAATAATAATATAAATATGATTACATATACTTAAAATGCATTTTTGCATTAGGAAACAGCTTTTTTTATTGCACAATGATTTTTTTAACTTTTTATAAAGCCTTAATAACGATTTTATTTATTTTTCTTCAACAACTTTAACACGGAAATGTAGGTAGTTAATTAAATTCTCGTGTTCATTAACACTGACCGGGGGGAGAGTCCAAAAGTATTTTTATCGCAAATATTTTACGTACAAAAATTAATTAAAAATTCCATCGAAAAAATAATGCATTCCATTCGTTCTAAATGCAATATTTTTTCTGACTTAATTTGAGTTAAGCTCCTTTGAATGTTATTTCTAATTTATTTTTGCAATCTCTTGATGCATTCAAAAATTTTTTATCAAATCTTCGTCATAAAATATTTTTCATGTATCAAACGACAATCTTCATTTCAGTTCTTCCAAATTTCCTTAAAATATAATTTAATTATTTAGTGTACAATTCTTATTACTTTATCGTAATAACTTTAAAAAAATTATTTAAGTAGCAAAATCACTGTAAAAAGATAACTTATTTTGGAATCAATGGAGAATTTATTTTTGTTTGTTAGTGATTTCAAATTTAATGCATATTTTATTTAGTAGTATTTATAGAGTTTGTGCTTGTGAATGTATATACACGTATTTGTATGCATATGAATGTATGTTGTCAGTGATGTTTTTATTTTCTTGCTTTCTTTTCTCTGTGTAACAGATGATAAAATATTATATATTTATACTTATAAAATTTAAAATATATTAATATTCAGGGTGTCTACAAATTAGTTTGACAAAAAGAATGATTTATTGCATGTAATTTACAGGGAAAAAATAAAACACAATTGTTGTAATAAAGAGAACTAGTCCAAGTTTACCATTATCATAAATGTTTTATAAGGCTTCCTTCCGTTTCTCTGCAAATGTCTCATCGGTAAATTTGTTTTTGCCACAAATTTGTGATCATATTCCTCGATTAAATTAATTGCAGTACATATTCTTGAGTTTAATTCAGGAGTGAACTCCAGAAATGCTGGAATGAGCACTTGATCCCTTACAAATCCATACACTTAAATCCAGCATTAGAAGATCTGGTGATCATGATGGCCATTGAATAACACCTCCATGACCAATTCAAACTGGTACCTCTCAGCATAGAGGTAAAATGTAGCATCATTGTTTTTGTGATAAGGCGCATCATCCTATTGAAACTTTCAATTTCCTGGTATTTTTTCTTCGATGATTGGCATAAGAAAAATCTGTAGCATCTCTAAGTAAATACTACGCTATAATGTTATCTGCTTTCAGTGCTTTTCTTCTTGTTTTCTCGAATAATATTTCGTTACTCTTGAGACAGAATGAATCTTATGAAACACAGAAAAAGCGCATTTTGCCTTTTCAACTCCGATGTACATCTACAGCAGCGTTTCTCAAACTGTGGGGTGCGCCCCCCTAGGGGGGCATGATAACTCCACGAGGGGGGTGCGAGCTTATTGAAAAGTCGAAATTAAAAAATTATTTTGAAAAACTATTAAATTACTGAAAGTAAACAAACAAAATCATTCTGAGATAATAAAAAATAAAAAACACATTTACACTGATATAATACACTTATAAATGTATCAGTATTGTACAATGTATTTTTTAATTAATCTAACAAAACTAAGTTAAGAACTGGATTAATAATTACCAGTGAACCCATGGGCTTGTCATATATAAAATTATATACAAAGTTTAACACATTTTGATAATTTCCACCGGTTATAATTAATACCCTTAACTACCAATTGAAAGTTATGAGACTCGCTTCTCAATGCTACAATTTTCCACGTACGCGTGCGTATGTGATGTATCAGTAGGGGTAAAGGGGGCAAGAGAAAATTAATGAATAAAAAAATCCTTCAAAAATACTGTATAGATCCTTTTATTGTATTCCAAAGCCTACGGAATAATTTTTTGGATAGCAGTGCACATAAAAGATCGTACTTCGGAATGACGTATATATACGCTTGGGGCAGTTAACACTTTGACTGTACAAGATGTTTGCATACGCCGGTAGCACTTAAGAAGTTAAATTCGTATTGTAGCATTAGGGTCAAAGTATAGTCTTCTTGAATTCAATTCATTGTTATTGCATGGGGGCGCGATAAAATTTATGATTGAATGTTGGGTCTCAAATATTGAAAGTTCGAGAAGCACTGATCTACAGTATCGTAATGTCGAACCAAGAATGATTTCCCGCACGCTGAAACATAGCATCACACACACACACACACACACAGTTACGATACCTAATGTCATTTACGAATAAACTTGCGATATATTAGTACTAATATGATTTTAAACAGGTTAACTTCATTTTTCGAAAGTTCTTAACTTACGAATTGGTCCAATTAATTTGTAGACACCCTGTATTTATTTTATCTGTGTTAAAATTTTACATAACTTCACTAACTTATGATTTTTTAGATCTAGTTTTTAAAATGATATACAGTGACAAAATTTCATAAAAACATTAACTGAAAATTCATTTATTCCTGATCAAGTTTTGAAAAATATTAAATGAATAAAATGAAGTTTATATAATTGCAAACTTTTGAAATAAGTTATAATTACGAAAAAGCTTCAAACATTTCTTTCAAAAAAACTTCCGTAGTATTTATTACTTTACAAATTAAAAAGTGTCTGGAAAAAAGTAATTTAATTATTTTATATAAACTGACAGTAAAAAAATGGAAATCTTCTATAAAAAGATATCTTATATTTTAGCTTTATACGAAATTGATCTTACAATTCACACAGATGATTAAAAACGAGATCAATTTAATATTTTAATTCGCAATATCTATTTATTTTCCTTTTAATTTAAGAAACATGGATCCACAGCAAATCTTATTTGATAGCATTTTTTTTACCATAATATTACAAAATGAGAAATCTACAGTCGCTTTTTTGAGTAGCATGATTAAGTTGATATTTCCGCTAGAAAATCTCAAACTTAAACTGTACTCCCTTTTATGTTAAAGCGTACGTTTTTGCATGAAGTATTTATCTTAAAAATCTATTTACATAACAATTATTTTTTTTCATTTTTGATTTCATTTTTTTAAATATTTCTTTCTTTGTTATCAATTGCTCAGATCGAAAGAAGTCATAAGTAAGAATTTGAATATTCCATGTGTGTGCGCGATTCATGTAAATACCAACAATAATTTAATATAATTAGTATTGTTATTGCTTTCATCAATGTGTAGAGTATTGTATCTTCACTACTTACATGGCATTTTTCATTTAGAGCTAGTTAGAATTAAAGAATTTTCTTAAATATTCCGTAAGAAAATTAAATACCTGGTTTTTTAAATAAACCAGATCTTTAGAAGTGGCTTGTTTTGATAATATATAATTATATATCAAATATTCTTATTAAGTCTTCATAAATTACAATCTCCAACAATTATAGAATTCAGAAACTTTCAAGAAATCGATTTTAAATCATCCTTAAAGCATACACCATTAAGATCCAAACTGAATAAAATCTTCGAAGGATTTAAAAGTTCTAAATACAAGACATAAGCAATTATTATAAATCCATGGAGTTTATCGAAACTCATAAAATTTCATCGATAAAGGTAAAGATATTGAGTAGGGACTGGTTTAACGTATGTAATTATATCTAATACACATCAAATTTTAAATGATTTCAAAACAGTTCAGTTTCGAGAAAATATTAATTTTTCACATATCTTTAAAAAATAATATATGTAAAAATAAAATAAAGACCATTACGTATAAGTATTGCTTTATCAATGGATTGACTATCAATGAATTCTAAGAAAAACATAAACTACATAGAACACCAAAACTTAAGAAACTTTCCTTATTTTACAATAATTCTGCGTACAGTCAACTGGAATGAGGGAAATTTATGCTACAGAAGCGCATTAAAATACTTAAAGGAGGTAATGATTCAAGGAAAAGTCAAAAAGAAAAGGGACTTTTGCAATTTCTTTTTCCAACGCTTAGCAACAGCTCTAGTATCCAGCGATGAATGAGGGGTGATCGGCAACACTTATGTACCACACTTCTGTCACTCATCTTCCCTCGTAGTTGTTGGAGTGTAGCAGGCAGTTCAACATGGATGCTCCATTGTTGATCTGCGCCAAGGAGGAAAGGAAGGCAGTGATTAGCTTTTTTTTTTGCAGAAGGAGTGAAACCTCGGAAAATTATCCTTCGCATGCAAGCGCAGTATGGTGACAGCTGTTTATCGCGAAGCAAGATCTACGAATGCATAGAGTGCTTCAAACAGGGAATAACCTCTTTATTTGACGACGAAAGAACGGGCAGTCCATCAACGTCCACCAATAAGGACAATGCGCAAGTAATTGAGTGTATAGTGGTGGAAGGGTATAGTGATGGAAAGGATGGCTAGTATCCAATGCAGGTTTCACACCTTCTGCAAGCAAAAAGCGAATCACTGCCTTCCTTTCCTCCTTGTTGCAGATCAACAATGGAGCTGCCATGTTGAACTGTCTGCTACACTCCAACTACTACAAGAAAAGACGAATGACGCATTACATAGAAGTGATGTCGATCACCCCTCATTCAGCGCTGGATAGTGCTGTTGCTAAACCTTGGAAAAGAAATTGCAAAAGTCCCTTTACTTTTTGATTTTCCCTCGTATATTGTGAGATGCATATAGTATGGGACAAATAAAAAAAACTTTATTGACAGAATTGCCAGTAAGGAGAAGAACAACAAAGCTCCTTAGTTTCTCCTAAGTACCAAATTGCAAAGGTTGAGTAGCCTTGTCCGTTGATACTCAACACAAGATTATCCAACAGCTTTTAAAATAAGAATTCTCATTCTTGGATGAACATCTGTGTCCTGGGGTCTCCTAAACACGCAGTACGTGTTCGATTGGATTTAAATTGGTAGCCAATTCGTTCTATGAATATGTTCACATATTTTTAGAAACTTCAGAAAATTATACCTCTTTCAAATGTTGAAAATTTAATATATACTTTCAATATATTTAAATCTAAATATTAAATAATTCAACCACAAATTCAATATTTTTAGAAATCCTGTGTTAAATAAGGGTTGAAAATTGAAATAGGCACAACATTTATGTTAATAGCATTATTCAAATATAGTAACTGCTAAGAAAATGAGATATATAAGAGAAATCATAACGTAATTAATTCAAATAGAAAAGGATTTAATTCACGCTTAATGTACTATATGTAAAGTACTTCAACTATGTTACAAAACGACTTATTTTATTCATCTTTAGCATGCCTTTAAAAAGCAGGTAAACAGTGCTTAAAAAATGACTGTTACTTTAAAGTATTTCAGCCATCAGGTGCTGAAAGTAGCTATTTAAAAAATAGAATAAAAATCATTCTTTTAGCACAAATTTATTTACTTTTAAAGTTTTTAGTAAAAAAGCTGCTGATATTAAACAGGTATTTGTATTTAACCTAAAGAATTAGGAATTTTAAGCAAACTTGTGTTATTTTGACCAATCTTTTTAGATTTGCGTTAGTTGTAAAAGAGAAGGTTAAAAATAATTATATAATCAAAAAACAAACAATATGCTAGAAATTGTTAATTTTTTTTCCTTTTCCTATATTCTTTTGCTAATATCAAGAAAGTATTATTAGAAGAAGAATAGAGGTCGAGAGTTTTCAATTATCCTTCACAAAAGATTTACGAAAAAATGGGAAGAGTCGTTATAACCTGAAACACATTTTCTATTAATTTTTAAATCTAGTCCTTGAGTTAATAACGCAGGTAATTATATTTGGTGTGAGAAAAATTGCTGCCTCGCATTATTTGCATCACTAATTTTTTAATAAAATATTAAGTCTCCATAAATCGTTGAATAAAGATTTTTTTTTCAAAGTTAAAAATGAAAGAGATAAATCAAACGAGATAACAATATATAAACGTGTAGTTTATGTTAAAAATATTACCAATTACAATTTTAATTTCAATACTAATTTTAAGAAATATTTTCGGTTCAATTTTCAGTAATAAATTTTTGTTTTAAGTAAAAATTTGAATGACATTGAGTCATCATGAATTTCTTTTTAAATCAAATGCGACACGTTCTATGACTATTAGAAAAACAAAAACATGAATGATTTTTTTTATTAACTGAAATTAGTATTTTATTTTTTCCTAATCAGAATTATCTATAAAAGTTTCTAAGGTATAGTGTATTCAGAATAGTGCTTTTAGTTACGGAATAGTTCCGGCTAAATGTTTCTGTCTGATTGAAAAATTCTTTGGTACAATCGATAAACCTTTCAGTTTTAAACCAAAGGCATAAAATGAAATAAGTACATCAATTGACATGATATTCAATAAATATTTAATGCATCTGCCATATTCACTGCTGGCCTTCCAAATTAAATCTTCATAAATGAACATATAAAAGGGGCACAAATTTACATCATAAATAGAACTCGATAAGGTATGTAACTGATTAACAACGGAAAAAGTACAACCAAATCATGTGTTCTAGTAGCATTATTATAAACACTATAAAAAAAGAGAAGAGAAGTCTGTTTGTTTTAAGAGCTGAATTCGGTTCTCCTAATCGTGTATGCGGGAGGGGGGTCTCTTCTAAGAATGCGGAAGTCAGTTAAGCTCATTTTCAAAATTGCAATAAAAACGATCTTAACTTATAGAGATTGGAAATTACCTTTGAAAGAAATCATTGCTGGTGTTGAACGAAATCAATCTATAGCAATGTTACTATAGAGTCGATGGGTACAGGAGGAAAAGGATTGAACGGCCTCGTCACACAACCGAAGTTCAAAACAGGCATATTGTACTCATCACAATGACTAATTGCACTTCGTTGTTAGGAATCTACTGCAAAAATTAGGGTCTGTTGCATAACATTATGTGTCAAAAATTTAGTGTTGTCAGAAGCAGAAAGGAATTTCGGCAACTCGTCCGTTGCTGACGAACTTGCAGTGTGTGTAGGGGTTACAAAGACAACTCGGACATACATTGAAATGCAGGGTCACAAATACTGTGGTTGCAAGCTATAGAGCAAAGAAGAGAAAAAGAACAAAAACGGAAACACTTAACGGAACAGAAAACATTTTATCGAAAGGTTGTTTGCAGCAGAAAGGAATTTCAGCAACTCATCCGTTGCTACGATTACCTTGACTGTACACTAAAACAGCATACAGGATGATTTGCTACCAGACCGAGGAATTTGCTGGGTTTGAAGGGGTTACAAAGACAACTCGGAATACCATTGAAAAGTAGGGTCGCAAATGCCATGGTTGAAAGCTACAGTGCAAAGAAGAAGAACAAAAAGAACAAAAACAGAAACATATTAACGGGGCAGAAAATATTTTATTGAAAGGTTGTACTACAGCAGATGTTTGAAATAATGACCAGAATCGTCTGATAACGACTCTGCAAAGAATTTCTGACGTTCTGGAAGATTTCTTTTCGCAGTCTTGCAGTAGATGGGCTGTACGGAAGGTTTCTTGAAAACAGATCTTGCTGGAAATCGTCATTTGCGATCCGTTTTCCGAGGTAGTAGGATGAACTTGTATTCAAACGAGGAACTGCCAACATGCTGATAGTGTATGGAGTTGCGGATCGTAACAGGCATGCCCTTCGTTGGTTGTACCAGGAACGTTACCCAAACAGGTGTGTTCCACATCACAGGACCTTCGCAAGTGTGGACAGATAGTTACGTGAAACTGGTTCTTTAACGAGTTTACAGGTTATTATTGGTGTATGATACGCCCGTTCCTCCAGTTGAAGACTTCATAGTTCGAGCATCTGTAGTTATCGAGAGGATACGTGACATGCCAGGAATCTTCCAGAACGTAAGAAATTCCGAAAAATGCCACTGTCAGTCCTTCCAGATAACTTGTGGTCGCACTTAGGAGTACCTGTTGTATTTATTCCTGTTGTTCTTTTTCTCTGCTTTTTTGCACCATAGCTCACTACTATAGCATTTGTGACCCTGCATTCGTATGCGATTCCGAATGGTCTCTGTGCCCTCTTCACACCCTGCAAGTTTGTCGGTCTGGAAGCAAATCACCCTGTATAGCTCCAGTTGGTGTGTTTAATCCTAGATTTAAACAAATGAATGGCACGATATTGTTTTTTAAAACAGTACACAATTCTACCAGCAACATCATAGTAGACGCATCTGAGTCTTACAATGCAGCAAGAGAGAATTTGCCTAAACCTTACATTAAGCATCGACATATTGATCCCTCACGTGGTGCTATGATTTAAGATATCGATTGATTTTATTACCATACCCCGCAAATACACTCAATAGCTAACCTTAAATCTTTGAAGTCTTAGAGCTGGTTGTCATCTTTTACCTTCAAGCCTTTCTTGCACCAACATTCAACAGAACAATGCTTTACAACACCTGGAACACAATGTTCAATAATTTTTCATTGCGCATCAAGTAGCACTTGCAGCTTAGGACCACCCTTTACATTTTCATCTAACGAGCGTGTGTTAACAGATTGACAAATGACTGGTCGATAATACAACATCCGCTATTACAACACATTACCTTTATCAATGTATAAAAAAACTCCAATAAATCTTTCATACTCCAATGACATACTCCAATAAATCTTTCAAAGCCCTATTTCTTTTGATGTTGAAATATAACGTGATAGTTTCTGGTTGCCGTTGTAAATACACAAAATGCTGATTTTTTTAAAAGGCTTTTATTTTAATTATTTCAACCTTGTAATTTATGTTAATAGTTCGAAAATTTACATTAATTATTTCTTGTACTGCAACCTACATCTTGAATGAGCAAAGGTAAATTTAAAATGCTTCAGTTTCTTCTATAAGGTTGCATTGGTTAAAATTAGCCAAAACTCTCTTCTTTTGATTAAAGTTCGATTACAACCAAAACAAATTATTACGAATTACTTTACAATAGCTAACAATTAGAAGAGCTCGTTGTTGTAATCTTTAATAAAAAATCGTATTTTTACATTAGTATTTTAAATTCAACAATCATTTCCTCGATATATTGATTCATAATTCATATCATAAAAAACCAAAATTATATAAAAATATATAATTTGCGGAAGTCGAAAATTATAAAAACCTTTGAGTGAAAGATTTGTAGGATAGATGTAAATATGTAAGAAATAAGATGTGATTATTTTAACTATTCAAAATTATATGCATATTCAGTAACTTTTCTCAAACCAGATTTTTTTAAGAGAGTTGTATGAATTCTCAAGTTTTATATTGCAATACTGTTTTATCAAAAAGATATCAAAATATCATCTCACAATTATTTGACTCTTTTATAAAGAAAAAGCGTACAATTTTTGACTTAATCAATGCGAAGCCTGAAAGTAAATAAACAGTACGAGTGTTTTCGAATTTTCGTTCCATAGAAGGTTTTCGTTTTATTCTTCTTACCTTCAGCAGTCTATTTTATTGCTCTAATGTAATTTTATTGATATTGATTCTTCTTTCATTTCATTTTGTTGATCTAGGTCACAAGAATTCAATAACAAACTTTTATGGATCAGTGACACAAGATTATGTGTTAACATTTTCATCATAAAGTAGTTTTCAGATTTTGAATGCAGGCATAACTTTCGCTTTTAAACATCTTTAATATATAATTACAAACTTATAAAAAAAAATCCAAAATATGCTTAGAAAATTTTAAAATGGCTAAATCTGCCGTAAACTAATTTCCATAAATAACGAAGGTAATATACTTTGTTTAAACCTGAGAATAAACATATAATGCGTAATCATTCATCATTAAGAAGCATTACCCTCTGTTCAAAAAATAAAGATAACAAAACTGATAACGCTGCTTCTCAAAAATTATGACAAACTCCCCTTGATAAACTTATGTCATTAGAATAATTAGAATTTTACAACCCGCTCAAACTCCAAAAAGTTGGTCGAAGATAACGACGAAAGACAAATTGCACTTTCGAACTCTCCGTAGTATTTTTTCGAAACTAAATATTCAGGAGTTTAAAACTTTTCTAAAGCTAAGGTCTCTTACTCTTTTCTGGTATTCCGAACTATTTTCAAAAAGTTTTCAATGTTAAAATCGGGAAAAGATTCAACATTTAAAAAACTATTTTTAATCTCTTATGCAACAAGCTAAATAGTAAATCGTTTTGCTCTTAAAACAATTAATTTCCTTCTAATTTAACACGTTTTCGTGTCATTTTATTACCTTTATGAAAATAGTGAAAAGGAATCCATAAGAACTGTTTTTAAAGAACCCCTTTTAATTAAAATTTGATTTGAGTGAAGTTTAGTAAAATGTTAAAAGATCAAAAAGAATTCATCAGATAAAAGTATTATTTTTTTTTCTGTTACCGCTAATTTCTGTTAATATTTCTATGGGTCAACAGTATATACTAATTATCTATTCATTACACTAAGTATAATCATATACACTATCCCTTAACTATTCATTATATTAAATATGATCTCAATTTAACATGCATCAACACCTCTCCGGGTATTAATTATTACTAACGTCTTTAAATATTAAATGTCATTCATTTACGATAACCAACATCCATGAATATCAAATATTAGTCTGGGTGAAAATGAACATCACTGAATATGCTATTTATTTAACGTAATAATTGTTCTCTTTTATCCAAGTTTGTCTACGCTAAAAATAAAAAAATTTCGGATTTCTTAAAAATGAAAAGAAAAAAAAATTAACAGCATAATTCTTTTGAAAGTAGCTTTTTTTCATACAAAAGATATATATTGCGTTAAGTATAATAATATAGTGCTCAATTCATAATTAATAGAATCAGATCATAAAGTAAAACATAAAAATACAAATGTTTTTTTTAATGCAAAAAACATTGTTTTAAATCTTTAACTTTACAAGTAATTTCATTGAATAAAATAATATTTTACACCAGAAATTCAAACAATTTGCAAAATTTCATAGAAAATCCGTGATACATTTTTGTTTAAGATAATAATGTAGAAAGAAAATTAAGTATATTTTAATTTCAAGATTTTCATAAAAAAAAATTATTTTAAGTTGACATAAAAATACATTATTTTTTATAAATGTTACTCAGGTTTTAATTTTTCAATATACGACTGAACAGATTCCGAAAACAAATATGGTTTGAAGTATTTAAAGTCATATTTACATTATGACATTATAATATTTCGACATTTCTTTAGATTTATATAACACACAGTTTCGAAAAGGTAAACAACTAATAAGATCAATGCCTTCAAGTTAAAATTGAAATCATATACAGAGTAAGGGAACCAATAGCGTTTATTTTATATTTAAAAAATATGAAATTAACTTTTTCGATATTTCGTAAGAAATCTTATAATTTTTTTTTATTATTATTATTCTTTATTGGTTAAAATAACAACATTTCAGTATTTTTCTATTGAAATTTTCATTCTTTTAAAAATATATTAAGGATATTTAATTGATGTGGCTATGTTTTTTTCGTTAAAATTATACTGTTTTTCAGGGCTTATTTATTCATACTTGAATTACATTTTTTGTTATATGTGTGGATTTTAAAAGCAGTTGATAGCAAATTTGATAAAACGACAATTTTAATTTTATTAGGAAACGTTTTTTTATTAATAAGCTTTTGGTATTATCTCATTATAAATATTACCATTATATATATATATTAGTAAATAAAATCAAAAATTAAAGAAAAAACATTTTTGCGATTTCTTTTAGGTTATTATATTTTAACTATAAATTGAGATTTCAATATACATAATTTTTCATACCTTCCGGAGAATTAACAATCAACTCTAACTTAACATTAAGTCCGATATATTTTAGTTCATTTTGTTTGAAACTTCACTAAATAATATACTCTTGACAAACTTATTGCTTTATTGTTTTTTCTGATGCTGTAACGCACACATAAATTGGAGGTAATCTGAGCTATAGCAGCACCCCAAGCGTTAAACCATGAGTATCATCAATAAAATAAATGACAAATATATCAAGGAGTTTCCTGGAATCTATAATAGAAAAAAAATCACTTAACTGAATACTATTATTTGTTCTATTACACGAAATATTGTTCACCCCTAATACTAAAGCAATATTTTTATTTGATGATGTCTACGAAAGTAAACAAGAATAAAAGGATACCAAAAAGTTCTTGGATGACACTTTGACTGAAACAATTGCGGTTAACATTGTTTCTGCATCTGTTTATATTATGTCTATAAAATAAACAAAAGTATAAGTGAAAAGCGCAGAGAACTTTAACCAAGATCAAGATAAATATAATTTTTCAACCTTTTAGTTTCTATATTGTGCTTCTAATATTATTTAGTAATTTTTTTTAAAAATTTCAGTGGACGTAAAATAAATCTTTTTAAGTTGTAAATAAATTTGTAATCAAATTTTGTTTGACCTGTTAAAATATTGAATTTCCTTTACTATGTTTCCAGCATTTTCCACAAAATTTCAGGAAGTAGAAATCCTCAGTGATACCAGTATTGATCTCCATTTTCACTATCTACGCAAAATGAAGATTCTGTTTATAGCATATTATTATTGATCAGTTCTCCTTTCATCCCTTTCACACAATATTTTGAATCCAAGAATAAAATAAGCAAAAAAATGTCATCTCGGAAATATTTTGAAAGAAAAATAAATGAGAACACTATTCACTCTAAATCTAGGGGTATTTTGCATATCAATCTGGTAGAAACATAAAATACATATTTGTTGTTTTTCAACGAAAATGATATCATTTTCGTGTTTTCTTTCACTATAGTGAAAAACTACTAAACTATTAGCTTGATAAAAAAAATCCGTTCATTATGAAGAATAGCAAAATAAATCATAATTCAGTATGTTGTAGAAATTAAGTAATTAAAATGCTTAATTAAAAACATGTGAATATATAGATTAAAACACGTATGCTAGAAATTCAACTATAGTTTAAAACCAAGGAAATAGGAAATTATGTAACTAAAATTAGTTATTCTTAATTGTTTACTTCTGTATAGTATTAATATAATAATGAAATAAAGTTTTTTTTTTTAAATTTCATAATGTATTGAGTAAGAAAAATACTAGCAATTTAATAGTTTGTGTAAAGCTACAAATATCTTGAACCATGTCAGAAATGTAAGTTATATTTAACAGAAGACCAATTGTCTTAACAATTATTGAGAATATTGTAGATTACTCCGTTTAATATATATGCAACTTTTTAAACTCTAAAATAAACTTTATAGTTTTTAAATTTGACTTTTTGTGATATAATATTTACATGCTAAGTTAATTTAAAACTAATTTGATATTTTGCCTAGACCTTTTCCAGCACAAAATTTAGATTGAAACCGAAAATTCGATAGTGAAAATAAAATAATTGAACACAAAAATATTTTTGGGCTCATTGTAAAGAAAAATTGAGTGCTGATATGTTTAAACACGAAATTTTCTTAAAACCCGGGGCATGAAATTCCTTTGTGATAATTTTAATCAATGAGGCAACGTTTCTAGTAACGAAAGAATATGACTTTTCATTAAATCAATTTCATTCATCCATATGATAATATTCATCAAAATATTACATTCAAAATGTTCACGTTCTTTTAAAATTTCTACCATACCTAAAATAATTGCATTGTAATTAAATTTAACAATAAGATTTTAAAAAATTATCTGTAAATCATGGAACCCGATTTTATCTGATATTTTATAAAAAATGTATCTGATATTTTTATACCAAGATATCATAATGATCATCTCAGAATGACCAAAGTTTTAGTTTTTTAAATTCTTATTGTACTTTTACAATACGGATGTTCAAAATTGAAATAAGAATGCTTCTAGAGTTGAATTACTGATAGTCTTAATATATTCAAAATGGATAAAATATACTTTATTTATCATATAAGCTGAAATTCCTTATATTTTGAAGACATATATAATTGAAAATAATCGGAAGTGAAAGTTTTATAACGATAATTAATAATGTTAGGGGGGATGTTATTTTACTTTTAGAACAATATGTATATGTGTACTATTTACCATATAGGTTAATAAGAAAATATGAGCAAAATGTAAAAAGTGGTGGGGGGAACCACAAAAAAAGAACAATTTTCATTACAGAATATGCTTTTGGAAATATAATGTTTAGCCATAGAGGGCGCTGTGTTCAGCTAGGTGATAACGTCTTATAACGGCGTAAGATATAGTTTCCCATTCGGATTTTCAATAGTACCCATCATAATATGAATCTGAAGCTTCAAGATGTCTATCTGGAATCTATAAGAAAAGAAAGATTTGTTTGAAAGTTGTAAGGAGAAAGATTTTCAACCGAGAAGGATCAATTGTCAAATCGTAAACTTTTGAGCAACTAACCTAAAGTGGTATAGTGTCGTTTAGTATACTTTTCAATATTTTTTGTAAAAGAAGGACTCATTTAAAAGTTTATTAAAATTCATTTGAATTGACGTTAATTTCATTTTTCTTATCCACCAACGATTCTACGTTGCATATCAAGGAAACATAATCTATGGTTTAAATATTCCTTTTGTTTATCCCATGTACTTTTGATCCTTCAAAATTTAGCTTGATATTTCGTAGCATGTCATGAAAAACTTTGGATAAATACATTAAAAATTTAGATATCTTAACAGGAGGAAATATTAAAACAATAAATTTTTATACTTAATAATATTTAGTAAAACTTTAGTAATATTTACTCTACCCCATTATTAATTTGAATATGATACAATTGCCTTTAAGAAAAATTCTTCTGAATACTGTTTTAAGTTTATTAATGTGATAGGTCTTTTTCTCTCGCTTCTGATATTAATAAACAAATCTTTTACTTGATCGATTTATTGATTTTCTGTGGATATTTTCTAAAAGTTATTGCAGTACATATTGTAAATTTTATTTAGATAAATATGTCAATTATTTGCTTAAAAATATCAATAAGTGTAATAGTTATCATAGTTATTAAATTATTTACAAATGCTTTTAAAAACTAAGCATATTATATTTTTAAGAAAAAAAATTTCGTAAGGGAAAAATATGTAATTTAATACATTGATATTGTTTATCCTTGAATTATAGTTATTTTAATGCATTCATTCTTGTGGCATATAGCTGGATGGGTGGCGTGGTTGGTTTGTTTCTGGTCTTCTGCACCTTCAGTTGCGGTTCATCCCCGGCCCAAGTCGGTGGATTTTCATGATTCAGAAAATCGTCAGCGGCCATGTCGTATGATTATACGGCACGTAAAAGATCCCTAGGGTGTCTGTTTGGCTTGGATGCTCTGGGCAAAATTAAATCCTGGTACAGGTTCGCATCGTCAAGAGCTCATGTGTCTCTTCTGTGGAGAAAACTGGGCGTCAAAATTGCTTGCTGTAATAGGTTTCACCTATATGGCGTAGCGCTCTAAAAAGTGATACCAGCTCCTGGGGAATGTACTTGATCTGCAAAGGTTTAAAATACCAATGCGCAGCCCCATTAAAAAAAATTCTCGACATTTACTCTATTAATAGAAACAAGTAAAATATATTAATGCATATTTTAATAAAATATACAAAAAAAATATGTTCTTTGATCTACCGTTTTGTTTTAATTCTTATCAGTAATTTTATGAAAATAAGTTCCAATTCTGGAAAAATCAAGTTGATAGCCGAGTTTATAGAAAGAACACATACAGGCAAAAAAAATCGGAAGAAGTGTTACAGTTTAACTTATATATTGTATCTTATCTTGTCTTGTATCTTCTGTATCTTATTCTGAATACAAAATATATACAGTAAAACACCTGTCATCCTTTTTAGACTTTCATTGTATTGTATCACATATTATGTTATTCTTTTCTAAACCAAAATGTAACTGACAAAATCTAAACGTAAAACACTACAATGCCAAATCTTTTCGCAATGTATTCAAGTGTAGTTATAACATCATTTTTAAAACTATTCCAAACATACTCGTAGATTTCGAAGCAGAGAAAAACGTTTATCTTTGCATTATTCAAACACCACCAGTAAACATGCAACCTCATACAAGAAGGTTCTTCAAATACATTATTCAAAATGGTATTTTTTTCCTTTCCTTCTTTTCTCACAACGTGTTCTCGTCGTCTATTGTTGTGATTGAGTATTTTATGCTGCGCTGTAAATATCGAACGTGTGATGTACAAGAAAACGTGGATGACAGATGACCCGTTATGATGAGTTATAACCGTGGAAGATCACATTTCGCAATAAATAACACGTTTCTCATCATTTTTAGAAAATTTATTGACTTTGTGAGATAGATTTGTGATCCCTTCACACCCAGAATTGACTGTAGCAGTAATAGAATCTGGAAATTTTCACAACATTTATGAATTTAAATTCGGAAGAGATTTTCGGGCTTATCTAAGTTTATATTAAACGTATGTTTATTTAGATTCGAATCTACATAAACATATATAATATTTCGATGAATATTATTATTATTTCACGCCATAAATTAAATTCCTCAATTAGTGCTTGCCTTTAAATTCCAAATTTGTATAAAAATGAAACTGTTATTTGCAATTCTAATAACCTAATTTTCTGTTTCACTTAGATTGAAATTTCTCAAAACGTCTATTTAATTATTGATAAACTACATAGTTCCCTTTTTTCATTGCAATAAAAAAAACCTTTAAATTTTTCTTTCCTTTTTTCTTAATTAAAAATTATGTATCTATATATAAAGGAGAAAAACGACTAACTCACTCACGTATCACGAAATATCCGGTTACTATTAGATCCATAGACTTGAAAATTGGTAAAAATGTTTTATTTGTTGAGTAGAAATAAGACGTACAGACATGCAATTTGATAAGTATGTTTCTTTTAGTTACTAGAGATTCGCTAAGAACGGGTTTTGAGAAAATTTATTTCTAAGGGGGGTTGCAAAGGATTAAGAAGGCGTTATAAATAAAAGTCCCTACTCTTTTGAGCTGTCAGACCCACAAACTTTAAGTTTTGTAAGCATGTTTTTGTTGTTGCTGTTGTTGTTCTGAAGAGATACCCTAAGAATGGGATTTTAGGGTGCGTTATGGATAATATAATTCCTGTCTTTGTACTAGCAGACCAACAGGCTTGAAATTTGGCAAGCATATTTCTTTCGCTAAGTAGAGATCCACTAAAATCGGATTTTGCGAAAATCAATTTGTAGGGTGGGATTTATGGGTGAGTTAAATATAATTATATTTCCGTTTTAGATATTCAAGTCCTGTCCCTTTTAAATAAAGAGAGGAGAGCTATAAGAATTTTTAATACAAATGAATGTTTAATGCTAGGACTTAGATATTAATAATTTATACAGTGAAAATCGGTTAACACGAAACTGGAGGGAATGAAATATTTTTTCGCTCTAAAAGAATTTCGTGTTAAAGGATATTGCTAAAAAGATCACATATTCAACAAAATTAAGTTTATTAGAGTACATTTTATTTATATAGATATATATATGCAAGTATTTAATAAAAATCATTGAAACAAAAACATTCGCAATGAAATTTAATACAAAATTTTCAAGGCTTTGTAAAACAAAACATTTATTGAGTTTTTTGAAAATAATCCGATATTTTTCTTTGCATTACATTTTTTAGCATCAAATTGTCAACCAATTGTTCGATGCCGTTCATTATGTTATTCGTTTCAATTTTGGAGAATGTTTGTCTAAATAACTGCGCATACTTTTCATGATGTTCCTCATTTCAGATAACGTGGGAACAGGTGGTACGCTTTCATTTTCGTCGAGAGGATCTGCATCAATAAAATTTCTTAAGCTTTAAACAAACTTCAAATTGTCTTTATCTGTCATAATAGAGGCTGTACACACATTATCATCATCTAATGCAACGAATTCTTCCATGATACAGTAACAGAGGATACAGTCCACTAATACAAAAAAAAAATTTCAAATATTTCCCTAAGCATCAGCTCCAAAAAAAAAAATATTTTCGTGTTAAGCGATTTTCATTTTGTGTAAAGGGAAAAAAATTATGAAAATGCATAGTACTTTATCAGAATTATTGTATTATTTTGTGATAACCGATATTAAGTCTTAAGCTTTTTCAAGTTAAACGTATTTCACTGTATGTATATGTAAACCGTATATCATAAAATGCTTAGCGAAATGGGTGCATAACGGCTAGTGGTATGATATACATGTAATCCTACAACTCAGTCTACAGCTTCTTCTTATAAAATATTCTTTTAATGAATTTATATATAAAATAACTTCAATAATTATTTCATCTTCATGTAATTGAAGAGACTGAAATTAAACTTAATTTTGCAACACTTTTGGGGCTATTGTAACAGCTTGCGCTTTAAATGTCTATTAAGTATTTCTCTTGCATTTCACCATATTTTTGCAATTTTTCATTCTGTTAAGACTTTAAATACAACAATAAAATAACGTATCATCTTCTTTCAACAAAATCGATCAATAGTAAAATACTGAGACTGTAGAATTATTTGATCGGGACAAATCGAAATATCTCTGTTATTATGAAAAAAAAAGAAACCCAGTATGAAAAGGACTTTAAGGCTGTCATACGGAATAAATAGACCTGCTGTGTTGGGATTTAAAATCTTCCTGGCATGGTAATATTTTATAATAAATATTGTCAGCAGAGAAAAAATAACGCACCGGCTCATACGCCCTTGCCATTTTTAGGGAATATTCTAACATGCTTTTTCGTTATGTAAGAAATATTCAGTATCGTAAAGATGTTGTGTAGTGTTGTATCATATTTATGATATGTGCCATGATTCGGCTGATATTTAAATTACTCTATCTGTGTCTTTTTTTTAGTAAAAGTAAAAAGCTTTGATAATAATTATTCAAGAAAGTTTTTAAAGTTATTATTCATGTCCATTCTATGTTGCATTATCATTTATTAAAAACTAAGAGCGTCATATAAAAGTCTATATTTATATTATTTCATTTAAAACAATTGTCTTTTATCTTTATTTCATAAAATTAAATAAGAAATGGAAGAGAGTCATTCAATGAGAATCATTTTTTCTATTCGAAAGACTGAAAATATTTCCCATCCCAATTCTTTCTAAAAAGGTACAGTTACAAGACTAGGTAGTGAATGAATATCAGCGTAGCCCTATTCAGCTACACGAGGGCTTTAGCGCCGGACCTCGTAATTTTGAACCTTTGTCAAGAGCTGAAACCAACACCGAGCTCTGGCACCCTCTCTTCTAACTTCCACACCACACCAACGGGAGGACATTTGAGCATTCGGCAGAATTTTACGTGCATCGATTCCCTACACGGTGGGTCTGCAGTGGTACTAGGCTCGAACTCACGACACGGCAGCCACGAGTCCGCGGCCTTGACCACTAGGCTACCGCAGCCACACAAGACAAGAGAGAGTAAAAGTTATATTAACGTCGCACTCTAAAGCAACACGAGGGCTATTGGTGATGGACCTAGAAATTTTGAGTCTCGGTCAAGGACGAGGACGACACTTGAACAAGCACCCCACTTTCCTAACTTCCACAACGCACCAACGGGAGGACATTGAAACTCGTCAGATTTAGCGTGTATCAGCTCTTACTACACAACGGGTTTTCTGGGGCACCAGGACTCGAGCCCACAACACACTGACCACGAGTTCCTGACCATAACCACTAGGCTACCATGGTCACAGTTCTTTATAAAAATAGAAGTATATATATATATAATATATATATATATATATATAGGGGAAGAGAGTGAACTAATAGTAGGAATTGAAAAAATAACATTGACACTTTCATAGAAGTTTCCTCACTTCAAGGACGTCATTTCGGAGTGTAATGGCTAGAAGTATACTGTGAATTCCTAATTCATTGAAGATTTTTGTAAGGATTTCTCAAAATGAGCTTCCTTCAAATATCAATATAAAAATATCAATTCAAAACCGTTTCTGAAAAAGTATTTTTAATGTTTTCCTCAAAGTATTTTAAATTCCATTTAAACGCTGGAAATGATTTTTAAGGTTTCAGTTGCTTTTTAATCAATAATATTTAAATCAAATATGCCAATAACTTATTGCGATTTATTATTTAGTAGTATTAATCGGCGAGGTTAACAATGGCCCTTTGTTAACCTTATCGATTAATACTTCTAATTTCTCTAATCTCTCACATCATTACTTTGACTTGTTGATTCAAAAAGATTTTTTTTTCATAATTACCATCAAAACAAATGTGAGAGGAGAAACAGAACTTCGAATTACATGAGATTATTGTACTTACTTTTGAATGATTCAAAAAATCAATATAGTAAAAACATGTATAACTACTGACTTTACCAACTTATAAAGAATCCTATGAGACTTTTCTTTACAGTAACGTAGTATCCAGGTGATAATCAACATCCGAAGTGCTTTAATTGGACCTCAGTTTGACATGTTTAGTCGTCAAAAAATGTGTCACCCTAATTAACTTTGGCAGTTTCCTCACAATTAAACAAAATTTATGTCAAACTAATAATTTAAATAGAGCTTAATTATGCTGTCAATAGATAATTCAATATTTAGATAGTAAATTGACTTTTCAAAGAATTTTTTCGTTACGGAACCCAGTTTGTTTAAAGAACTAGTTAGAGAGAATGATTCAGCAGTGTTAATTTTCCAAATTTCTTCCACGTCCGAAAGGCTCTAGAGGTATTTTGGAAAAACTGTAAGGGGGTCATATACTATAACTCTTTTACGAAAATAATTCATACTGTTTTTCCCATTTCTCAATACCGTGGTGATTGGATTGATAATTATGCTGTATAAAAAAGCTTACGGCCTCTAAAATTATGATGTTCTATTTTAAAAGTGGGTCTTGGACATTTTCTGGACTGGATTAGCATGAAACTTTTGATTCAGGCGTTTAATCATATAAGAAATAGGAAAATGTAAAAAAATTTTACATATTTGAATTTACTATTGTACTTAATTATTTCTTATAATATTCCCTTTTAAATTTTTTATGTTTTTGAAATTGGTTTAGAATTATCTGTCATTTGGTGCTTTGAAAAATGTTGAGTGGGAAATTTTATGAAACATTTATTAAAATAAGACAACCTATTTTTAAGTCTCCATACCTTATAAATTTATAAGCAAATGTTTATGAAAATAAAACTTACATTACAGTTAAATTTAAGGTAGAAAATCTGATAAATGGAAAAAAACGTTTCTCGATAATAAAAATTTTCTTTTTTAGAAGCTAATTGGCTCTGTTAATTAAGTTAATTAACCCATAAACATCATCAGTTAATTCACTTAAAACAATTTTTTTTCGCTGCAATGAGAAGTTCGAAAATCAATAAAGGTGGTTTTTTACCATCTAAAATAAAATAACAATGATGTTCCTTAAAACTACCTGTAAAGTCAGTATAAAACATTTTATCTGCATCTTTGACATAATTTCGCTTAAAAAATTGAATGAAGTGTCATTTGGAATGCGTGATTTAGCAAGCGATTGAAAATACAGTTAATATGCGCATTCAATACGATATTTGTCTCGGATTAAAAGGAAATTAATCTTGAGGATATCTATTTTAGCTTTTAATTCCTATTTATTTCCCCAAAAGAAGGATGTTCAAATTCTTTGTGACATTAAAAGGAGTTTAATAATCCGTATATGCCTTTTATTTATAGCCGAATTTCTTCTAATTTGGCATTTTCTTTTCTAATAAGTGTACAATTTTACTTCTTGGAGTATTGATTGGCACCTTTCGAACACTTACTAATATTTTAAGGCTCTTATTTACATTTTAAAAACTTATAAACACATATATAATCTTTTTATTCTGTTGCAAAAGTATGAGCATGGGGAATAGAAATATAATAAATATTTTTGAAGAAACACCTAGGAAAAAAACTTAGCTTTGTAACGAGAAAGTGAAACTACCTTCTTATGCATTGCTCCATATTGAAAAAAAATCGTGTGATTTTAAACAAGCCGGTCTTTTTTCTTGCCAGAATCAATGGAATGTAATTCCAGCACAAAGTCACCAAATTCCAAATTTGGTCTCCAAATCTTCTCCGCAAAACTCCATAGGGGAAAGGAGAGGAAAAATATATACCACCTGATTCAAAAAAAGATGAATAAAAGAATGAAAAAAACTCCACACAGACACATAGCTTTTTTTTTTTTTCCGATATTTTATTCCCCTTCCTCTAATGGGAGACATTCTGTATCACTGAGAAAAAACTTATTTGAATAATGTTCTCAGCAAACAACATACTGTAGGGTGCCCAAAGGGTGTCGCCGGTGAAAATAGCGATATGAGCTCGTTCGGTTGGAAAATCCAATGACGTCACATGCGTAGGCCACGCGATGGTGCGCGAGTAGAGGGTCACAGATGGGTCCGGAACCGATGTAGAAAGTAAACAAGGAAGAGAGGGAACATCTTAGAGACGTAGAAAAGAAGGGTGGAGGATGGACCCCTCCCCTCCCTCTTGGAAAGTGTTCCGTCGAGAATTTTGTAAAAGTCATTCGTGTGTGATGTTTTCGGATGATTTTCATAATTTGAATTAAATTGGGTTGCGATGTGGGGATAAACTCTCATAATGCAGAGTTCCCTTGTGGATAGTTGGGGGTAAATAATAACTCATAAAATTTACATTTTTTTAGAAGTAAAGTAATTTTTTTTTACTCTTTTTTTATTTCGGTAATGATTTTTGCTAGTATATTCAAGAACAGTTTATTATCAAATATTGAAAAGCAAAGCAAGTTACATTATAGAATACGATTTTGTTTATGAATGTCTTATTAAAAAACAGAATTTCTTTAAGAATAAGTGGCGAATTTGTATCTGATTTATAAAATTAGACTGCACAATTGGCTTACCTAACATTAATAATTATAATATTCATGTAAGACTTAGGAACTAACATCAATGAAATCATGTGTTAAATTTTATATCATTCTAATAAAAGGTTTCGGAAGTTGTATTTGTGAATGATTTACCGATCTCCCCATAAATTCACGTTCATTTAATTCTACTGAAATGGTCTTCACTCAGAGATTCACAAAAAAATCATATAATTTAATTATTATTTTATTCACTAAGCGCATTTGCAGCAATTGATAGCGATCAAAAGGTTTCTTTCGAACCTGTTCATCTAAAATAGTAGTCAGCAAAATTTTGCAGAAAAGAGCCAAGTTGCAAGGAACACACGATAACTAAGGTATCAAAGAGCCATTCACAAAGAGCGATTTATACAAATAGTCATTTATACAAAAAGCCACATATTCGAACACAGAAGAGGCAATCATGACAAGGCTGTTGCATCCAACTAACATTTTCTTTTATAATATTTATATATATAAATAAAGCTTTACACAAAGTAACATTTCTCATTCCTTCCAAAACTTACGAATCCCTTTTTACTTCTGTGATTCAATGCAAGAACAACCAATGTCAATTTATTATAATGTAGGAATTAAGATTCCAAGCGTCATGAAAAATTTTCATATGAATAATCCCGTTAGAACTTTATTCTGAAATTTCATGTTTACACTAATAATTAAAACTTACTTTGATTAATCCTGTATATATGTCATTTCAACTTTCAATTAACTCTTAAACATGTCACAAAATACGAAATGTGTTTTTGTCACTTCTGTTGGGGAGTTATGTGATTCTCATGCTCATATTTAAGAGTGTTCCCTAACTCATATATGAAAATGAGCAAACGTTGCTGGAAAGAGATGTGTCTTCCCATGGCCTCATCTCTACTAATGTATTAGACTTTTACTGCTTTGGAACTAATTTTAATATTTTCACTGATTCTCAATACACTTTGTCAAAGAAGAACAATTTAGTATATAAATCTTAAGTCAGTCAAATGTTCATTTTAGACGCTAATAAGGCAAATATTTTCAATGAATAATTATAAAGGAGAAAGATAATACAGAGAAAACAATATTTAGCAGATATAATTATTTTTTAATTATTCATATAGCTGGAAATTTGAAGAGTCACTAATGTCTATACAAAGAGCCGTGGCTTTCCGATTCCTGATCTAAAAGAACTAGAACACCTTATATAGATGTTTGCCGAAACCAGTATTTTTCTACTTATTTGTCTTCCCTCGCAACCAAGAATTTCTTTAACCACAACTCAGCAGTATCTATTTGTTCAATGCTCCACTGTTTAATTTTCCTATTTCTTAAATACTTCTATCCGTTCAATGTTCCCAAATCCTCTTTTTTTTCTCTTCATGTTCATTACAATCTTTTCAAAGATTCTATCTCTTTTTAACCTGCTATTCATTCATGAGTGAGAATCAGTTCATTTTTCCACTTAGACTGTTCTCTGTTCTTTAAATAGATTGTTTCTTTTTCACTGTAACCCTCCTTTAGAATCAGGAAATATTTTCTTATTCTAATTTTCCTTTTTATACTTAAAAAAACAAACATTTTTCAGATGAAGAATATAATGAGCAATACTATGGAAGCAGTAAAGGTAATAATCATCACTTTTAGTTAAAAACAAAATCAATACAAAATCTGTAATTATTTTTTCCATCTGTCAGATTAAAAGCATGACATTTTAGAATAATCATTTTGAGGAAAAAAACATAATTTAAATAACCCTTAATATAACTCGTTTTTTATATAACTTCCTTTTAAATTTATTAAATATACTTTTAATCCGAACAGTATTTTATTAATTAACTCATTAAATTTGTGATACATTTGCAAGTATATTGAAAAAATTTTTAAATGTTCCAAAGAAAATTTTAAGTCTCCGTTTAGTAACCATTTCTACATCCAAATATAATCAAAGCTTTCTTTTTATCTACTTATATTTTTTTAATTTTGAATCCAATTAAAATTGTTTTTATATTAATGACAACATTCTAAAGTTTGTCATTACTATACTCGTAATTAGATATATAATAATAATAATAATCCCAATAGTATAAAGTATTATTCAAGTTCTGTGTTTTTACTTTGGTTGACTTATTTATTTTGAATACGCACACAGATATATATAAAAATATTATTGTCTAGATATTACTTCAAAAAAACTATATTTTTTTCTCTGTCGACTACTAAACCTAGAGAAAATACTGTCTTTCTTAACAATGATTTAATATAAAATAAGATTTTTTAATGCAACCGATTTTCCTGAAATATGAAATATGTACGGATGCTTCATCTCCATGGTATTAAATTTATCAGAATATGCTTAGAAGAATATTTGAGACAAAAAGATTAAAAAAAGTCTTTAAAAATGAACAGGGAAAGGAGATTAAGAATGTTTCACGCATCTAAAAGAATAGAAAAATCCCCGCCATCGCTATACTAAATACAATTAGGGAAATCAAGGTACAAATTGCAACTACAAATAAAATATAAGCCTTTATTGTTATCAACGTAAGAGATTATAATTTAAGATCGCATTATTTGTTATACGTTCATCACAATTCAAGCAAACTCTCCTAAAGTCTGCCTTAGCTATTATCTCTAGTTTGTCTGCTGCATTGTCTCTTCATTCAATTTTATAAAGATAAAGCATATAAAGAAAAGTTGAAAATGCAGTTCTCTTTAGTTTCTACTAATAAATATTTGCATAAACTACAAATAATGAATGTGAGCCGCTGATAGTGTTAGATTCGGTAGGGAAAAAATACAACGAGATAAAATAACATAATGAAAACAATAAAGACATCACAGATTATACGATTTTTTATCTGTATATTCTTCAACATAACTAAATTCAGAATTCCATAAAACAGAATTTCTGGTTTATAATGATAGGAGGGCATTGCTACATTTGAAAAGTATAATTTTAGTATTTGAAAAGAGTTAAAAAATTAAATGCAATTATAAACTTTTTTGTAGAATTGTGAAGAATGTATACGTAGAGAATGTTATGGAATTTCAAGCCCTTGTTGTTTCTACAATTTGGAAAATTTAAAGCATTGTATGGCAGATATTTTTCTCAAATTCGTCCTCATTATATGTTAAATAAAACAAATTTCATCACAATATGTCCTTACGTGAATAATTAATTTAACTAATATCAAATATTGTACATATCAAATATTAGTTCATATTAATATAAATTTCTAAAATTATGTTCCTTCACTATTTTTGACGTTCCAAAATTAGTCAATTGTTTACCATTCTTAAATAACGTACAATTCAGGTTCTAATATAGTTTTTAATTCTTCGTAAATATTTTTGCTTTGTACATGGAATTAATACAATAATGATATCATAGTTACCATTATAAGCAAACATAGCTGTAAATGAAAATAATGAATTATGAAGAAAAAGCTATATTATAATTAAGACTAAAAAATTAAAATCTCATAAGATACAAAAATAATTCAAAAACTATTTACACAAATATCAATTCAAAATACTCTAGCTTCCTATAAATTTAACAAAAAACAAATATTTATTATTAAAAACTGAACTCTTCAACTTTTTAATTCAACTAGAGAAGGAAAAAAAATGGAAATCTTAAAATACTATTGAATGCTACATGTAAAAATGCAATAGGATTGCAGTTTATTATTTGAATATAAATTTTTAGAAAAAATACAAAATGATAGATTTAATACAAAATACTATCATCTATTCATAAAAATGACGATAAGAAATGTTATTTTCATTTGAAGGAATAAGTCTCTCATTTTGTGAAAGTACCATTTCATTGCAAATGCAGAAGAGTATGAAAGTATGTCTGGAAAATGAAATGAATTGGAATGAAATTCCTTTTTTGTCGTAATCTGAATTCGATTCTAACTTTCAAATTCAATTTTATTTTTAACGTACAGACGTTGTCATTGTTTCAAACCTAAGTCATTCATCTTTTACTTTAAGATTTGAAAATGTAATATTTTAAAATGAAATGGGAGAGTTATGCCTTTATAAATATTTATTTCATTTATCTCATATTTCCCTGTAACTTTTGTTAAAGAAATTGGAAAGGTAATAATCTAAATTGTTGTTATTCTTATATTTATAATTTATTCATTCCTAAATGAAATGTTTTTCCAGAGATCCAAATGGGCAAAATTTGCTGCATTTTGTTGTAATTCCGTGTATGTGCATAAAAAAACGTCACTATTATAGAGTAAAATTTATTTTCATATTTGTAAAATTTGGCTGTTTCTCTGATTTATTACAAAACTTCCAGGATTCGAATTACTAAACATTATGGGATAGAATGAATAAATTCATTTTTTTTAACCAACTAAATGTGAAAATATCGTTTGGAAGATTTATATTTTCAGATAAATCATTTAATATTACAATTTTGTAAGCATTTTTTTAAAAATTTGATTCATTTAAATACATAAATTATTTACTATAACATTTAGCAGATAAATATTTCAGTAACTGATCTAAAAAATAGAATTTTTGTAGGAAAAAGAATTATTTCATTGTTCTTATTTTGAATTTTGAGTTTGTAGCAGAATTGTTAGATCTGTGCATCTTATTGCAGATTTATTTCAGGATGAAGGATATGTTGAACAAAGTTAATTTTTGATTTTATTCTGATGTAAAAAAGTTCCTCGTAAGATACTAAGAATACTACATTAACTCTCAGCTTGAAAGTATAATAAAATTTAACCTTTATTGGAGGAAACAAACATTTGTGGAGACAATAGTGGATTAAACAAAAGTTGAGAAAATAAATTCAAACTGCAACTAAATATATTTTCAAACTGATTACTATCAATAAAATATCAATTTAATATATTTCACACTGATTATCTCCTCATTTTAAGGTATCCGACTACTTGCGACAACTTGTTTTTAAAAAAATGGAGATATGGGGGGGGGGGTTGTTGCTTTTAGATTTGCTTAGTGCATTTAAAAAAATATTCTAAAATTAAGAAGAGAAAAAGAAATTATTATTAATAAAATAGAAAAAAATTGGCAAAAATTTTTTTACAAAAAATAACATAAACGCGGCCTATTTTGCACCCAAAGTTTATGAACAAATTTTCAATTTTTCAGTTCTGATGTGTTGCTATATTATTCATTTTTGAAATGACCTTCATGATAAGAGATATTTTAATTTTTACAAAAACTAGAGCACTTTATCTTAGATATTATATGAAATTGCTTTAAAAAATGGTGATTATATTCACATGACTATAAATTTTGTAATAAAACTGTGATTGAAAATTTTGAAAGTTAAAACACTTTTTCTATTATAAAGAACATACACACAAAAAATTTCAGTTAATTATTTTCAAAACCCTTTTAGCAATCGCTGTCCCCGTTTGAGCATTTTCAAAAAAAAAGAACACTTTTCGAATAAAACGCATTTTTAAGTATGAAATCTTGCTTAAAGAAATGGCATTTGCTTTTACTAAAACACTTGTAGTTTTTGTTCTAGAGAACGGGAAATGATAAACTTGGTATTTTTATGAAGATAATAAGATGGAATACAAAATAAAATCATAAAAAGAATTTGTCAACTTTTGGCAAAGTTCACAATTTTAGGGTAGTCGGATATCTTAATGTAAGCTCAATTTCTTTCATAACTCCTCTGATTTCTTTTCCCTATTGATTTTAAGAGAACCTTTCATACTAAAACTAGGCGATGTATTTTATTTTTTAACTTATTTTCATAAATAATCTTCGAGAAATGATCGTATTCTTACTGTAACAAAATATATTTAACAGAAAATAAGGAAGTTTTATAGTGTAATACTGAAAAGGAAAGCAAACTTAAACTTTGTGGATTGAAATAAAACTAATATAAAACTAAACTTTCTTTTTATCCATTTACTTATGTATTACCTTAATTTATGCGTAAACTGAAATCTAAAAAGTGATAAAGAAATAAGGATTACATTTATATCAAAACATGTATAACATATGTATATTTATTGGAAAACTTTCTTTAAGGTAGTTGGAAACACTCCATTCTCTTTATTTTACCCTCAATACTCTAAATATGTTTTTTTCTAAATTAAGAGTTTTCTTAATATCCTTGACGGAAAGAAGACTCAGAAGTATTGGTATTGCTATGAATTGTTTTTAAATTTTACAAATTAAAATATTAGGCTATAAGTTTCTTATAAATAGTCCTTTAATAAAATTAAGGAAAATCTCTCTGTCTCTCTCTCTCGTAAGAATACTAAAAAATATAGCTCATGCTCATAAATATAATTTAAACAGCTATATGGATTAAACTTTAAAAGATTATTTTTAAATTTACATGAAAACTAAACTTCTATTTCCTTTCACAGTCTACATTTAATACCTCAAATTTCTTGAAAGAGTCAAATTAATTGTTATTTATTTAAAACTGAAAAACTTCAAGCATTGTGACGCTCATAAAAACAAATAAAATCTACCCATAAATAAAGTAAAAGACAAAATATTGCGTCTTGGATATCTGGAAGAGCAAGTGTTGTAAAATAAAAGTTTGATTTCATTAGGAATAAAGAATCAAATATGAAGCTTAATTCTATCATCACCGCATTTTAAAGGCATTATTAATGTAAAATTTAGTCAATATTATGTTTTTGTTATGTACTTTTACTAATAAATCATTATTTTTTCTAAAAATTCATGAACCCAATACCACCCAATCAACAATAAGATCGAGGCCCACGAAATTCATCCTGGCAAGAGGACTAGATTACATCTGTCGTTAACCGCAGCTTTGAGCACCATGCAGGTGGCGATACAACTTGCCTCTGTCTCTGTTTGCCTCTGCCCCTCCCAAATTTTGAAGGAGAACAAACTGGGAGTGGTCATGGGTTCCCCCACCTCTCGTCTCCTACCATTAACTTCTGGAGATAACGTTCGGCTCGACGAATATTTAGAGAGCCTCCATGCCTCACAGACACTGTACATTTACAAACATCCATGCTTTCTCCTGGATTTTAACCCTGACTTTACGGCACAGCAACCAGCGTCACTGATCACTATACCGTCTGGATGGCTAAAAAATTCATTTAAGTATAATAATTGATTATATATTTTTATATTATAAAATCGTTATCACGTCATTAATACGTATTATACATATTGATATTATTTCTATTATGTAGATAAAAGGCAATCAGTATGTTAAGATCTCGTGTGCGAAGATATCACTTAACTTTTTAATTCTAAGCAAAGAGCAAATGACAAGAGTGACGCTTGAGCTTGTACCTTTCTGCTAATTTCAACATTATGTCCGAAAAAGAACTAACCATGAGATGCAATTCTGTTTCACGTACAGTTGCTCCCCTTCATCCACATGAGGGTCATAGGTGAAACTCAGGATTCTTGAACATTTTAGGCTATAAAGCACGTGACCTTTTTTATTGGGCTACCTTGATCATAAATAAAATGTAAATAAAACAATTAATTACACGAATTTTATTTTCAGATAAATATATTAATTTGTAAGATAAAGCTAATTGAAACTCTTTTTTTCCCTCTAAATATTGAAACAAGGGAGACATTACATAGGTCATTTGAATTTGAGGAAATATTAATTAATACGTCCTCCAATACAAAATAACTTTAAAACAATTCGCGTTTTAAAACCAAAAAAAAAAACTCCAACTGAAAGTATTTGCATGGATGTATAAATATTGTCAGCTTACTTGAACGCTCTTTTAATTTTTAAAGTAAAGAACAAAAAGACAGACGTATTTGTCAAAAATACCTATTGCTGTTTAAGTTGCGCGATGCGTGTTTTACCCTAATAAATCTTTCGTATACTTAAAAAGTCGTACTTCGAATTTGATTTAGTTTATTCCAAAAGTCGGCAACCTTCCTATTTACATTCACGTTTCGTAGAAAGGACATCGAAGTACAATATTTAAATTCAAAACTGCAGATAAAGTTCCTAGGAAACTTTACTGAATTGATCGAATGCGTTGCAAAAGAAAAGTGTCTTTACTTGGGGAAACACCAATAAAAACTTTCTCATAAAAAGCATCTTGAAAACAACTCAGCACTCCCTTTCTCTCTGTTAAAGTCAAATCGAATGAGTTTTCAAAAGTCAAGAGTAAGCACTTGAAATTTGGCAAAAAAAAATCTGATTACTAGAAATCAATAGATACAAGTCCTTCACCGAACTTTTGGGAAGATCCTGTGCTGTGTAAGTTTCTTTGATCGTTTTTTTTTCTGTGTGTGTGTGTTTTTACTAGGTTTATATCAACGATGTTGAGAGTGTTTATGCAAATGTAAGAATTGAAAGGATGTACCCATGCTTAAGTAAGTTTTTCAATTAATGGTAATAGTTCTTTATTTCAATTTTTGTCCTTTGTTTTTGAAATTGAATGATGTAAAAATGAATTGCCCTACATGATTTGAGATTATTATTTACTCAAAAAACCAAGTCTAAGACTAATTTTTAGCGTAAAAAAACCATCGAAATGTGTTTTATATTTAAAATAATATAAAAATAGATTGCTTCTTTTTTTAATGACAACTTTTAACTCACAAACTATACAACGGAAATTATGACGAATGGAAGGATAAACTGTACTTTAGTTTAATAGTTATGGTTTTGATATTAGATATGTTCTTAACAAAAGTTTATTTTAATAAAACCTTATTGCAGACATCGCAATAGTTAGTTATAAAACAACCTCCCTATTTCTATCAACCGTTATCTACTGCATTACCAAGGAAACACAACTGGCAAAGTTTTAAGTAATCATGTAATTAAAATACTGAGAATTTCACGGTGTTTTAAATCAAATTACCCACTTAAGAAAATAGTTGTTGTTCCAAAATTTAATATCCAAATTTGGTAATAACTTTAAAAAATTTTTAATGAAATTACTTTTATCTCGTAAATGATGAACATTTGCATTATTTCATTAAATTTGTCAATGTATATTTATATAAAAATTATTCAAACATTAATTATGACTTCAGTATCTACAGGTAATAACAAATGTGACACATAAGTTATTACTTTAAGCGAGATAGTTAACTATACTACTATAACTTCCAAAAACAGTTAATTTATTCTTACAACCATTATGAAATATCTCACGAAACTCATGATTAATGCAACGCGGCAATTTCGAATTATGTTACAGAAATAAAATAAGCTTCAAAATAAAAAAATGGCATGAGCCTGAAAAGAATTACATTTCAAAGTAGATCGGAATATTGTTTATTTAAAAGAAATGAGACAAACCTAATGAACTTAAAGGGTTGTAGTTTTAGAAGTATTAGAAGTATTACGAGAACTTATTTTATATATTTACCATCATTCATTTTAAATAATAGGTATTATTATTTAATAATAATAATTCATTCAGATAATAGGTTTCTTGGTTTAAAACAAACATACATGAATAAAATAAAGGATTTCAAAAACCATTTCCTTCGATAAATTTTAATTTTAAATAATTAAGTAGCTGCTTTTCATGGTTGTAGTTTCATTACACTTTATATAGTTTACTATTACATTGTTATAAGTTGTTGGTCTCAGAATTTTCGATTTAAGAATTTCATTTAGTCTTTGATAAAAAAAAAGTTCTTTACCTGATCTAATTTAACTATTCAATTTCATTGGAACTTATTCCTTTTTTGTCGCACGAATATTCCAAGAGAAAGGATTTGATATAAGAATATGACGCACAGTCCTCGATAGCTGATACCTTTCGTCTCGAAGCTGTTCAATTCATTAATCACTTGACGTATTGATTTCCTAATATGTCATACTGAAATGGATTATCTATTTTTCAAAATTAATGGTATTATGTCCTTGAACAGAGAAAAGAATTTATTGGAATTTTAAAAAGTGATCCCGTGAATGAAATATAATAAAAAATGATGAGTTTTAATATATGATATGTGAGAAGTCACCTCTAATAATATATTAAAGGACAAATTGTCTATATTAAAATTGTCCACTACATTTGAAATTCATCCCTCAGGTGAACAAATGTTTTATTATATAATTCTCGATCTTTAGTAAATAAAGGGTTGAAGTTACAAACTTGTTCAGAATTAAAATTAAGTTACTGATAAATGCTTCTATTATTCTAAGATATCTTACATACCCCTTTATTAAAAGTTTAGAAAATATGCTTACTTATCATTTGTACTTAGAAAGCAAGTTATAAACCTAAAACATCTGATTAATTTCGAAATGTTAAAAAAATTAAAGTTGATGAATAAAAAAGGTCTTCTTAGCTATCTAAAATTCTTTCATTATTATCATTTAATGTATAAAGAAGTGCCTTTAACCCCTTAACTGGTGTGCCCGTACATCTTACGGGCTACCAGAAGCTGGCCACAACTGGTCTGCCCGTACGCTGTACGAGCACTGATATTTCTTCTATCTATCCTTGATTTCCACATATTTTTAACTCTTATGCTGAGATTATTAGTGCTAATGTTTTTAAGAGATGCAGTTTGTCCATGGTACTGAAATACTTCTCATCCGGGATTTTCTTTGTGGTGAAGGCGGGAATTTTTTCATTGAAGACAATAATTTAGAATCTTGAATATATTCAAAAAAGAACTAGGAATGGTAAGGCCAGGTGCAATTTGTTGCTTGAGAAGAAATGAAAATGGAAAGGTAATCCAAAAACGCCGATATTATAATTGTCCCCATTATATACAATGTAAGACTTAATGTTACACCATACCCCAAATTATGTGTCCATATATTGCACACCACCGTTTGAAAAGAGATACAAACATGAAATCATTTTTGTAAATATAAAGAAAATTCTTTTAGGATATAAAAAAAAATTCATGGCATATAGAGTATATTTATAATAAGCAAGCATTTAGGGACTTGTGTGTGTACCACAATTATAATATAAAAAATAGTTTGAAAATTTTAAATTAAAAATTAAAATAAAATTCTTCTATTTTTGCATTCTGTTAAGTATTATACTTAAATATATGCAATACAAAAATGGGCCATTTTATGGAACATTTTTGGCCGAAAACACTTGACCACTTAAGGCAATATGGTACCATCGTCACAATTTTTTTTTATTTTTAATATTTGATATTTGGTTTTAATTGTATTTTATATAGGTTACTATTTAATAACAATGCCATACAAAAAAAATTTAATTTGTTGCAAAATGTTTGTAAAATCTAAATTTTTTGAACTTTTTTTAACATTTTTTAAATCCCTAAGGCTTTTTTAAAAATGTTTCTTTTCTTTCAAAAAAAAATTTCCTAGTACCTTATAATATATTACATAAAACTGTGCATGTATTTTTTTCTGCTACTGCTCTTTAATTTTTTTATAAATAAATTTCCAAAAATTCTCAAAAAAAACATTAATTTTGACTTTGGAATTTTTTAGAAAAAGTACTAAACATGTTAGAGCTAATTCCATGCACAGTTTTGCAAAACATACATTTCAGAACATGCATAAAAAATTCCATGCATCAATTATCAAAAACGCCTTAGTGTTTTAAATAATAGTATATGTACAAAAACTCAACATGGAGAAAAATGAGTTTTAAGTTTTCATTTCATGAATAGCATGATATAATATTCATCTAATAGTCTGAAAATTTTATGTAATGTTAATTAGCTTATTTAAAACTGCTTACCATAAAAAATTGCACAAATGTAGATCAATTAAACAATATACTGCCATAATGAATATACAGAAGAAAACGAATGAAAGATCAATGTTTCATAAAACTTTACCTTAATAATTATTTTAAAAAATAAATACATACACTTCAGAGCTAATTCCATGCTTAGATCTAATGCACAACATGTACAAAAGATGCTTATGCCTTTATGTTTTATTTCGACGAGTTTAAAAGCCTTCGCATTTAAAATATTGTGCACAAATGAAAGCAAAATCAACTAACAATTTATAGGTAAAATATATCAAAATCTAAGAACTATATGTGTGCATTTGTTTAAATAAGTTCCTTAAAATATTTTAATAATAAAAGTCTTGAATTTCATACACATGGGATATATATATATCACCAAAAACAAATATATAAAAATGGGAGAGTTTTTCTATTCTTGCGATTTAGATTTTTAATTATCTGAATTATCAAAATGAGATTTAGTATTTGTGCTTTGGAGAATCCGTTTTGAAGCTTTAATTTCATTCATAATAATATCATAAAAAGCCCACACAACTTTTAAATCTTGACCAAATCCAGTTGCTCTTCAGTAAACAATTCACAAAGTAGAACTTTTGCATGAATTGCACAATTCTTTCTTGAAATGATTTGTTACTGCATATATAATGTCAGTATCATTTGTGCGCGGTAGAAAAATAACTAATTCATTTTTATCATGCTCTTTTCTAGCATTTAATCTGAAATGTGGTCGTGGTAGTTACTGTCCAGTATCAAATATTGCTCCATAACTCGATAAAAAATGCAGGTAAAGCTTTGAAATTTTTCAGGCATATTTATAAAGATTCGAGGTATCAAATAAGCCAATAACAAAATTTTCGACAGTTTAATGATTTTTAGGGATTAAGTAACATCAAATCTTTTTTATAATATACATCAGTACCTAACGTTATTTTTTTGTAAACCTCAATTCATATATTTTTCACAAAAATTTGCAAAATTTCAAAACAAAATCACATATATTAATTCAGCTTGTTCATTTTTACTACCAGACTCAACAATTTATTACGATTGTAATGGTATATTCATTCAGTGATTACCATGTACATATAAATCATTGAACTTTCTTGAGCATTCTTTCAAATGAAGTATTAAAAATAATATGTGAAATATAATTTAAAGTAATAAAGTTGTCATCAATGTTTCTATGACAGAATAGAAAATATTGTAACAATTATATTTGAGTTTTAATCGAGATCCTTTATAGAATAATTTAAAAGGTGTTCTTAGAAAAAACTAAAATTATATGGTTTTATGAGGAAAGTTTTATTAATAAATGAATTTGTACAATATTTTTTCAGAACATTATGATACACTTAAGGACAAAAAAATTAGAGCACCAAGAAGGAGTCGTCAAAATGAAGCGAAATTTTACATACATAATTACTACTTGATACAAGTAAATCATTAGAAAATCAAAGAAAAAGGGTCATTTATTTCAGAGAAAAAGGCAAAAGAACGGAGGATTTAATGCCCTCTTGAACCCCCTCTAAGGCTAATACACGATACGATACGATCAGGCATTGAGGCATATAAGTTCTGTATGATGTCTTGAGACATTTCGTTCCATATTTGCTGTAACCTTGCCTCTAGTTCATTCAAACTCGTGAGATGCCCAACTCGCCATCCCAAATGATTCCAGATATACCCAATTGGAGACAAATCTGGGGTTCGGGCACCCTAAGGAAGGGTAGTAACAGTGCAGAGACAGTCTTGTAACACCCTTGCCGTGTGAGGCCAAACATTGTCTTGTTAAAAAATGGCTCCTGGGAGCCGTTGCATGAGTGACAACACATGTGGTTGCAGGATGTCATGGACATACCGCTGGGCTGTCATGGTACCACGGACCAATACTAGGGGCGACCGTGTATTGTAGGCAATGGCACCCCATACCATCACACCAGCTGTGGGTGCGGTGTGTCGCTGTAAAGCAAAGGCAGGATTGAGGCGTTCACCATGAGGTCTCCATACACGAGCACGATTGTCATCACTGCTGAGATTGAATCTGGATTCGTCGCTAAAGACGACCTGGTTCCATTCCGCTGCAGTCCAGTTTCCTCATGCGCGGTACCACTCCAAACGGAGGGGTCGATGGATGGGCGTCAAGGGATAATGGGTAATGGGTAACACGTAATGGGCGCCGCGATCCCAAATATCCTCCAGCCAGGTGCCTTCGTATAGTTGGAGAAGACACAGGGGCCCCTAGTGAAGGTGCAACCTGTGCCTGGATGGCGGCCGATGAAGCAGTTGGATGTACGCGTGCATTTCTTACAATGTGGCTGTCTTCACGACGACTGTCTGTCGAGGGCGTCCTGAGCCTGGTCTTCGTGTAAATGACATATCTCGGATCCATTGGTCCCAACACCTCCTCACAACACAATCAGAGCAGCCTAATTGACGAGCTACTCGCCTAGCTGACCACCCAGCTTCCATCATGTCAATGATTCACCCCCTCTCAAGCTGCGACAGCTGCCCATATTGTCTTCGTAAACGGCGTAACGGGATGTCTACCTCAGCGCTTCCTTTGTAAACGATTTAGCACACTCAAACAAGCTTTGGTTACCTGTTTTATACTCCACAGAGAACGAAATTAAATGCCCTCTACCGGCTATAAGTAATGAGCAATCACTCTGCATTTCTAAGCATTTAAATATCTCCCCGACATGAACCTTCATGCCAAGTTTTGTTACGATCCCGCAATTATTTCTTGGTGTTCTAATTTTTTTGTCGAGCGTATTTTAAATTTAATGTAACAAATATATGGGGGTATTTAATAATATGATTAATTCATAATACGGTATAATATCATTATACTTTAATTTTATTTCCACAAATACATACTTTACCTTTATTGCTGTCATAAACGCTTAACAAACTTACAATTCGTACACACACACATCTTATATATTAACTATATACCCTATCTCATCTAATAAACTTAATTACTTTGTAAGAGTTGTTTCATACTAGATAAAAATAAGATTTTAGAACCTTCATAAATTTATAACTATTTCGTATAACAATTACCAATTTAATTATTCGCTTTGAAGAGAGTAGCTGGAAAAGTTTATAAAATTCCTAATTGCATTATTCACATGTTAGATTTCAGTCAAGCATTGTCTCCATAAAATACGATACAGCTTAAAGAATTTGACAGTTTTCACATAATCCTTCTTAAATGCACACTTATATAAATCTCATTTATTTAAATATATGCTTAAGTATTCCAAGCGAAGAAGGATGATGACATGTTCAGAAAAAGTAATGATAGATATCACTTCAGTCTGTGCTTAATTATTTCGCAACCGCATAATTAAGAGTTGTAAAGGTGAGCTGTAATAGATTTTAGTAAACGAGATTTGAGAATGGAATTAATTATAAGTTTCAGAAAATAATCCCTGAATCTCTCAACTCAGAAAAGATTGTTTCGTAGAATAAACATCTACAATTTAACTAATTCATTTTATCTTAAGATAAGTTTTCCTACATTTGTAACAAAATACATGTAAAGAATAATATGAACTGTCCGAATAATGAGTTTGCCATTCCTCTACAGATACAATTCGACATAATTTTCATACTTTTGCAAACTTCCTTCGTGTGTGTGTGTGTGTGTGTGCGTGCGTGTGTGTGCGTGTGTGCGTGCGTGCGTGTGCGTGTGTGCGTGGTGTGCGTGTGTGTGTGTGTGTGTGTGTGTGGTGTGTGTGTGTGTGTGTGTGTGTGTGGTGTGTGTGTGTGTGTGTGTGTGTGTGTGTGTGTGTGTGTGTGTGTGTGTGTGTGTGTGTGTGTGTGTGTGTGTGTGTGTGTGTGTGTGTGTGTGTGTCGACGCAGACGGAGTACGTCATCTCCGAGGAGCATAAAAATGGATGTCTGAGAGCAAGACTGCAACTGTCTCGCTGCGAGTTTGAGATTAAAATTCTGATATAGCGAACTTGTGACAATGACCTCCAGGCATCAATTGACCAAAGATGGCGAGCTATTGGGGGTCTAGAGACAGAACAAAGTCAGATAAAAGTGGCTAGATGGTTGAATACGAGTCTATCTGTATTTCATAGAGTTTGGCAACAATTTCGAACCATTGATTCGGTACCCAGGAGGTTCAGCCAAGAACGACTACGCGCTATCACGAGTGCTGATGACCGATATTTTTTATTATGCACACGAAGTAAAAGAACCGCAACTCCGGCCTCATTTGCTGCAAGCTCCAGAAGGTTGGTAGCAAGGTCAACCATGCATCGAAGGCTTCACAAACGTGGTCTTCTTGCGAGGCGACAAGCCATCATAGGCGAGAATGTTTGCAGTCGGCACGTCAACATGTAAATTGGATTCGTTATGAATGGAAGGCTGTTCTCTTTACGAATGAGTTCAGGTTTAACCCCGAAAGCAATAGCAGGCATATTTTCGTTTGGGGTGAATCTGGAACTCGTTTTCCTTCATGACACACCCATGAAAGTGATGTATACGGATCAAGAAGTGTCTATGTTTGGAGTGGTACCTCTTTGGGTGGACGCACAGACCTCCAAGTCTTTCCCCGTGGAGCCGTTAATGCTCACAGCTATGGAGAGGACATCCGGGTGTTTATGTGTGCCCTTATGCCGGGGCAATAGGCGATGCCTTCGTGTTGCAGGATGATAATGCGAAACCAAACAGGGCTGGCATTGTGAATGCTTATCTTGAGCAGGAAACAATTCAGCACATGCAGTGGTCAGCACTTTAACACTCTTTCGAGCATGTTTAAGACGCTCTAGGACGACGTATAACTACTTTCCATCCCCCTCCATGGATCCTCACGCTTTCAACTGCCTTGGAAAAGCAATGGCTTGCACTTCCTACAGAATTAATAAACCGCATATATATATAATTAAGGGCATCGCACATTGATGCATGTGCTTTATTGCTTTTCTGGGGGATCACACACATACCCCAGATAAAAGGTACTCTTTTCTATACCAAACTGACACATTCGATTTGTTTATTGTATACATATTCTAATTTCTATAACACCATAATAGTTTAGTGATTTCTTTTTATGCTATTTTATACCTTTGTATGTGTTGAATTATGCGTATAAGTTTCATAAATTCTACGCATAACTTTTTGAGTTGTCATTTTGTGATTTTTTCTGAATTTATGATATAAACAGTGTGCATCAAACATATGTTAAAAGTATCAATTTTTTTTTTCAAAAAAAAACACTCTTTCGCCCTTTTTGTTTGCGTATTATTACATTTTATCCAGTAGAATTAATTTGCATATTTTTTGACAAAATTATAAATTGTTTTCGTATTACAAAGATTTTATATCACGCAGAAAAAGAAATGAAAACAAAAAATTAAATACAAAAAGTCCTTATTTAATTTTTTATATAAATATTTTCGAATGTGAAAACATAATTCCGTTACCTATATTGGAATAATTCATGGTTATATATAGATATAATTGGGGGTATATTCTTGGAGTATGCAAAAATGCATTAATGGTAAAAAATATAAATAAACGATATAAGTCATGTCAATCATGCTAGAATTTCCCTTTAAGCCAAACAAAATAACTTTCCCACAAGCATTAGTTGATAAATTTGTTTAAATAATCTTTATAGAAGGAAAAGAGTAACAAAAATAATAAATTATGTATAAAATTAAAATAAATTAAAATAATAAGGTATAAAAAACAAATAATGATTGCCTAAATAGGACATAGTTTCTTATGTAATATTATCTACTAAAAATGTCCCTTATATAAAAACGTTTTTTAAAAAATCTTTTTGATTGAAAAAAAGAGAATTGTACCTTAGAAATAACACAAATGAATAAGGAAAATCATAAATAAATGAGTTAAAAATAGAGAAACTAATACTTTTATACTCAATTAAAACAAACAACAAATAAAAAGAACAATTAATGATTAATATGATCTATAATTTTAGTTATAAATGGGAAGTAAAAAACTATTTTATAAAAAAATGAAAGGATGAAGAATTATTTGAACAGTCGCTGAAATAACCAATTCTGCAATGCAAACAGCAAATACTACATATGCTGCCTTTAGCGTTGATACTTTAAAGTATTGTCTGCTACTGTAACTCACATCCGAAATAATATTCAACTCAAAATTTAAACAAACATCGATTTCACCCAGCAAACAGACACTCTGTAAACAAACCCCATCAACAGCTATCTTTACGGCGCGCTCTACTCCAACAATACCCTAAAGACTTCCCTACACATAACTCCTTTCAGCCAAACACTGTCCATCCATGCATTATCATAATAAACCTCCTATCTTTCCCGGACGAGGAAACCACACTTAAACCGAGCGGTCAATCCACACCTCCAATTTCCCAACCAAGCACTAAAAGCACCATATTTTTACGCTACATCGCGTCTCTGTGCTTTAAACGCTTCCTGCTGTCAAGGCGAGGAACACTCCGTGATTTATGAAGGCACCCCCTGAAAACGGATTTGTTTGCGAGAAGGAAATTAACGAGCCAGAGGTTTCCGGTTACTCCTAGCTCTCGGTTTTTAAAATTATGCAAAATTTGCCTTCACTATGGAGACATCAGATGATCAGATAATTTCTCATCGCCTCCTCTTCTTGTAATTCGATGCTGCATTTTGGTGGTTTATAATCCTCTACCTTGCTTGTTGCTTCCTTCTGTTGGGTGGGGAGATATTTAATCGACGAAGAGGATAGTGACATGGGTGTGACTTTTTCTTCGGTATAAGTGAGTGTTATGGCAAAATGTAATGTCAGTTTTAGAAATGTTTCGTGTTATTGTCAAGTGCAAGTGATTTGTTGATTGCATGTGAAATAAATTTAAGGTATCTGAAACTACTTTCGGAACCGTGATTCTGAAAAAGAGTATAAATGAATAATATTGTTATATTTAGTGTCATCTGAATTGGAATTACACAAAATTGTTTTAAGAATATTATTACGATACAAAATTATTTAAAAGCAATTTTTTAGACAAAACATGAAGGGAAAAAAAGACATATCTTCAACACTTTCTCCTTTTATGCTGACCGATTTGTGGTTTCGGTTTCGGTGGTTCAGTGTTAGAAATATGGCGCAAATAAGTAATTCGACATAGAATAAACATTTTATATATAATTAAAACTAAAACGTGAAAAAAAGGAACACAACTTCACTCGTATAAGAACATTAAAAAAATCTTCGTATCGAAAACCTAATGAATTAGAAAATCTAATCAATCAGTAAAAATAAAAGCTTTTTTCTATAAAATGTCAAAAATACAAATTAATTTGAATTCTGATAGTCAACTGCCAAACACTCACATCGAGAAATTCATAACAAAAAGAATGCCAATTTTTTTAACCAAACTAATAAAACCAAACGATTAAAATATCAGTAAATAAAATAAACGGTAAGGAAAATTAAGAGTTATATATAAATTATTAAATCAAAGCAGACGATAATAAAATAAAAAAGAGAATAATCTCCAACATTGATAGATGTATTAAAAATAATTTCAAAGAACATATTTCATATTTACACATTACATATTCTGATTTAATTGAAAATGTTTGCATAATAATAATATTTTACCTATATACAGCTGAGACTTCTGTACATGGCCTAAACTGTAGAATTTTCGAAATGTGTAATTTATTTAAATGGATTTATTCATATTTTAATAAATCAGAGTAGAGAAATTTTAACAAGATAAACTGGTTATTATTTGAATTGAAACTAACTCTGAAAATAATGTGAATTTTTCAAAATTCCTAGTTCAGGCTTTGTATAGAAGTCTTAGCTATATATAAGCAAAAAAATTATTATAGAAGCATTTTCCATAAAAGGAGAATGTTTTAAAAATATGCCTTTTTTTCCTTCCTTTTTTACCAAAAAGAAATGGATTTAAATACTTTTTTATTGTAATAATATACTTAAAACAATTTTATAAGTGTATTCTAACTTAAAGCTACACAGTACCCTTTTTCAAAAAAAATTTTAAAGGCAGTAACAGTAAAAATAATTTATGTTTTATATTCAGGTTATGTACAACAAATACATAACATTCTAAACAACAAAAAATTACTCATTTATATACTTTTGCAAAATTACGCTTCCGAACGTAGTCATATACCTCAAGTAGAAGCACAATTTTATTTTTAAAATTCATTTATATGGTGTAAGATATCTGATTATAATTTGAGATTGGAGATTAGAAAAATCTTCTGCAATTTTTTTTTTTATATCTTTCGTTAAATGTATTTCAATAAAGAACTGTATTCAAACGATATCTATTTTTTCTTCTATAAACAAAGTGGTCGGTAAGATACATGATTTAAAATTTTGAATTCCTTTTATATTCAGTGGTTATGATTTAGTGATTTCTTTTAAGTAGTGAAAGTAAATGATACACAAACTAAATATATTATTTTCATGAAATTTGTTGGAAAATTTATCACTTTAGCAAAAATGTAAATATTGATATATTTTTTAAATTTTCTGGATCAGCAAAAATTTGCACTTTAAATAATAAATCCTGAATAAATAATGTTTCTAAGAGAAATTATCATATTTCTCCACAAACTTAATTGTAAAAAATAACCATCATATTTAAAATACATGAAAAAATTTCAAAATAAAATTATAATATATCAACTAATACTTAAGACAATTCAAGAAAACAAGTTATTAATATTTCAACAACATAAATTAAAAATAAATTTTCCAGCAAAAGGCCTCTTAAGTTTCAAAGTGTGATAACAAAGCTCCTTAATGAAATGAATTTGTCACTTTCATAAATAGTTAAACATTTTTCGAAAAAATTTAAACTATCTTCGCCATTTAACATAGTTCTTCAGTACATCTCAGCTCTAAGTGAGTTTTATTAGGATGAAAAGTTCTACAACCGTCAAAACTCGTGACATTTTATGTCATGAAAAACCCTTCCTTTAGGACAATGTGATCGTTGTCTTAAATAGACACTGACATTTTATGTCAACGACATTCAGCTTTGAGAAACAATAGAGACACTTTCATATGCAGTGAAACAAAAAATTTTACTCACTCAAAAGCATATTGAGAATATTTAAATCATAATATGAGGAAAATAAGGAACAATTTTTTTAGAATTAATTAATTTTATCAGTCATTATTATTTCAATTACTAGTCCTTTGCTTTGTTATTTTTAATATGGAATATGTGCTTGAAATTGTCAAATATTAAGACGATGACCGTTACAGTTTTTAATTTGTACGCTGATTTGTAAAACTTTCAGCAAAATTTTATAAATAACTCGTTACTTTGGTGACAATTAGTTTTATAATTTAATCCAGATAGTAAAAATATTTTTGGAAATTTAAATAAATATATATTTAATGTACGTCAAATTACATATTCACAGTTTTTAGTTAATTTTGTTATTTTTATTTATTTATTTTATTCATTTATTTTGTTATTTTAGTTTTCGTTATGACTATTTTAAAAATAAAGGGGAATAGATGTACTTTGTTTGCATTAGTTTGTGCATTCTATTCCTTATAAATATTGGGTACTTACGTATCAAACCGTCGACCAGTTTCATCAAACTAAAAAACTCCGCTAAATACCACGATATACAGTCAATAGTGAAAGCCATTACTCGTATTTTCAAACACAATAATGATAGCAATAGCAGCATTTGGCGACATTTTTTTAATTGGCAATGTCTTTCGATTTATTGAAATAGGTCGAAGGTATAATACGTAAGTACCCAATATTGTTTAATGCATAAAAATAATAAACCTCAAAATTATTTTTTGTGCAAAGTTCAAAAAGCTCAATTTATCATGAGTTTTTAAGCAATTAAATAAAATTCAAAATAGTATTTTAATTCAAAGCATATAAATATTTTACCATACATTATACAGGATAAGTAACTGATTCAATAATAATGTTCAAATTTATTTTATTTTAAATATTATTCCTAAGCATCTACATTTTTCATTCAATTCAAAATAATAATACAGCATAATTTATAAAAGAATCAATAAATAAACCTAATATTTTAACTATGGATGCATTTACTTAAACTTTATAACAAATAAAAAGAGCGAAATTCCTTTCCTCTTCTTCAAAGTAATCGATTTTCTGTAAAACACGCACAAGCGTAAGTAAAGTTATTCTAAAATTAATTATCTTGTGACTTTCAATTCAACAACGGTACTGACTCCTTCATAACGAGCCAAGTCAGTGAACGGAATTCATTCCGCTTATACAAACACAACCTTTTAAAAATCCTAATGATCAAGATTTTTTTTCTTTAACCTTTTGACAAACAATTGGAATAGTAGCAAGTTTCTATTCCCACGAGGTATGTTTCTTAATGTAATGGTTTGTAAGAAGAACTCGCGTGCAAATAAACACTTTGTTTATTCCAGGAAAGTAAATAACGTTGAGTTAAATAAAGAAAAATACTGAATGATCACGCAAAGTAATCATAAATTTTCAAAATATGAATTTTAAGATGATACTCGCTAATATTTTATGCAATATCCCTTGAGGTTGATACATCTGTGAAACATTTTACTATTTCACAGTTATCATCAAATTCTGTTTATCATAAATTTTTATTTAACCTTAAATTTACCAAACTGAGATAAATTCAGACTAAAGTAAAATTCTAGAATAGTTATCTGAAAGATTTTCGTACGTGTTAAGATTTAGTTACTGTAAAAATCATTGTGGTTTCTTTTTTTTTTCCTTACTAACTTATTGGAGCAAGTTAAAAAGGTTTATTTAGACATCTGTATGATAATATTTGCATAAAATGCAATTCATTATTTTTAAGATAAGCATTTTATGCAAATGTTATTACATAGATGTCAATTCATTATTTTTAAGACAGGATTTGTATATCAAGGGAAGAATTATTTCATATTATCAAAAAATGTGCAATACAGCGTATAAAATATGAATGTAAAATGTATATAGAGATAAATAATAATTCCGAGAGATATTTCTGAATAAATTAAAATATGTATTACATCTTAAGTAATGTAAAACATTACTGTTAACGTTACTATTACAATTAATGAACACTCTGTGATCTTTTAACTGCAATTAATTTGTTTATTAAAAACATTTCATAATTTTCCTTATATCTGCACTCTTTTCAAAGTGGTCTTTACACAATAAATCTCTTTATATTAGTTCCAATACTTTGAAGATAACCAAGATAAATATTTAGTGAACCTAAAGGATCCACTGCAGAAAACCACAACAGTAGAAGTTTTTTTGGAGGTTTAAAATGTGATAACATTTGGAAAAGTAGAACCAGTTTAGAAATTCGTAAAATTTTGAAAGAACCAGATATTGTTAAATTTATTGAAATGCGAAAGGTTAAAATAAGCAAGACATCTGATAAGATTGAACGACAATCGAGTCACAAAAAAGGTCTTTGTGGCCAGACCATATGGTACTCGAAAAAAAGGCAGACCAAGACTCAGGTGGATCAATTGCCTAGAAAAAGATCTAAAAACTATTAATGTCAGAAACTGGAAAAGTCAAGCCAGGAACAGAAGAGCCATTCCTAGAATGGAATTCTTTGGAAGGCCAAAGCTCACCCTGGACTGTCGTGCTATTAGGGAAGGAAGGAAGGAAAGGGTCCACTTCAGGTGGTGGTCTCTTTCATCTAGCTAAGACTAATTTCTTTCTTTAGTCATCACATTCATAATATTCTTTCTGTGATTTCTTCCAATTAGAAACCTGAATAGTTTAGCTCTTAAATATATTAGAAACCATTTTTAAAACTATTTTCAAGGAAGTATAAAACCTCAAAGAATTTCGACGCATTATTACAAAGTACGTAATATGTGTAGGTAGCTAATGGCATCAGATAATTCAATTTTTCATACATACTTTGTAATTGAACAGAAATACCAAACATTTTAACTTTATCTATGAATTTCTTAAAAACGAGCTAAATACATACTTATGAATTTTTTGCAAGATAAATTACATTTGTTCTGATGCATAATAAATATGAACTAATATTATATGTTGTTATAGAAATGCACTCGTATTTATGCTAAAATAATAATGTTACCTTTCATTTTTATTTCTATATTTCAGTTCCAAACTTTTGAATTAAATATCATGTTACTTTATTTATAGTTTTTCAATAAGTTAAGAAATTGCCAAAGCGAATCAAATAAACTATACATAAATTACAAATTTCAAATAGTTTATCATATTTTATTTTACAGATTTTTTATAAAAAAATATTTTTAATGGGGGAATATTATTTTCTGTAAGAAAAATAAGTTTTAATTATAAAAAAGAATAATATTTAGATGATAATCTATGTATTCTCACATTCCTTAGATCATTATTCTATAAAGTTTTGAAACTTCTTCGCAACTTTAACTGACACTATATTAAACAAAAAGAGAAAAATAAGAACGAAGAATCTTTAAGACAAAAATCAATATTTTCATTTAAATTTTCAATGCAGAATCAATATTTTCATTTAATGGAATAAATGGATCTTTCTATTCCATAATAAGAGCTTTTGTTATAGCTAATGAAATCACATTAATTATTATGAGAGAGAGAATATTTCAAGAAATCTGCAAGTGAAGTCTGTACATCCTGTAGTGAGGCTCTCTGAATGGCAGTTAATGTGTGCAAATAGCTAGATGCATTGAAATAAAAATTTCTGTTCAAAGTCTAGATCATTTTAATTCAGGATCCACCCCTTAATCAACTACCATCTGGAATTTTAATAAGTATAAGCACATTATTCTCATTTAATAAAATGTAGAATATTAGAGTAAATTCATACATATTTTCACTATATGACGAAGGTGAAATATACATAATTAAATTATGGGATCCAAAGTTTTAAATTATTTCTTGAAATATTGCATAATACGATAGATGCCAAAACAATATTTCACTTAGAGTTTATATTCAGGTAAGCGATTAGCGATATTTACTTCCATTGTGTGTTGTCGATATTCTATGTTTAGTTGTTGCAGGCAAAGTATTTACAAAGACTCCCGGAGTCTATTAGTGTTTATATTTACTAAGTGAGGAAGCGTTACTGAGCTTAAAAGGACATAACCTATCTTTTGAGACAGATAATTTATTGTGGATAGAGTGCCATGTAGACTAACGATATTACCTAAAAATTAAATAATGGAGCTTTAATTTTTACTTATTAGGTTTGGAAGAAATTATAGTAACTTCGTAAATTCTTTAAAAAAATTATTAGTTAGAGCATGAAAAAGTTTGCCTAGTTTTAGAGAGAAGGATTTTGTGTTTATGGAAACAACCTAAATTAATGATGGTATTTGGAGAAGTAGGGCTCTTATTATCATAACCATGTTAGTGTAAGCCGTCAATTCTAGAAAGCGTACCACAAACTCTGATACCTTAGTCTTTGCCTCATAGCAACTATGGTTCTTGCATTTTTTTAGGCAAATGGCGTCATCATTTTCATTCTGCTTTTCAACAGTTTTTTCTGTTTTTTTTAATTTAATTTAAATATCTAAAGGTACATTGTAAGATTAACCTATAAAGGTTTTAAAAAAAGAAAAAGTGATACAATTGCCTTCAAGACTATTTTATCTTAGAAAAGCAAAAGTTCAAATTTTCTTACCATGAAACTGCATTTTGAGAAAATGAATCAGATAATTATTCATGCAATAAATAACTTTAATAAATCCTCATATTCTAAAAAAGTCTCCAAGTTTTACTAACATGGTTGTGATAATACACAAGTATGGAAAGATGGATTATTTTTTAGCTTCTTGATATTTGTATTCACGGTATACTTTTTCTTTTATAGAGTGATTATATATAATTCAGTTGATGCTGTTGTACAGTCTGATTGTAAATGTACTGAAGAGGTACATTACAGTTGTGATGTTATAGTCTTTCGTGCATCAGAATTTCACACCTACTTTTTGGTTAGGGAGGCCACATAAAAAAGATGTCTATTCTATTCTACACTGTCCTCTAAAAAAACAGGCGAGTTAAGACATGAATATCAGAAAACTCATAAGCAAAATATGTAAAATTAAAATGCTACATCTCAAAGGGCACTAGATTCCAATGTTAAAAATAAGAACTTCACAATGTAAAGGCGCAATTTATTTAGCATTTTATTGACTCATGAGATACATCAGTCTATGCATGACACCGTAAGTAAATCACAGTGATATGAATTGAACAAGTGTATCTACTTGTAATCCTTGTTACTTTTATGGGTGTAAAATGTATCATTGACGATATAAAAGACGCTATTCAAACAATTGTATAATAAGGTATTGTCGATTGAAAAAAAATCAGTAAGCTGCTTTTTTTAAATTTTCCGCCATTATATTTGTTCTAGTTTTTATGGGACAACTCTTTTAATTTCTTTTAATAAGGTTTGTAAGACTTCCAGCAAATATTTATTTTATACTATATATACTATATATAGACAGAATGGAAATTTGGAGGCCTTCTCTGCATGTTCAAATTTATCAAATGGTCTCTTGAAATTACAAATTAGGAGAGAGAGAGAGAGAATAATGATTTATTAATCAAAACATTTATTTATTTTAAATCACATAAAAAACTGCAATAAAATTTTTAGAAAACTCAAGTTAATCAAATCAAATACGATTTCAGAAAAAAGTAAGTTTAAGGTATTGGATAAAAAGTGTATAATCGATTCAACTGAATTATTTATATTAATATTTTTAAATGATAAGAATGTAATTTTTCATTTCAAAATTACAGTGTTACCTTTTAGTATTATTTGATAATGTTTGATTTGAATATATAATTAATTTATTTGATTTGAACATGGTTCTTGACAGTTTTATTCTTCAGACAAAATAATTTCCCTCGCATAGTTACATAACTTTCTCGACTCAAGTTATATTCACATTTGGATCTTTCAGCCTTCAAGCTAATGATTACCTTTACTAATAGTGAAATCATTACCAATCACATTCAACAAAAAAATATTTTCCTTACAACTATTCACTTTTTTAGAATTTTATGGAAGTATATTGCTTTTTATAATATTTTTCTGTCATTGATTTATTAATGTTATTTTTAAAAAATGATACCATAAATACTTTTTCCCAATATTTAGCTCAAATACTTTCTCAAAGTATTTTAAGTAAAAATATTTCTCAATATTTAAACTACGCCAATCTAGTAACATGCCCTTACGAAGAATTTAGGAGCAATCGGAAATTCATTTATATATATTAGCATTCCAAAAGATAACTTTTATCGGATTGCTTATAATTAACTTAGTATCGCAAATGTGTGTGTGTGGTGTGTGTGTGTGTTGCAGAACTTTCGTCTCCAAGTATTGATTATTTTAGCTAACAGCAATGGAACCTGCTTTAATTACCATTTCGTCGCCATCAGATAAATCTTAACTATCATTGCATTAAATTTCGTACTGAAACTTATGTTTCGAAAATTATTTTAATAAATTAACGTACGGAAAATTTACATGACTTTCTAACAGATAGAGCAAAGGTGATAAATTTAATTATTTTCTATTATAATTTAATGAATCAAATGCATTTCAAAATTATATAGTTTCTGAATATTATATTTTTTTATTCATAGGTAATGTAAAGTCTGGAAATGATAATACATTAAAAAATAAACACACAAAAAATCTCAATATGTAGAGAATTTAAGGTATCCGACTACCCTAAAATTGTGAATTTTGCCAAAAGTTGACAAATTTTATTATGATTTTATTTTATAGACCATCTTATTAGCTTTATAAAAATATCAAGTTTATTATTTTCCGTTCACTAAAATAAAAACTACAAGAGTTTTAGTTGTTGTTGCTGTTGCTAATGCCACCTGTCTGACGTAATCAGATCGAGGCCCACGAAATTCATCATGGCATCGAGCTAGATTGTACGCCTTTCGTTATCCGTAGCTTTGAGCACCATACAGGTGCCAGTACAATTTGGCTCGGTAAAAGAAGACTTCAAGCAAGATATGTCCTACTTTAAAACGCGTTTTACTGGAAATGTGTTTTTTTTTAATGCTCAAATTTAGGACAGTGATTGTAAAAAATTTTTGAAAATAATTAAATGAAATTTTTTGTGTATGTTCTGTGTAATAGTAGAAGTGTTTGAACCTTCAGATTTATCAATCACTGTTTTATTACAAAATTTACAGTCCCTTATGGGAATATAATCACTGTTTTTTAAGCAATTTCATGTGATAACTTAGATAAAGGGCTCTAGTTTTTGAAAAAATTAAAAGTATCTCTTATCCTGAAGGTCACTTCAAAAACGAATAACATAGCAACACACCAGAATTAAAAAAGTGAAAATTATATTATTTATATTATTTTTTGGGTTCATTTATATTATTTTTTGGGACATTTTACCAATTATTTCCCATTTTAGTAATAATAATTTCTTTTTCTCTTTTTAATTTTAGCATATTTTTCTTAAAATGTACTAAACAAATCTAAAAACCACAAAAAAATCTCCATATCTCTAATTTTTTTTTAAGTAGTCGCAAGTAGTTGGATACCTTAATAAAAATCTTCAAAATATTTTTTTATAAATTTTAAGAAAATCTTTTATTATCTGAACAGCTATTTCCATAAAAATAATGTCCACTTAACAATTTTTTTTTAAATTTTATTTGTTTGATATACGTACTGCTTCAAAAAAATTCATACTAATTTTAGGATTTCAATTTTTGGCAACTTAACATTTTGATCTTTCTATCGCTTACTCCTCTTTAATTAATATTCAAAAAATTTGAAGATGCTTTAAAATGAATTTTTTTATATATCAAAAAAATATTTTTCAACAATTTGTTAATGTTTATATTTATTTATTTTCTTTTACTGATAAACACCTCATAAAATATTTTTTTTAATTTCCAAGTGCTTTATAAGAATCAAACACTTTTATTGGTTTCATTAAAAAAAGCATTCGAAATTTTCAATTTCCATATGCAAATATTCCAAATTTATTATTGGAATGAATAAAACTTGGAGAAAGAAAATGCACAGAACTTTTTTTATTTAACGCTATAAATAAGGATTTATATTTTATGGTCAATAACCAAATAGAAATATTTTTTGGCTTGTAAATGCAATGAATGGTGTATGTTTTTATAACACAACTTCAAGCTTGTTCTTTTATATAGATTTTTTTTAATGGTAAATTGAACAAAAATATTAGAATTAAAGAAAAAGTTGTTCAAAAGAATTCTGTAGCATTAAAAAACACCATAACCGAGTACAAAATATTTCTGAAAATAGAAAACTTTAAAGGTTATTCCAATTCAGATATAGAAAAGCGACTGACTAAAGCAATACACGTACAGAAAAAGAATTTATTTTCAAAATTTCTCCAGAAACTCTTATGTATTGATTTAAGGATTTTGTTGGAGATAAAACTTTGAGAACTGATACATTAGAGATGGTAGGCAATGGTTTTTCGGAATTGCTTTGAGAACTTCTACAGAAAAAGGAGATTCTTTTAAGCTCAATTTTCATAAAATTTATATAGCCCATAAAGACAAACGTCTTGTGTGTTACTATCATGTATGTGAAAACACTTTATTTTATTCAATGAATGATAACTCGAAAAGTTTTCTTTTATTTTACAATATAACTTTTTATTCAAATAAGGATAGTTTTTATATACTTTTCTACATATTTAGTATTGACAAAATTATGGTTGCATATACAATATGACAATACAGATATTTATGACAGAAAAACATTATTTATGTATTCCACTTAAAATACAGGACATATTCGTACATATTCGCAATTGCATAAATGTATTTGTTCATCTTAATCGGAACAATAAAATAATTTTATAGCAAATGATAAGAAAGCAATCTATCTGTGCCTTTATAATTAATATACTTTTCTCTAATAACATGGAAAATACTATAAAAAATTTTCATGCAAATAATTTTTACGTAAGTCATGCTTTTCTTCTGATTTTGTACTACTTGTATGTAAACTTCCGACAAGTAATTTATTTATTATGTGTTCCTAATATATATTAATGAAGAAATAATTTTAAAAAACATTATAATATTCTAAATTAATTATAATCAAATTATGCTTTATTAACGACAATACAAAGGTAAATCTGTAATTAAAGTTAGGAAATTCAAAATAGTTGAAAAATACTTTTTCCGATTTTGTATATTCAGAGGCTTGTTAATTCAAGTTTTCCGTTGCTCAAAAAATAAAAAAATCAATATTATGATCGATAAAATGTATAGGAAACTAGATTTTACCACTTTAAACCAAAATATTTCTTGAAAATGATACCTTTAGTAAATGATAGAGTAATTAAACTCACAATATAGATGTAGAAAACTAAATCTAAAATATTTCTTATAGTGAATACGTATTTCCTTATAATATCTCCAATTTGAACATTTGATCTAAGTGATTTTTGATTAAAAATACATAAAAAATTTGCATTTATTATAAATCTATATACCTATTAAAATAATAATAATTAAAAAGAGGATTAATTTGATGCTTTTTAAATAGGGACATAAATATATGTTCAATTGAGCCTGCAATCCTAAATCTTGGAAGAAAATTTTTTCTGAAGGTGTAGGGAGAGCTATACTGTAAGCGATTGGCTGAAGAAAATTAAATTTATTTAGTATGTGTGGTATGCTGGTAGTATCATTAGCTTTATAGTTGTTCTGTGGCTTTCAAATATGAGAGCGCTAAGCTTTTCTGATTATAAGGGTTGTACGAATGTGAAAATTTCTGTAACAATTAAAAAGCAAATTTAATATATCCCACGTCAGAATGAGTTATAAAAACAAAACATTTTCTTCGTTTTCAATAAAAAAAACTGTGCGTACTAACATATTCCTTTCTTCCGTTAGGTTTTCTTCAAACTCTAAGTCTTCTTCTGTACCCTATGATATTGGACACACATGTGGGAAAACTGCATTGTGGCTCAAATGCGCACGCCTATGGACCTGACTTGTGTCGCATCGGTTGGGCTTACGTTGCTTCTACTGCAGGCACTCTTCTCACTTTCTACTGTCCTTTTCTGGCCTACTTTAGTTTTTACAGAGTATACGACGGTCCGCCTGCCAGGTATGATATCCACTCCGAGTACATGGATCCCAGTATCGGACTGTGAGCTGTAATGCATATAAGGATAGAACTTGAGGGACCATTACATTTAAGAGCTGTGAGAAGATTGTGCTGGAGAATATGTATATTTGTGAAAATATTTTGCTCTTTGAGATAATTCTCAAAGATTTTTGTTCATTAAGTGACTGAACAGGTCTCTTTTGAGCTGTAATAGTTAGCATTATCATCATTCTCTAATTTATTTTTATATGTGTCATCTATCTCTGAATTATAAACTAAACCCTTTAATAGTGGCAAGTAAGAAAAAATTAAAAACTCTTATGTTTTATTGACGAGATGATTGTTGCTTTCTACAAAGCTCATTAATACAAATTTTCCTTTTCTTTGTAATAAAAAAACATTAAAAATGAATTTTAAAAAAATTCACATCATTTTTTTTTATATTTACCCATTTTTAGTTTTACATTTAGGCATTTCAGTCAGTATTTCAGGAGAAATTTCACTTATCGCAATTCTCTTAAGTTTATTGTTAAAAGATAATTTAAGTGTGCTTGGGTTCCTTTTCCTATAACATTTTTAGAAAGTATTCTCCAGGTTATTATAATAAAAAGAAATATTTATACATTAAATTTAAGAATTTGGAATGAGAGACATTTACTTGGGGAAGAAAAAGAACTGTGCACACAATATGTTTTTATCATTGATGCCATGGATAATATTTGAGGAGGGAGCAGGCTCTCTGTTACAAGAAAAAAATTATTATAGTTTGATTATTCTGAATACTGAGTAGCTTATAAAAGAAAATTTATATGAATATTACCAACTTTCCTAGTGGCATTCGAATAGCAAATATGTAAGAAAAATTATAAATCGGAATTTAAAAAACAGTATTTTTTCATTACATTAAATATTAATTTTCTAATTAAGTTTTAAAAACTTTTGAAATATTAACTTTAGTAAGTCTTTTTCTCGTCGAACCATTAACTGAAAAAAATAGGGGAAATAAAATTTTCTAATCAAGTCTTTTCTTTCTGTAATTCCTGTTTTATATGTGAAAAATATGTTTATCTTTTTTTTTATTATTGATGTTAAAGTCATACCCAAACTACTTTTGTAAAAAAAACGGTATTAATACAGTTTTAAAAAAGTTCAGAGTTAAATGCTGCATTAGCAACAAATATGTATATAATATTTTCCTTTCAAAACAAAGACTCTTATAAAGACATTTGTTTTTGAATTTTATTCCCATTATTAGAAACTGATAATACGTAGATTCACGACAACCTTCATTAAAAACTTTATAATATTTGTAATGTTTCATGTAGATATGTCTAGATTTGTATTGCCACCTTCATGTACCATGTTTCTACTATGTGACAAATCAATCTCATCTTGTAAAAAGAAAAGTGTTTGAATAAAAGGAATGTTTCGTCGCTTGCATATTTTCTTTAAAACAAGATGTAAGGAATTATATAATCATCTTAACAGACTGTTTTGTGTTTATGAGAGTGCTTTAAATTCCTTTATTTATTTAGATGCTACAGATGGTTCTTTCTATAATGCTCAGATATGGATTTTATAAGTTTTTGATCTAAAAAGAGTTCACACACACACACACAAAGGCAATGGTTTTCTTATTACTATATTTTGATATGTTTAAATGCTTTTATCTTGAATGTATTTTCCTGCAGTAGAAAACATTTTTCCTTCATTCTATTACAGTTCACGTTTTATTTTATTTTTAATTATTTGTTGTACTAAAAATCTCTTCCCCAAAATAAAAATAATTTCACAGTCAATTAATTTCACAAATAATTTCTTAAGTATAATTATTTCATTTTTTTTTTGTTGCCTATTTGCTTCTGTTGGAGAGTTTTGGCTTTGTATTTTCTATTTACCGAATAATCCGGCATATAACGAGCACTTTTAACATAAAAATTAACACAAGGAGTAATGCAGTTTTTTATCAAAAATATTTATTATTGTTCAATTTGGGGAAGATCGGAGACAATAGATTTATGAAAACTAAAGTATGACACATATACTTGTGATTTCAAAGTATTTAAAAATCGTTGAAAAACGGCGTCAATAACAGTACCACTGTTAGTTGTCGAAACATTTCGATTAGTGTTCATTTCGAGCTTGAGTTCATCTTTCAGAAAAGCTATGAGCGGCTCAGCTTCTGGCAAACTGAAGTTAACGTTAAAATCACCACTCAAATCATGGGAAGCAAGTGATAGTTTTTTTTAAAAAGAGCAGAACCACCTTCGGTATATGGTAAAAGTACAAAATGCAGGAAATCTTTATTTTTTTAACTGTTTGATTCGGAGAAATGTATGCGACCACCAAAATGACAAGACTTGCTGGTATGTGCGGTAGTCGGGCGTCTTAATTGCTACTACAGTTGGACCCCCAGACGAGGGTAGCGAAGAGACACCGTCAAGCGCATGCTTAAAAATTAGAAATATTAGAGAAAATCAAAAATACCCGTTTACTTAATTAGTTAGTTTTTTTTTAATCGAGAAATCTTTTTTAATCACAATTAAAAATATTATATTGACATCGACAGGAATTAACCTCAATGTATGGAAATGATAAGCACTTAAATATTTATTCAAATAATTCCATATTACTTACTCCTATTTTTTGTAAGAATGATGAGCTTTGTCAGACGCTTAACAAGAAATATAATTGTTAATATATAGTTTACACATATATAAATATATCCTCAGATTTCACACACAACGAGCCCTGAGACTTTGACAATTGAGCGTGAGAATCACAAGTTTATTCTGGATGAAGTCTAATAAGACTTGCTGGTATGTGCGGTAGGCGGGCGTCTTAATTGCAACTACAGTTGGACCCCGAGACGAGGCTAGCGAAGAGACACCCCAAGGCGCTGAATTGGTCAAATCAAACAGCGCGCGCTTCCCCCGACTTCCTGTTATGCATTTCCGTCCCTTTTCACGAAATCACTCCAACAAATATCCAGCAACCAAGAGTAAAGATGTTACACATCAAAAATAAGGTCGAAATTTGCAAGTGCGCGTTACAAGCCGGATATAAAAACTATAGCTTCAAAAATAAGAAGAGGAGCATTTAAAAAATTAGATTGTTACATGTATGTAAATACAATTTATGCACTATCCATTACTTATGCACTTTCAGTATTGGATGATAAAGTAAAAAATTCATCATATTCATCTTTCGTTAATCAGGCACATCATCAAATTCTGTTTCACCTTCCCCTCACCAATGTTACTCTGATCTGTAAATAAATATAATCATCTTCCATTCCATCTACATTGTTATATTTGTTACATTTTTAAATGACTTTTGAATTATGTCAGGTTTAATTTCATTCTATGCTTTTATTATCCATTCGCACGCTATTTTTTACTTACATGTCGCACTTGGCCTTATTTTGTAACTGATTTTTCTCTTTCTAACATCCATCAACTTTCTTACACCACTTTTCTTATTCTTTAGAGTTTTAGTTCTAGAATTATACCATTATTCAAAAACCTGGTATAACATTTTTTAAAAAAATGACTTCGAAACTTAAGAACATTGCACATATACATTTCAGGTTTCTTCGTAAAAAAAGCGGGGGGGGGGAGCGTTATATGGCAAATTCAGCTAAAGATTAAAATGTGCAGTTTGAAAGTATAAGTGCGAGTTACACACCGAATTATACGGTAAGTATATTTCTCGAAGTATTCAAGTCAATTCCATGGCCTTTTTGAGAGCTTTCCAAAGTCTTTCTAGAGCAGCGATCATCAACCTTTAGGACCTCGTGGACCACTAAATGTTTTATTTTATATTTGGCTGCCCACTAATATGATTGACCACTATATATAGAGAGAAGCACTGTAATACTATTATCACCTATTTACGACTCTACTTACATTTCCATATCGCTGAAAAAAAGTTTAAGAAAAGCAAGAACAAACATGCAACCCAAAGCAACATCAATAAACTGAAGTTTTATACCACCAAGTTACCATATCTGCCAGATTTCACGCTTAAATTTCGCCAGATATGCCTGCAAAAGTAGCTAAAAATTCGCTAAACTCGGAAGGAATTACACAAAAGAAGTTAAAATTTTTTTTAATGTAGTCCGTATTCTATAATACGTTTCGTTACTCCTCACGTTTTTTTAATCTTCTTAAAAATATAAATAATGTCCCAATTTTTTTGTGGATCATCAAATATTTTTTACGGACCAGCAGTTGTCCAGAAATGAATGGTTTTTCGCTATTCTAGAGCATGCGGACGTCGGCTCCTAAAAATACGGTTTACAAAATCAAATTCAAAAAGATTCATTAATAAAGCATCAAAGGATTTAAAAGATTTTTCTATCAATAAGTTAGTCATTTTATTCCAATTTTTTGATCGTTCATAGTTATATATGTGGCAGTTGATTTTGAAGTGGGACGAAGATTTGTTACTATGCAGCTTTACTTCGCCATTGTCTTTTTCCCTTAAAACTGGAATTCTTTGTTCAAATATTGATTCTAGAATTTTTCTTTTATAATACCGAAAGAGTTTTCTTTACCATTATTTGCATTTTTTTTTTCAGTTTTAACTTGCCGTTATAGAAAAATCCTCTGCCACTCTCTATCATAAATCCTTTAGGAAAACTTTTCTTTACAATAACATGGCCATTTTTTAAGATTATTTTCTACAGATGAGTAAAAAAATCTATAGAATTTATTATTTATTTTTGGTTGCAATCCATGGTATAACGATAGTATACAAATTCTTATGACAAACTTTAAGTTATCTACAGCTAAATTATTTTCATGTAGTTTTCTGTAGTTAGATTTCATTTGTATAATGCGCTTCGAATAGGCACGTGAACTTCACCCTTAAATATTTTATAACTTTAAATTTTTATGAATAATTTTATTTGAAATTTGAGATGACATTCCCAATTTCATTGTAATTCTTTTTCGGTAGAAGATATTTTTCAAAACTTAAAACTACCATCTTAACTTCTGGATTTCAAATAATTTCAGGGCAAAAGTTTGTTCACTGTTATTTTCTGATTTAAATGTTAAGAGGGGGTATTCTAGTCTAGAGTCATAAATTGTAAGCATTTTATCAGGTGCAATTAAAAAAAATATTTTTTTACTAGCCACTATTTTATCAAATATTTATTACTGTTTGAAGAACACAAAAAAATACGAGTGAAAAAATTAAAAATTTAAAAAATTAATTCTTTATCCCAAAAAATGCTGCGATCGTCCAAACTTTGGAAAGTCAAAAAAATTTTAAAAAAAAATTTTTTTACCAGTTTTTTTTTTTTTTACTTTTCAAAATTTTTTAAAAATATTAAAAATTTAAATTTTAGTATAGTTTTACTTAGTGCAATAGAGTAATGTAGCTCACATCAAATTTCAAGTAAATTGATTCAGTAGAGAACTTGAGATATCATGACTAGAGTCTCGGGAAAAAATAGTTTCGAGAAAAACGTGTTTAAATTTTCGGATTAAGTTACGGGCAGACTAATCCATATACTCAAAATATTTTTAATTTGCACTCCGCTGAGAATACGTCCGTCCACGTTGCTTGTAGGTTAAAATTAAACGGGCAGAAACTGGCTTTAACTGTACACTAAATACGAAAGATTATTTAAAAGCATATAAGGGTGAATTTCGGTTATCGTATTTTAATATATATATATAAAGTACGAATGATTTTACGATCGTAAATATTCGGAGGATTCTTATCGTCTATTGTTGGATTCGTTCCGACCGAGTCGGTTTATATACCCATTTAAGGTGAGCATGATATTTTTACAATGCATTATAAATTCTTTTCTTTTAAATCAAGGGTACTCAACCTTTTTTTCTGCCGGGTCGTCTTAGTAATTTCCCGCAAGCCGCATACATATAATGGTCATTTCATGCGGGCCGCAACATGAGAATTAACGGAGGGGGAGGGGAGAAATGCTTTAAGACCAAGATAACATAGAAAATTTAAAATGTGAAAATTGATCAAAATATTAAAACTCCTATTTTGCTTTTTTTTACTTATTACTTTTTTTTAAATTTTTTCACCAATTTTTTCTAAATTGGAAGCATTTAAGAATCACTCTTTCACAAATTTTGCATCTGTAAACAGTTTCATACGATAAACAATAATATAACAAATTTCATAGAGTGCCTTTTGTTACCGCTGTGACATTACCACTGACAAAACACTTGTTTGCTGTTGTAAAGCTTATTCAAAAAAGCCTATTTATATTGCCTCTTAGAGGAAAAGTGTCATTGAAGGATTCCTGTTTATTGGTATTTTTAAAATACAACAGTTTCGTGACAAATCAAACAATTACTTAACCATGCTTTTTTTTCACTACTAAAGAGTCAGTTTCCCAATCGTATTGAAACAATCTATTTTCTTCGAATATTATTCGCTAGCGAGATATGAAAGATAGTTAAAAATAAGTTCCACACATAAAATTATCGCTACTCCACTGTTGTCTATTATCACTAATCAGAAAAAAAATATCTATTCGCACCCATACGACATCGATAGCAAAAAGTAAAATTGATGTATTTGATTTTTTTACAAAGAATTTCCCGCCAAATTTTCATAAATAAATTAATTTTTCAGAACAATAAGCCGAAACCGGGCCACTTAGAAAGGCCCGGTGGGCCGGAGGTTGAGTATCGATGTTTGTTTTAAACATTATATACAGTAGAAGTCCGATAATCCGGCACGTTCGGGACCGGCTCGGTGCCGGACTACCGAAAATTCCGGTCTATCGGGCGGTAATTATAAGAACAATTAGGTTAATAATTAAACTACAAATACAGTATGCAAATACATACAACAAAGTTTATTTTACACTTCATATAATGTATGTACACGTACTGTAAAACATATTTCACTTAGATTTAAAAAAGTCACGAATGTCTTTTTGTTTTCTTGACTTTTGGCGTTTAGTATAAAATTTATTTTTTATGATATGGAAATCAATAATTTCTGAAGTACTGTAGCTAGTACTAGCCTCAGCAAAAGAGATAAACTTATTTAGTGATTCTGCAGCTTCTGCCCAGCTGATTTTTTCCTTTTCTTCCGTTTCGGCATCTGAGTCACTTTCTTCAAGATTTTGAGTAGGCTGAGGGTTTACTACAATGTTGATAATGGCCTCATTGTTCAACAGGCTCATTCTCGTCGATTAGAAGCCACTCCTCTACCTCATCTTCAGGCAGGTTTTTCAAGGGATTGTCAGCACTTCTAACGACATCCAAAACTTTGGTCAGAGCGTCTTGATGGTTTTCTTCCTCATCAGTCTATAGAGTTAGGTCAGATGCAGGGTTTGCGGCTGGCCAAAGTTTTCTCCAGCATTTTTGGAGTGTTGTATTTTTTACCTGGTTCCAAGACAGTACAATAGCACAGACGGCATCTTTTTTTATCACTTTTTTTATAAACAGTTTCAAAAGTTGCGTTTACTGCGATGTGAAAGGACACAAAACAACAACGCACAAAAAATGGCGAAGATGCTTAGTGATTGATTAACGGAGCTGCACTGCACCTGAATTTGTTGTGACAGCTGAGACTAGCTGGCCACTAATTGTTTCCGAACAATACCGAGCGCTTCCGGATGATCCCGAACTACCCCGAAAACTTCCGAATAGCTCTCGAGTGTTGTTATTTGCTTTAAAGACACTTTTGGAGAAAACCAAAAATTTTGCAATTTTCCGGAGCAATGCCGGACTAATGGACTTCTACTGTATACGATTTTTAGAGCCTTTTACAATTTATTGCTATGAATATTTTTCCAGGGCATTCACCTAACTTTTCAACCATCTGTCGACAGTGGGAGCCATTTCCTAAACATAAAAGTTTGACTCTGCCTTCTACTTCAATAGTACAATTCTATTAAAAAATATCCTAAAAGCAAATGAATTTGAAATATTCTAAAATAATTTCCAACATATTTTTTTTGTAGTAGCTAAGTACTTTTAAATGAAACAAAAATAGGATACATGTATACGAAAAGCTTTGATCTAGTAAGCATCGTAATGAAATTCAAGAGAGAAAAAAAAAAGAAAAAAGGATGAAGTGATTTGGAATATTTTGTTTTTAAAAAGATAAAAATAATTGTTGTTTCTAATAACATACGTTAACATAATTTACATTATGCAAATAAAAAATGATACGGTTTGCTGTTAAAAAGGAAAAGTAAGTTTTATTATAAATTTAACAATAATACTGAAATATTTCAATCCATCTAAGAAAAGTCTGTGATTATAAGTTTCCGTTTGTTAACTTTTACTTGCCATGGCGTGAGTAAGAGAATATTAACGTCACACTATTCAGCTCCCCGAGAATGTTTTTTTGACCGAGCTCGTTACTTTAAATCATGGTCATCTGAAGAGAACGATACCTGTGATCTGACACCTTCCATGCCACACCGGCGGGAGGACGCTTGAGTCTCAACAGATTTAACGAACATCAGCCCCTCTGCACGGCGGGCCTTCAGCGTTACTAGGCACAAACTCATGGCTTACCGGCCACGAGCCCGTTACGTTGACCAATAGACTACTGCGGACACCATTTTCCGTGGCAATATATCAAGAAAGTTTGCTGACTATTTAAGAATAAAAATATAATTTCATCTTCAAAAACTCCCATCTTGTAAAATATCAGAAAGTTTTTTAAAATGCTTAAAGGTACTGAAACACAAATATTTATCTAAATAAAGACTTAAATTCGAACTCAAAAACTTTGCAAGTAACGAAAAAATTACTTGAGTAATTATTTGTGAAGCCCAGTGGCTGTGTTGTTTTGCATCGCGCTTCCACACCACAGGTCTGAGGTTCAAACCTCGGGCTGGGCAAGATTGACTCAGCCTTTCATCCCTTCAGTGGGTCGATAAATGAGTACCAAGCATGCTTGGGAACTTAATACTGAGGGCTTTGCATCACACTGATCACCTGATTATAACATTTGCTCATGCACCTCAGGGCCCAAGGTCACGTATACTGAGATGCGCACAGTAGGCATTGGCCCTCTTGAGCTGTTGCACCACTGAGTTGTTATATTTTTATATATCTTTCACTTTTTTCGAATAGTAAGAGTTATATGAACGTTGAATTATAAAGCAACGTGAGGTCTATTGGCGGTAGACCTTGTAATTTTGAACCACCATCAAGTGACTATGACTACACCAGAGCCGGAAGAAAAATATATTAGTATATATATTAGTATAGAGAAAAATATATCGTACATATAGACAACAAAGAATTTTTTTTACTTAACTATCTTAAAACTTGGAAATAAGCTGAATCATTATTTCTATATGTTTGTACTCAGAAATTACTATGTAATATGAGAAAACGCTGAAAGAACTAACATCCATTGTTATTGTGGTTACGATGTAAATCATTACCAAAAAAATATCATAAAACTACTAAAAAAATCTCAGTTTCTCATTCTATTTTTTCCATTACTGTAAAAAGATAACTTTTTATAATTCATTCATCATTATAAGAAATTTTACATCAAATTGTAAAATGAAACATTTCTTTTCTCAGATTCATTCGTGTGTGTGTGTGTGTGTGTGTGTGTGTGTGTGTGTGTGTGTGTGTGTGTGTGTGTGTGTGTGTGTGTGTGTGTGTGTGTGTGTGGTGTGTGCGTGTGTGTGTGTGTGTGTGTGTGTGTGTGTGTGTGTGTGTGTGTGTGTGTGTGTGTGTGTGCGTGCGTGTGTGTGTGTGTGTGTGTGTGTGTGTGTGTGTGTGTGTGTGTGTGTGTGTGTGTGTGTGTGTGTGTGTGTGTGTGTGTGTGTGTGTGTGTGTGTGTGTGTGTGTGTGAAAGCTTCAGAATCAAATATACAATCACGTTCAGGAAATATGCTATTTTTCATCATGACCTCATAATTCAAACTTACCTTCATATTTTTAATTTCTATCATTTTTTTACTAAGCTAACTATTCTGAATAGCAGACTCAATTTTAAAAACTTAAATATAAACAGATTAGAAATCAAAGTTATTAGTAGTTAGAGCGTCTCTTCAAAAGTGAACAAACTTTCTTGTATTTTGTTTATAATTCTCATCCCAAGAGGAAGTCTCTAATTTCTCACTAGAATGATAAAAACAAAAAAAGACACAAAAAAATTAAATAAATACTTATTGAAGTTATTATTAAGATCATAAAATTTTACAGGCAAGTGTTACAAAGTAAGATAATGATCCATAGTCTAAATTTTTACAATAGTAAGCCCCTGGCCACCAGACCAGGAAGAGAATGTCACCGTATAGATGCAGCAAGTAGAAAGGTACCAAGCATGGCCCGGTATAAGTAAATAGAATCTGACATACATACTAAAAATCTGTACATGACACTCAAAGTAATTACCATTTCAAATTCATAATAAAACACTTCGTATAACGGAGGCAAATGTTTTGAAGTCAATCTCTCTAAAACATAAATTTCACATCATCTTTCACACAATACAAATTGTTTTTGATGGGTTTTCTGAAACATCTGGGTGATTGTTTTATATTCAGCGAAATAATTCACAGAAAATAAATTATCTATCAAAAACACAATATCAAAATGTATGCTTTTCTTGCAAAAACTGCAAAAAAAAATACTATATCCCCGTATTTTTATCAAGAAATAGTATACATTAGAAAAAATTATTCTTTAGATTCTTTAGTGATTCTTATTTAAATAGGATAAAAATTCAATTAAGGTTCTGTAGTTTGTAGAAGTCCATGTCCTTGAAAGTCACTTTAAATTGATTTTCAGTTATTAAATAATATTTTTTAAAGAAAATCATAGTTGTTTTTCCTGAATTAAATCAAGATCATTTTCATGGTTTAATATCAGTTTCATATTATAAAAAGATTTCGGTGACGTAGAATTATTAAAAAGCAAACATAAATTATGCAATGTTTTATATTATTAGCAATAATTGAAAACAGTTTACACAGTTAAGACAAAAATATTATATTTAATTAACATCTAACCAGGCATATCGGTGCATGTTTTTCTTCAAAATTTTTGACGAATAAGTTTATAAGATGTTTGATATCTGTATATGTAATTCATATAAAATGAAGAATTCCAAATTACTAATCAAATAAAAAAAAGTAAATAATTCTTGCAATTTTTTCAATATTCCATGAACTTTTCTCTTTCAAATAAAATCACATTAAATATAATCAACGCATTTTTTATTCTACAAACACTAGAGCAGTAGTCTTCAAACTTTTTCAACACACGGAACCCCCAGAACTTGAAAGTGATTTTGTGGAACCCTAGAAATAGAAAGTGTTTTCGTAGAACCCCATTCTATACAGATACTTTGAAGAATATATCTCAAAATAATATTTAAAGTAGACACCTGTGTTTTAGGTACTTTATTTAAAAGCAATTAAAAAATGATTGCATTTATCATTAAAAAATTCTAATACAATTTTTTTTAATATAATTTATTCCTTAATAATATTAATTTGTAATTCAAGTGTAACCAATCCATGCATTATATTTAGTAACTGAGATATGTACTTGCTTTTTTTTCACACAAACTGTCAAAATCTAGGTCAATTGAGATTAAATGCAATCGCATTACATATTCTGAATTTAATATGTTTTTATACTTTATTTTTGTAGCCACACTTACGTTGACAAATACACTCATGTCCATAAATTAAGGATAATTCAGAATCACACAGAAATTGAACTCTAAAATAAAAATTTCACCTGTAGAATTATCACACACATCTTGAAGAAGAATATGCAAATTACAGGAAACCACCAGATGGCGCGGATAGTACGTCACAATGACGAGAGTGTAAGAGAGGGGTATATAAGGAATGGTGGCAAAGAAGTAAAATTGTTCACAAGCGCTTTAAAAGCCTTTCAGTGCAATAACCGCATAGTTATGGCACAAAGGAAGCATTTGGATGATTTTTACGTGGTAGAATTATCGGACGACTGGAATGTGGACGTACCCAGCTGGAAGTATCCGAGGAACTTGGAATCGCCCAGAGTGTCATCTCCAGGCTTTGGCAACGATTCCAAGATAATGGTAATGTGAGTAGATGTTACAGCACAGGTCGCCCCCGAGTTACAACGCCGAATGAGGACCGGTATTTGGCAGTTACTGCCAAAAGAAACAGACGGAGCACAGCATCAGACCTGTCTCGTCAGCTCTCTTCAGCTACCGGTACGACAGTTTCAAGGCAGACCGTGTACAGACGCTTAGGACAAATTGGTCTATGTGCTCCTAGGCCTGTCAGATGTGTTCCCCTTACCGCAACTCACTGTCGCCTGCGATTAACCTGGAGTAGAGAGCATGCATTGTAGACACCGCAACAGTGGTCTTGTGTGATGTTTTCCGACGAGTCCAGGTTTAGTTTGCAGTCTGATTCTCGCCGGACTTTCATATGGAGAGCACCAGGTACCCGGTACCACCAAGGGAACACAATTAAACGACACCGTTACGGGGGTGCAAGATGGCTCGTTTGGGGAGGAATTATTCTTGGTTCCAGAACTGACCTGCATGTTCAGAGTGTATAGATGACAGGCTACATCTATCAGGATGTCATTCTAGAACAACATGTACGTTTAGGAATCGGGGCTGAATTTATGTTTATGGATGACAACGCCCGTCCTCACCGTGCAAACATTGTAGACGAATGCCTTCAATCGGAGGATATCCCCCGTATGGATTGTGGCCAGCATACTCACCGGACTTGAATCCAATAGAGCATGTGTGGGATATGCTTGGCCGACGAATTGCAGCCCGTCAACCCCCTCCCACCTGTCTACCGGAACTTCGGAGGGCATTGCTTGATGAGTGGTGTAATATTCCCCAAGATCAGATTGATAATTTGATACTCAGCATGCGTAGGCGTTGTAAGGCCTGTATTGCATCGTCCGGGAGATATACTCCGTATTAACCATCATACTAACCATGTTATACTGTTTTTTGTAAATAGGTTCTTTTTTGAAATTTGCTCCAGGGAGTAAAAATCGCAATTTTTATTAATTATGTCAAACATATAGCATCTTTTTTGCTCTTTACCTTTTGTTTAATAAATAGACTTTACAAATAAGTCAAATTTGTTTTGCTTCTGTCTCTTTCTTTGCCTGAACTTCATTATCCTTAATTTATGGACATGAGTGTATATTTTACTTAAACACAATGTCCTCAATTGTATTAAAATGTCTATAGTGGTGTGAGAAAAACCGTGTATTTAGCATTAATTTGCAAACTAAAATTTAGAAGCTGTTCTTACTTAAATTTAAATTTTAACATCGAATCTGTTGGTATGTTGATAATTTGCTTCTGTTCCTTCATTTTTGGTTTTTTTTCCCTACAAATGCAATGGGGTGCATTTCCCATTAGAAAACTATTTAGTTTTTAAAGACATTGTGCTGACTAACGAGTATAAAATTATCTCATAGAACCCGAGACAGTACACATTAAAATCTTCACAATCTAGTAGGATGTATATACATGAAAAGATAAACTGTTTTAAAATTCTTTTATTATAGTATAATAAAAAATTAAAAAGTGTGACAAAATAAATTTATTATATATAAATAAAACTTTGTTTTAATGAATGGAGGGATGAGCTTTAGATACTTGTAACTACATAAGCATCGTAGAGAATGTGAATCCATTTTGCATATATATTTATTTCTTCACGACTTTTTATTGTGACTTGTGGAACCCCTGGGTATGCCTTGTGTAACCCCAAAGTTCCGTGGAACACTGCATTAAAACAACAAGATGCAGATTATATGATTACACCACAAATTCTAAGACTGAATTCAAATTTCAAGGTTATTCTTGTTTACAAATTCTATTTTTAATCACTTATCCTGTAAGAAGTATAAGAGATATAAAAACCAATTAAACATTGTAGCAAATGATTTATATATTCACAAACAAATCTAACATTGCCATTAAATAATTATTATTTACTGAACAACTCATAAAAGAAAATATATAATTAATCCTCCAAAAGATATTTTAACTCGTGCATGTCAACAATTACGAAAAAATTTATCTCGACAATTTTTCTTCGCTTCAACTTAACTAATAAATATAAAAATACGCAAAAATGCGAGACTAGTTGATTGTAGGAATTGAAATATATATAAAAAACCACTTTTTTCAGTTATTTTCTTTCTCTCTCTCTATCTATCTTACTCGTTTAGCGTTTTTCTCGTTTATTTGTACCAACAAAATAACCAAACAAACATTACAATTACCTGAAAAATTCGTTATTACGAATAAACACCTAATTAAAATACACGAAATACCTTTTCACAAGATTTTCTTCACAGTCCCTACACAAATGATGCAGAATACTACATCAAAAATCACATTGTTAAAAGACCCACGTTACTTCAAAGTGCATCACAATCATTTTACCCCCTGAGTTTGCAAACGACATATCTCATCACTTCACCCCACCCCAACTCTAAAACAATCACAGAGTGCATCCTCCCTTATTTAACCCCTCTAATTAAAATAAGTAGGGGAGGAAAAAAAGAGCAATTCGCCAAAAGAACACGAAAATCTGCCCGTTAGGCGTTTTCCACCCTAATTGACTACCTTAATGCGCAAAGATGTTCATAGGAATGACAGTTGAAACATCGTTAAGAATGGAACAGGCAAGTCGGGATGCCATCACGTCTTATAAATGCCGTGACATGAGGAGGGGGGATGAATGGACGATTAGAATATGGGGAGATGCATAAAAAAATGTGTAGCACATTCCCGAGAAGATCATTTTGATGACTCATATGAGAGTTGATTTCATTATTATTTTTTTTTTGGTTCTGTGCTACTGGTTCTTTATGAGAAATAAACAGAATAGAAATAAAATCATACTTCACAAACTAAAAACAATTTAGAAATAGTAATAAACGTATTCATTATCTATTGAAAAAGCTGGTGAAAAAAAATAGATTTATTTTATATCAAAAAGAATTCGTGCTAACATTTAATACTGAGGATCATTCACACAAAATGCGAAACGTAACAACACAGCAGTTTATATTTTCACTTGAGTACCTAACTTGCTATTTTTATCTTAATATAAAATTGTATTAATCTACAATGGATATTGCTTTTCTTTCTGAAGTAGATACAGTTAATGATTTTTTCGTGTGCTCGATTATTTTAATATCTGAAGTTAGTGTCATGAAGTAATTTCAGGAAAATTGTTATTTTTTCTCTGAAGGATTTTATTTCTACACAGTTTATATGGTTCTTATAGTTCTTAAAATTCATAAAAAATAATGTTATCAATATATTTAGCTGGAATTTAATGCTTAAAAATATGTACTTCTGCAATTATAACATTTAATACAAAGATCATTTCACTTTCCAGATACTTAAATAAAATTAAGAATCTCTAAAAGCTTTATCATCACGAAAATAATTTTTCCAAATTTTATCCTCATTTCAGTAACACTAAAAGATACTAATGATATTTAAAATATTTTATTAAAATCTATTAGCAGAAAAATATGAAAATACCATGAAAATTGGAATTGGTTGTTTAAATATAAGTGATAAGATTTCATTTGACTTAAGAAATTTTTGTACTGAGAGGATATTTTGTCTGGTTGCAGTCATTGAAAAATTGAAGAGACTTCTTGTTATTTAAAAATCCACATTTTATTTGACATACACAAGGCGAACAACACATACACAAACGGACAAGCACGTCAACATCTAAGGCTGTACACAAAAACGTTCTTTGTTCGTTCTAGAAATCTCGCTTTTTATATATTTCATCAGCCAGAAGTTTTTAGAATCACATGATTTCCAGTAAATACTTTTGTGATTGGTCAGAATATGCGGATGATACAATATTGCATCATCTTGTTTTAAAAACGCGAATGTGTGCGGCAGTTTCTGAAGAGAAAAAATTGTGGTTAGTTCCCGCTAGGTAGGTAAACTAAAAATTAATTATCATGCAAAGTTTTGGAGGGCTCAAGTTTATTAATTAAATAAAATCCCTTGAAAGAAAATTAAAGTAAATTATTACATATATGTTGATAAAATTATAGTTCTTTTCAAACGCTAATACAAAATTACCACCAAATAATCTAATTCTACAATATTATTTTTAATAGAAATTTGAAATATTCTCGTAACAGAATCTGAACGATTTCACTTCAGGGAATATTACCATACAATTTGAAAGTTTTACAATATATTTGCATTTCCCCGAAAGTGTGGAAATAATTCAATTTCAGAGAGAAATGAGACCAATAGTCTTATATTTGACAAAATTGGAGGTGAATAGCGCCCAAAACTTCATTAAAGTATTGTAAAGTTGCGTGATTACATTTATTAATTCAGAACACTACCAATTCATACTAACTGAATTATTTTAAACATGATTTCTCTGCATTTCCTATATTTATAAAAGCTGAGTTGAGATGATAAATATTGTTAGACCACCTAATGAAATCTTCGGAAATAGAATGTTTAATACCTCGGATATAAATAATCTGCATCGAGAGAGCCTACACTCCAGGCTTTTCAGATACGTGGAATAAATTACTATGATTAACAAGGGAGTTAAGACCGATTTAACACATTAATCTGGCCGTAATCGCCAATATTTGTTAAACATCACGAGCTCAGTGGAATCTGGAGTTAGTGGAAAAGCCGATTATTTCATCATAAGCCATTTATCCTGGGAAAATCTATAGAATCGCTGTACCTTTTCCCTGATGAGATGTGAGCTTTAAATCTCTCTTTAAATTTACCGCAGAGATATGTGGCTTTTACCAGACTGAATAGTTTCATTCCTGTCAGATTTGGCTTGATATGGTAATTTTGGAAATCTCATGCATTAATTTTCTGTTAGAATAACTAATTCGTGAGACAAACAAGATTATTTTAGTTGGAAATGCAATCGAAGTTACCTATTTTAAATCTTGCATAAAGATTTCAGAAGGGATACATTGCGAAGTTTATATTAATTTATGGAATAGTTTGCACATATTTCTGAATTATTCAATTTAAATAAAAAAAACTTTGGTTTGTACTAATGTAATTATTAAGCTTATGCATGCATGTCATACTATGTATGTTTTTATAATAAATGAAAATGAATACACCGTATATTCCGGGATAAAAAGAGGACTTTTAGTACAAAAAATAAGATCTTAATTTACAGGTGCGCGTTATGTATCAGATATGAAAATGATAGCTTTAAAAAGAAAAAATGGGCACACATAAAAATTGAATTTCTACCTATGCATTTGACCTTCTTTTACAAATGTTTTTTCACCTTTTATTACTCACATATTCCACTGCCATTTTAAATTAGCTTTGAATGGTCTATTATTTAATATGTAACCCTGCTATTAAATATTTTAGTACTTCTCTCTCTGCTACTACTAAAAGCTGCTACAATTATTAATTACTTCAATACGACTATCAAGTTTTTTAATACTGCATGTACTATTATTGAGTACTTCAAAATGCCATTATTACTACAAATATTCCAATATTTTCACCACTAAGTACTTCAGTTCTACTATTTTTTAAATACTTCAACATTATTAGAAATCCTCAGAATTACTATAACCAAGTACTCTTCAATAACTAATATTACCAAATTCTTTAATCAATAATATTTCCAAGTACTTCAATAACTAATTCCACCAAGTAATTCGGTAATACTTACTGTAAAATATTTCACCTATCATCAAATACTTTAATACTATTACTAAGAAGTGCTTCAATGCTATCAAGTATTTTTATATCATTAATACCAAGTACTTTCTTTCGGTTTTCTCTACAAAAAGATATAAAAAATTTTACTTCCAATAAAAAAAATTGCACCCTTTTTGATTATTTGGGAATTAAATATGCTCAGTATGATTCAATGAAATTTCTTTTCACGCCAGTATGAAATGCTGATAGTTCTACGTATTTTTACATTAAAAATATCGCCGAGATTACTATTATAAAAATGCACCATCTTGTTTTACATAACCTGTGTTTTATCAAAACAATCCTATGGTACCTCCATAAATGTTTAATAAATTACATGAAAAATGAATTATAATTTTACATTATTTTATTTATATACAAAGGAAAAATCTCAAAAAAGAGTAAGGGAAATTGTTTATCAAATACTTTATTTGATGTCACGATGCGTTTTTTTTTTCTTGCTTCAATTAATTAAAATGTCAAAATGCAAGATTTCCTTTTTTTTTTAAATTCTGAATTCAATAATAAAAGATATTAATTACCTTTATGTGATTCATTTGTTATTTCTTGCAATTTTTTTATATTTCTTTCATCGTGAATTTTTATTTTGAGAATTCAGTAGAAAATTTCCTAAAAAAATACTAGCTATTTAAAAGGGTTTTTAACATTTGTCTTTTAACCATATATTCGCTATCAATAACAACGAAAAAAAAACGGATGTTTATTAAAATACGTTTTTACGTATATTTTTCCAAAATATTGACTATGTCGCAGGACACAAAATATTTTAATAATCCTGCACAGAAGAAAAATAAACATTATTTTAAAAGATGCAGAAAAAAAGGGAATTATAATGAATAACAAGACAAAACTTATTTGGCAAACATTTATTGTAAATATTACCCTTTTCACAACAAATATAATAGTTTTGCAATGACTTCTTGATAGCATATAACTTTTTAAAAAATTTGAAGGTTCTTCGTATAAACTCTATAATAAATAATGCAAAAAAATCCAATTTATTTGTGAACACTATCACAATATGTGTTTTATTTGTAGTATGTTAAAAAAAAGAGCAAAATAAACAGTTTCCTCAGAAAATAAATTTAATGAACACAATTGCAATGTATCTTCTTTTCACAGAATGGAAAATATATTTGATCGACTTTCTTATTACAGTCGTTCTGGTATTATTCAGCTAAATTCAAATCCAATATCGAATACTTAATACATTTTCGATATAAAAAAAAAGCTATCGATTCTAGCAACTATTCAGAAGGTAAAAAAAACTAAATCTTCCATTAAATAATATCATTATTTGTTGACAATTAAATCAAAACGTGTATTGTTTTACAACAGAATATATATATACATATTCACTAAACAAAAAAAATAAGGCATCTTATTCATAGTATTAAATATTGTATGTGTGGTTCTAAAATTAAATTATTTCTACTAATAGAAAAATTATTAGTCATTTGTTTCATTTATTACTGTCTAGCAGAGATTTTTTTTCTGTTAACATCAACCAGCCCCAATAGAGAAATCAGTTTTATTCTATTATAAGTATTTTTAATATTTTTAATACTTTTTTTAAATTTTCATAAAGATACTATAACAAAAATTAATTCCGAAAGAAATACAGTATACTGGTTATTTAGATATGTGATATTTTAAATGTGAATTGGAAAATGTCCTATTTCAAATTTAACCTTTGCATCATTTTAATTTTTAAGGATTCGTACATAAAAAAATCATCAAAAACTAATTTTACTTTCATGAGAAATTCTTTCTTTTTCAAAAAAAAAACATCAAGAGGAAACTATGAACATTTTGTACATTAATAATAAAATGATAAAAAAAATTCAAAGTCGTAAGACTTACCAATGATTTTCAAATGTGTATTGTATATTCAAACCTTTAATTAGGAACCTCCTTCCTGGGGATAATACAAGTATGTATAAATCCATGTTAGTGAAAAAGATTCCTAATCTCATCGTGTGATACGTTCTACAATTTTTTAAAACATTTGTCATTTGTTGGTCCCAATCAACGATATTTTGGATGCTCGAATATAGCTGTCTATTATATCCCATACATATTCAAATGGTGAAAGGTTTGGGGATCTTGCTGGTAAGGAAGGAGTATTACCAGCATGGAGGCACTCTAACGATAAGCGAGCCAAATGGAACCTGGCATTATATTGTTGGGAAAAAACCCAGGAGAGTCTAGTTGAAGAATCACGCAAAAGACCGTAAAATGTTATCAACATGACGTTGAGCTGTTAAGGTTGTACGCAGAATAATTAGAGGCGACCTGTGTCGGAAGAGATAACTCCTCCCACTAAGGATAATGGCTATATACCTCTGTAAAACAAAGGTTGATTCGAATTGCTATACACACATAGATCTAATGGCAATCTGTCCCTAAATCTAAAATGGAATTCACAGTTGAACACTAAGTAAAACCAGTCTGTTATTAGCCAGAGGTTCATCACTTACTAAACCACTCTCAATGACACAGCCGATATTATGTGATTAAACGCGAGTGTCTTAAAGACCGCTCTCAGCGTAACCCAAACAAAGCTAAGTGCCATGAAGTGATAAAAGATACGAAGAGTGATATAAAGGAGGCTGTAACAAGTTGAAATGTAACTTAATAAGCAAAATGAGGACTTGTCACATACTCTTCCGATCTCACTACTGGGTCTTTTAGAACCTTCATTCGATTGATGATTTCCCTGCAGCATCCATTGATGTCAGTGAGTGAGTGAATATTAACGTCGCACTGTTCAGCGAATTAAGGGCTTTTGGCAACGGACCTCACAATTTTGAATCATGATCAAGTGACGAGGACGGCACCTACGTTGGCACCCCTTCTCCTAACTTCCACACCACACCAACAAAAGGACGTTTGGGCTTCGAAAAATTTAACGTGCATCATAATTCATAATTCCATTTTCATAATTCCATAAATTTTGCTTTCAATTATTCTGAATATTTTTTTCATGACGCAGCAACAGGCGATGTTTCACTTTGCAAGTATGCCACACAATCGTTTTGATTTAAATTGAATAGTTAACGCTAAGAATGTGTCACATTTAAACAGATGTGGTAGCGGTATTTTCTTACACAAAAGACAAAAACTAAACATAGACAGATTCAGAAAAATTGTTTTATGACAAAGAAGTGAAAGTAAGAAACAGCCTTTAAATAAAAATGCGTGAGGCGTAGAGAGACATAGTGATTTAACTTGATCTAATAGCTTAGTAGAGTCGTGTAGAGTGACACTGAGAATCGCTCCACGTGCCATAAGTTGCCAAGGCCTGGGCTAGAAAGACCCTTACACTGATTTGAATGGTATTTTATCCTTAAGAAAATCTGAAATCTGTCTAAAAAAATGCTTAAAAATTTTATTTAGTCTCAAAGATTGCAGTTAAGACATCAATATAAGAGTGTTAAGTAATGTCCATTTCTAACATAATATATTGTAAGTACAGTAGAACGTCGTTTATCCGAATCAATGGGGACCGGACACCGTTCGGATTCGTGATTGTTCGGATAACCGACAACTGAATGCGATCCATGCAGTATATGATACTGGTCACTATACAAATATTGAAAATCATCACATGCGGCAAACGTACTTGAAGAAAAAGAAAATTAGGTGCAAAATGTTGCAATTTTACTTTAAATGTGGAAAATAATCACTTATTTTTAGCTGTACCATTGCACACCTTCGTTTTTTCGCTGCAAGGTCTCTGATTCTCTTCAGCAGCAGTAGTTGAGTAGGACAACCCTTTGGTTGTTATTCATACCACTTCATAGCTGTATCTAACACAAAAAACGCGTCAGCATTTGATGGACCCTTGCTACTCTTATTGTTGGTGTCCTCGTCTTCATCCGTTTCATCGTCGACAGGGTTGGATTCTTCTTGCATGGAAGTTACAATCTCGTCATCCTTTAGCATTTGAAATCCACAGTCTTCTGCATCGCATACCATCCAGGTTTCTACATCAACAAAACTCAACAAAAGAGCACGTATACACCCCTCATTTAGAAACAAGCTGACCTAATATTCCACGCAGATGTTTACCAAATCACACACAACTGAAATTCCCCAAATACCCCTCACCTTGGGTTTTCCCGTCACTTTTAACCTCACACGAAACAACTGTTGAGCATTGCACTGTTCGAAAACGTATCCGGACTTTGGTTCGGATATTTGACGCTCCGAATAATAAACGTTCGGATAAACGACGTTTTACTATAATTGAATATAAAATAAAGTATATAATGAAGTTCCTAATATAATTTTTTTTTATTTATTTTTTATTTTTTAACATTTATAAACCCCGTGCACCAAGCAATGTATAACACGGGGGCATACAACACAGACAGAAGAAAGGATTACAACACAAACATCCATGCCTTTCCTAATATAATTAGCAAATAAATTTCGCTTGTTTTGCAAGTTTTCCTGCTACACGTTTATTGCATAAACCAGGGGTCGGTAACCTATGGCACGAGTGCCATATGTGGCACACGGTACTAAGTGGCACTTTGCCCTACTCTACACATTTGTCAATTTTTTAGTGGGTAGAAGTTGATAAATTTGTAACGGACTTTATTTGACAAACATCTTCAGAATTATGGACATTTACGGAATTACGAAAAAGTGTGAAAAATAACTCCAAAGATGAATTTACAGCTATTTTGTAAATTATTGAATGTCACCACTGCTGGAGAAATTTAACAGTTTGAAGAGAGAAAATTGCAAGTACTCTCTCCGCTTTTGTGGTTCTACGTATCTAAGTAAAAAATCTTTTCTCATACGAAAAAGATGTCGAGTCCGCAAAGAAATTGATTAACATCTGAATGCTCAATAATGTGTCAAATTTAAAGCAGCAAACGATACCCCTGATTTTGTTGTATGAAAATAGAGCAGTGCAAGCACCAGATTTGCATTAAAATTTTTATTTACCTTTTTATTTAATTGCAACGAAGGAAAATGCTTAAATTTTTAGTTGTATATTTCTTACTTTAATAAGTATGTTTAAACAAACATAATAGATACATGAACATTTTAATTTTTTTTTTTGGTGAAAAAATAGTTATATTTTATGCTATTTATTTTTATGTTAAGACATTAAATGATGCAAATTTAATTGATAATAAAATTTTAAATCTATTTTAATGACCTCTATTCTCTAACTCTGCAGGCATTATAGCGGGAATTGAATTATTTCAAATATGTTCTATTGTGTGGCACGCTGAATCATATTTATAGATTGGTTTGGTACGCCACAGCAAACCGACCCCTGGCATAAACTTTTTTTTATGACTTTGAGATAAAAAATGATACTGCATAATTTCTTGTTAAGCTAAAAAACACGTGTAGCCTTTCAAATAAATCATAAACTTTTAGAAATGCGTTTCATTTTTTATTAAATTTATTATAGTTAATTCATTTTTTTTAAATTTTGTATTAAGGAAAAGTAAATGAAATTTATTCGGTTGGAAATCGATGAAATATTGCAACATACTTTTGATTTTAGAAGTAGCAAAAGAAAGGAAACATATTTAATACATATAAATATTAATTTTTCGAAGAAAATCTGCAATATAAAGTTTGATAAAATTGTTCATTAAAAATGCAAGGAATTGACTAATACTTGTTAGCAAAACCTAAGTTCATTTAATTTTTACTGTCATCTAACTCACATTTAAAATGTAAAAGTTGAGTAATTTAATAATTTTTAAAATGATGTATTTTGATACTAAACACCATCACATAAACGTGCTTTTTCTTTATGAATAAATAGACATAATACACATTTATAAATGCATAATTTCAATTTTGATACTTACATGTTGAATTATATTTTTATGATAATAGAACATAATTTATGTGTTTTATTAATTTAAGTTTATCTATTTATCTTATACAAAAAGATGACTTAAAAGTTAGTATGAAGGGAACGTACATAGGAACGAATTTTGTAATATGAAAATCTTTATTATTTACCCTAAAATTCATAGCGAAATTTCAATCATTTAATAAATTTTTCAACAACGTCTTTAATTAATTAATATTAAAAACTATTAAAAAGCACTGTATAATTAATGCAAGTACAAAGGTTATTCCTTAAACCTTTCTTACAATTAGAATTTTTTAACATACTTTTTTAGTTTCTAATGCCATGCATTTCAAAATTGTTAATTAAGTTATTTAAAAATTAATAGCTTACAGTTGTGTTTTTGGTGATTTTGAAATTTCACATTACCACATCCTAATTATATATTTAAATACAAAAAAAGCGAAATTTCGCTTTTTTTTTACTCTCTTGGTTTCCTCTGTAATACCTTCTTTAAAATTTAATCATAAAAGCTTTCTTAATCGGCTTACATTATTTTTTTTTAAATTTTGCATCTTCGTATCTGAAAGAAAAGGCGTAAGGAATTCTTAAGCTGATACAAACTATATTTTTGCTTACGATTTTCTAAACAGTGCGCACGAGTATTGTTTTCCGAGATGAAAGAGTCTGATGTTTTAAATCTTATAAGGAAATTTTAAGCTCCTGTAAATACATTAAATTTTAAATCTATTTCTTAAAAAAAAAAACATAAACTTATAAAAGGTGTTTTTACTTTTTTCCCCTTTATTTTGTTAATCAAACTCGGTTTGCTTTTCTTGTGTTTTTTCAGAAAAAAATATATTTTAGCTCTAAAATTACAAACAAGGTTAAGTAAGGGTTGGGGAAAAGTAAGGTTAAGTAAGGGTTTTCATCCATTTATCCATTTATTAATTTATTTAAGAGATACAAAATTTATTGTACATGTATATATACTATTCTGCTTAAATACAAACATTAAATTGTGCACTTATAATAATACTCCATTTCTTTGTGATAAAACTTCTAGTACACTTAATCCAATTAATACAGTAGCTAAGGTAGTATGGGCACAAACTAGTGGGCGACGACCATTCGCTTAAAACCCACCTTGTAGAAGGGTTCAAAGCCTTCATGTTGGCACGAGGTGAAAATTTGGAGAGTTTTATTTAAAAAATTAAACAGTTCAATTACTAATCTAATTATTTTTATTAGAGGGAGTAAATTATGGTATCGAAATTAGATCCTCAAACCCGAAACGAAATTTTAAGGCTTTTGAAGGATGGTTGCTCCAAGTCATACTGCAAAATCAACTATCAAATGGCTTAAAGGTAAAAAGTAAGAGAACTTCAAGAGCTTCAAAAAGCAATCAACGAGAAAATTAGAAAAATTTCCACCAAAATGTTTAAAAAGCTCTTTTGCTTTACCTCAGCGCTTATGTAAAGTGTTGTTGTTGCTAATCCTCCAGGGTCTGACGAAGTCAGACAAGATCATTTAAATCGTTAACTCTCAAAAAGTACAGCACAAGGGGATACGTGTAGGGGATCTTTGCTTGTGAGATCCATGCAAAGCACTATATGTTCAGGGGAAGCGTGGTTATCTTGACACCTTGCACAGATAGAGAAGATCTTATTTTTCGCTGAGAATGAGAAGCGCTTGATGTGACCACTAGCAAGATGAGAGAGTGTAGTCTAAGAGCATCTGTCATGAGAGCTAGGGCCAGACCGGGTCTATTACCCGCATACCAATGATGAGTGGGAGACACCCTCCACTCCACCAAATTTTGAGATTTTTTTTAACGAGTATAATTCCAGATAGGAAAGGGCGGATGTGTAGGGAGTTAGAAGATTACAGCCCTCCTTTGCTAGTTTGTCCGCCATTTCATTGCCGTAAGGTTCGACGTGAGATGGGATCCATTTAAAATGAATATCATGATGCAGTGATATATTTTTCAGTTTGTATAAGATGGAAACACTCTGGTTTTGTCGCCCACAATAAGCCATTTGTAAAGGTGTTGAAGTGGACTACGGCTATCGAAGAGAATCCAAATATCACCATATAATTCCTTCTTAGATAAAATAGCCTCAAGTCCCGCATCAATGGCTATTAATTCACTTCTGAAAACTGAGTAGAAATCTGGATTGCGTTTTTCAGGGACAATTTTTTCGGGGGCGTTTCGATATAGATATGAACGTAAACGAGTTCATATGAAGGAGGAAATGTGCAGCTTCTATTAATCCATGGATTGGAGCACCAAATGGTAGAAGTCTGTCTTGGCTCCTATTCCTGCTGATTTTAACTGGACATAATAGAACGGCCTTCACGTCTAGGGTGACCCTACCAGGAGCGAACTCCCAGCATACTTCACCCATTCCGCCCAGGAACACCCTCCCGCCACGATGAGGCAATCAGCAGGACTTGGAAGGGATAAAGTGTACTATGCTTAAGGAAGCCATATTGAAAATTTCAAGTAAATAACTGAATTCAATAAAAATTTATGGTGCTCTGAAAATGGTCACATTATTTTTGAATCAAGCCAGCTCAGCAAATGTCTCATTGCTTTACTGAGGTTCAAAATTACGATGTCTGTCGAAAATACCCCTAATGCAGGTTCAAAGAGTGACATTAATTCAAAAAATCAGATCAATAATTCGAAATTATAACTACATGTTGATATCATTTGGAGTCACATGGAATAATATTTTATTAGAAATGGTATGCTAAATATAATATCATATTTCTTTTGAATCTGACTATTTTTTAATAATCTCAGATATTTTTACTAAAAGTTTTAAAATCAAATCTTAACATTTTATTGATTATTATGTAATTTGCCATTATCGAATAATTATCCAAATGATAAACTGTTTATAAATTTAAATTAAATACAATATCGTTTTTTGGCAGATATTTCGATTAGTGTCTTCTTTGTCAAAAAGGGGGATTAACAGTTACAAAAAAAGTGAGCTTCTATACACACTGCTTTCCTTCTCAATAAAATTTCTAACTAAATATAACAAATAAGTATATTTACTTAATGAGAGAAAAACACAAATTTTTACTGAAAAATGTATTGGAAAAACTATAATAACCAGCAGTCCATGATTATTGTCAAACATTATTCAAATTGGTAATTTAAAAAAAAATTGTGTTGTTGTATTTAATACTTTTCAATGGTCTTTCCATTTCGTTACATTCTTTTCACCTCAATATGAAAAAATCTTTGATATACTGTTAAACTTAAACTTTCCTTGAAAACAACAACATTTTAAAATGTATGTTTATTTGTTTAATAAAAAATCACACACATGTTTTTACTTATGATTTTAATAATTTATTTAAAAATTCCACTGTTGAAAAATATTCTGCGAATTTTTTTCCGAAAAAGGAATTGTGATGGAAAGGTTTATTATTTTTTTCTTCTCTAGCAGTGATTAAAATCAAAAATACATGAGTTATTTTTTTTCACTTTAAAGTTAATGCAAGTAGAATTTTAAATTTGAATTATACATAATGCTGTATCTGTCTATCTTGCTACATATAAATACATATTTTAAAACTAATGAAAATTGCTGTTAAACTAAAAAATAATCAGTGTTTTTCAAAACCCTTTTGTATTTGATATAAACACACATTAGAGACCTTTTGTGAAGAATTTCAAAAACTTCTGACAAAAGTAACAGGTATTAATGTATTGAAATATTTGTATCGCCTTAACCAAAATTAACAAAAAAACAGCCTAAAGCATAATTTATAATTTATATTGTGTTTACCCCCATTGCAACGATTAAAGAAAAAATCTCATACTTTTTATTTTTTTTTCTTTATTATTATTATTTATTTATTTCTAATGGGGCTGCGGATTGGTATTTTACCATTGCAGACCTAGTACATTTCCCCGGTATCTGGTATCTTATACTTTTTATTTGAAATCCATAGTTAATAAATAACTTCTTTGTGATTGGAATGCATATTGAGATAGCTCTTTAACGTTGTATACTGAATTAAACTGTATTTGCCTACTGCTCTACAAGTTACAAACAGATATTGAATAAATTTCTTAACCAATTACGGATCTTATGTGTGTGTATAAACCTAAAATTTGATCAGAATAATACAGAAAATATAGATTTATCAAGCCATCATTGAATTGTCATTTGATGAAAAGATATTCAAACTGAAGGAATGAACTTAATGTAAGTTGTCCACAACAGAGCAGCTTTTCCCGAAAATTCAATGAAACATTCCAAATCTTCATTAAAAAGAGCCCCCATCACTTCTGGATAATACAAAAAGAGTCCATAAATCAGCGTTTCTCAAAATGGGGGACACGTCAGACCCTTCAGAGTATCACGTCCCCCCAGGGGGGCGTGATAACTCTGAAAGGGGGACGCGAGCATACTGAAAAGTCGAAAACGAAAGATTATTTTAAAAAATTATTAATTTACTGAGAGTAAGAAAACAAATGCATTCTGACATAATACAAAATAAAATGTACATTTACACTGATATAATACACTTATAAATTTATTAGTACAGCACAATGTATTTTATAATTAATTTAACAACACTAAGTTAAGAACAAGTTTAATAATTACCAGTGACCCATGGGCTTGTCATGTATAAAATTACACATTTACAAAAATTAACACTTATCTTGATAATTTGTATGGTTTATAATTAATTCTTTGCCGATAAAAATGTACGCTATTCGCTCCCCAATGCAACCTTCCACGTAAGCGATATATTGAAGGAGGGGTAGAAAAGGAATAAATGAGCAAATCCTCTGAAGTAAGTAAATCCTTCGCAAACACTATCAAGGTCCTTTTATTCCATTCTAAAGCTTTTAGAATAATCTTATGGAAAGCAATGCACAGTAAAGATCGTACTTCGGAAAGACGTATATATACGTCCGGGGGAATTAACGTTTTGACTGAGCAAGACGTTTATATACGCCGGTGGCAGATTTAGCTTCAAAGTATAGTATAATTGAATTCAATACATTTTTATTGTGGGAGGGCTAGATGGAAATTTTGATTCAATATTGGTCACAAATATTGAAAATTTGAGAAGCACTGCCATAAGTGGTTAATCTGAAATTTAAGTTATTTAATTCAAATCTTTGGGAAACACTGGGATATCCAAGGTAGCTAAGTGGTCATGGTCGCGAACTCATAGGCAACGTTGCCTTATCATTGGTTCGTATCCTCGTGCTTCTGAAATTATATAGAGTGGCTTATTTATGTTAAATTTATCGAAGCTCTGTCTTCGCATTGGCATGGTGTGGAAGTTTAGAGAAAGGGGAAGCCAGCTCAGGTATCCGCCACGTCATTTTAATGAGATTAAAAATTAATAGGTTTTTTTTCTTTTGATATAAAGATTATTACAATAGTAGTACAGAAGCTTAATTATTTTAATATTTATAAGAATAATAAATTAAAATAACTAAAATTCTGAAAAAATGCACAGTTTTTTTCTTGAGCAACTTGAAAAATTAGTAAATTTTTTACTTTTAAAAAAGTACGACGCCTAATGCGGTGCTTCTAAATCGTAAGCTATGATGTCCATGATGTAGCTAATTAAAATAATAATCATTAAATTGAGAGAAAAAAAGAAAATCCCTCCGAACCACACCTACAAATTCCTATAATAGAAAAAAAAATCCAACACCTTTTTTTCCTTTTATTACACCCAATGAACTTTTTTTTACGCAGCACTGTATCATCGTAATATAAAAGTAATGAACGCAAAAACAACGAATGAGGGTAAGAAAAAAAATGTTTCAGAGGTAAGCTCAGAGTTTTTTTGTGGGGGCCCAATTACCTCGTTAGAGACGCAGGTGCTTTGGGGGAATGCATAACGAATCTGAACTTCCTCTCTTCTGGGCAACATGAAATGTGCACGCAGTTACATGGCCGTAAGTCACGGACATATATTTTCTCTTTGGTTCCTCTCGTTGTCTCGGCACGGAAGACTTTCTTTCCAATTTATGTCCCTGAGTTTCTTCTTTTCTCTTCCCTTTTCTATGATTTTTCCTCTCTGTTTCTGCCGTTTTTCTCTTTCCTATCAGCAAAGGGGTGAAATAAAAAAAAATGTTGCGATTGCGATAGGGAGTTTTGGTATCGAAAAGGATAAAGATTAGGAGATTATTTCTTACTCTGAAGTTGAATGTTGATTTTTAATGTCTCAAACACAATTAAACTTCAAGAAGGTTATATTTTGCACAAGCAAAAAAATTTTAAATTGTTCTAATATTATTTTTAGAGCTCTTTAGAAGTATTAAGATTTTAAATTTGGCAATGAAGTAGGGTTTTTCATATTTTCATAGAAACATTTTGTCCCTCCATTACCCGCAGAACTTGGTTATCGACATACAAATTATCATATACTTCAAATTATCATAAATATCATCGACATACAAAAGTCCTATTAGATTTATTTTTAAAAGCTTAAGAACTCACAAAATTAAATAACCTCGATCAAATAAAACATAATACAAAGCATATTGCATATTTATGAAACATAAATCCCCATTTTAGGAAATTACTCTTCTAAATTAAATGTAACATTATCATAACACTGGAAGGAACAGTGGTGCAATTTTTCCCACCTGAACAATTTAACATTTTTTACAGTAAAAATCTAACTAATTATCAAAAAAAAAACCAATACCTTTGTGAAATTGAAGAATTGATTTTAATTAATTTTGACTTAATTAGTTAGATTGTTTATTTGGTAAAAAATATAAGGTATTTGCTGTCTGTAGGTAGGTCCGAATAAGAGAGAGAGAGATAATCGTCCTCATACTCTTTGTCATCAAAGATGGCAAAGGATCCTTTAAAATCCCTTATCATCAATCATCTGTTTCATTTTTGGGAAGAACACACTTATATTATTTTCAAGTAATTTAATTTCCCCGCCGAACTTATTTTCTGGTTTTCCAATAAAGTACAAGTTTCTGCAACTTTAAATTCACGTAAAGAAATCTCACACTTTCTACTTTCAGAATTTTTACAGCAAAAAAATTCTCTTCCTGTGTGATGCTTTCAAATTTTATCAATAACTTTTCTTTTACAGCGATGAGATTTTTAAAAAAAAATAAAGAATTTATTATAAATGTAAAATAAAAATGTTTCTAAAAAAAGTTCTTAAAAAATAGGCGCATGTGACTTTAGCAAACGACAACACGAAAGTGGGAAGTGTTACTGTGTGCATACTATTGATAATTCACAAATAAAATGTTATCTTCGAACACGAACTAGTAAACTATGGTGATTGTGAGTTCGTTTTCCACTAAATAGTATCGATAAACACTATAAGAAATTTTTATTGTCAGATATATTATGGAATATAGTATTGGTGAGAGACGTAAATATAGAGTTAACTCATGCAGATGTCTTACACAGCTAATCGGAACTGAAAAATTACAAACATTAATGAGATTCAACTGGTTTGTATTCAAAACCGGTATTAATGATTTTGTCTAATTCGTAGATTATGTAGTAAAAACGGCTATTGTAAGAGCTAAGTATTTTTATACTTAAAAATGCTACTGAAAACAGAGAAGCACACAAATATGTTGCTCAATTATTTAAGTCCCACTACAGATTGCGTTGTAAATTGGCCTAAAATAATTTTGCAACCAATTTATTTATACGGTTTTGAAATGATTCATTTGCTTTCAATAATAATCAGAGGTTTTATTCCCTTTAGACTTTTTTTATTGTCAATTTGAATACGTAATTATATATATCAATATTTTCGTGCTTTATTAAAAACATTTGTTTTTTTTTATTAGAGAATACATTTTTAAGGATAGTTTCCTAACTGTTTCACTTAATTTTTCTTTACTTATTCTTAAGTATAATTTATATCAATTTATTTGCATCTATGTTTCTCTTAGTGATTAATAACTTATAAACAAAAATGTGCTTTTAATTTATAGGATTCTTAAATTTTTCAATATTGTATCCATACATTTCTTGATTCTAAGACTTAGAATGCTATACAATTATACAGCTTTTAATTATTCAGCATATTGCACATACTTATGAGATTATACTAGCAAAGAGCCTAAACGTCATTTATACCAGTTAATTCTAAGCTTAATTCAATTGTCTCTGAGAATCATCACATATATCTCTCTTTATTCAAACATAGATCTGCTCTGTGCACACAACATCGTACAAATAATGATGAACGTTACCGTTTTGCAGATTTCAATGAAGTATAATAATTCCTGTTCCATGAGCTCCCTTCATTCTGAACACCGAAATACCGTTTCAATGTGGTTGCTTTGCTAGAACACAAAAGAGCACTTAAACAATCTCCAAATACAACCCACAATTCAGGTATATAATAATATAATATGTAACATCTCAGGCATTAGTTTACTAAATATGTTCCAAATATCAATACCGAGTTTTCATAGGTAAATTTAACTAATCATATTTTCCAGTTTATTAAGATACGCATAGTTCAAATTATTATATAGCTCACTATAACTTATCTTAGTAAATTAACTGGTTGAACTGAATACATAACTGTATATATTACAGTATACTAAACTGAAATGTAATTAGACCTATTTGGAAAACATAGTTTTTTTATAAACTAATAATTTTTTAAAAAAATCCCAACTGCAGCAAAAAATTTTAAAAATCACATTGTTACACAAATAAAATGTTTAGAACTCATTATTTAAGAACAAATTAAAAAGTACTTAGGTTATATTTAGATGCGAAATATATTTCGTAACAACTGAAAACATTTTTTAAATAAATGTTAATTTATGTAATTATTAAATATAAGATATTGTTCCGGGAAACCTATATAAACTTAATATGTTTATATAAACAATATATATATTAAGATATGTACTATACTGTACGAATTAATCGGGACATGTGTGAGTTGGTATGGGATTACTAGTGATATCTGCTTTTAGGTAGTGTGACAGATTGACTTTGATTATAATTTATTCATTTTAATGTATCAGGAGCTCAGTTTTGAGCCTTTCAGTGGGCAGATGGTAATTTCAATTTTGCGTTTTATATAAGACGTGTTACTTTTACTTGTTCAAAGATGGATATTACTCCAAGGAACCATTTTAAAATAAATCGCTCTTAATGAACACACTTTTATGACTGTGAGAGATTTAACTATGGCAGTTGGTGTGATCGAATTAAGTGTTTTAGGAACATTTCAAAATTTTGGATCATCGTCTGCAAAAAAAAAAAAAGAAAAATGCGGGTGCAAGTGGAAAACTGCTCCAAGAATTGATAAAACTTTAATAAAAAGTATCAAAATAAATTCAAGAAAGACAAGCATAGACTTTTGAAGGAATTTATTAGATAATGGAGTTGAAGTGAATACCTCAATTGCACGGAAAAGAATTCTGGAAGATGGCCTTAAGGCAACAAGACTTAGGAAAAAACTATTTCTAACACAGAAAATGATGAAAAAACGCTTAGCATGGGCCAAAAAATACCGATCATGGACTGGAAGAAGGGTATTTTGAGTGATGAAACATTCATTTGTGCAGGAATATATATAGAAATCAAGTGTAGTTAGACGAAGTGAAGTTGAAACTTTCTTACAAGATCATATCCAACAGATTGTAAAACACCCTTCTAAACAGATGTTTAGGATTTTCTTTTCACATCAAATGGCACTGGAAGCTTAGCTCCTCTTAAATACATGATGAATTCTGTCAAATATATAGAAATATTATGTATTAGGATTGTTCCATTCATGGAAACATTTGATGGAACATTTCATCAGATTTGACCTCTTGTCCCAATTCGAAATTGGTCTATACTTTTACTCGGAAAATAAAATAAAAGTGCTCTCTTGGTTTGAAAATTCCCCAGACTTAAATAATATTCAAAACTGGTGGCATATTCTCAAGAATCGTTTCACTAAGATGATACGAATGACAACAGAGCAAATGAGATAAAAAGGTCTATACTAGTGTATTTCCAAGATGATGAAATCAAGAATAAGTGTGCTACTCTAGTAGAGTCAATCCTCATTGGAGTCTCAAGGTCATTTCCGCTAAAGAAGAACATACTTCGAATGAAGATACAGTTTTTTCAGTCTGTATAAGGTATGTAATGACAAAAAGCAAAGGTTTTAGAAAAAAATCACTTTTTTTTCATTTGTCCCAATTAATTCGAACAGTATGGCACTGGAAAATATACGTAATGTTTATACGTAATGTATATACGTAAATGTTTCATCAACGAAAATAACCACTTTTGCTGTCATTTTTACTGTTTATTAAAAAATTTTAACTTTATTCTACCATACGATTTTTCTATCCTTATAAAGTCTTATTTATATAAGAATGAAAAACAAACGAAAAGAAATGCCACATGTCTAAATCTTACTTAGATATATTATATCGAAAGAATATTACTTTACTGCCAATTTTGTACTGTGTTGTAAAAGTGACAATGTTTAAACAATGACGCCATTTTTATCTGTCCCTTTCAGTTATTAATTTGAAAAATAGTATACCAAATATCATAATAAAAACGGAATTCATCCTAGAAAATTTAAGAAATCCTTCTCTTTATGGGATTTTTTATTAGTTCTGTGTAGAAAAATTTTCAAATTTTTACTGTTTTTTCTAAGAATGAATATTTATATCATATTAATATGATATTTTATAAATCTATTTTATTAAAATTAAATATTTATGAAAATTGCTTCTATAAATGGGGAAAACTTTATTGCGATTAAATACAATATTCCTTCGATATTGATTCTTATGAAATATGCTTTTATTTATATTAAAAATAATTTCCCTGAATTAGAATAATATGTTGTTACATGAATATCATAATATGATACTACATGTGATCATAATATGATATCATTATTTAAATTTGTATATTATGCAATTTCAAATTTTATTATTATAAATAGAATAATTTTTATTATTATATAAGATTCAAAGAGTACATTCATAATTATGATCCCAAAATTGGAATTAATTTTTGATAGCATGCCAAAAAGTTTCCATTTAAATAAAACTATTTTTTGGAATTTTTAACAAAAAAAAATATTTTATTTCATGAAAAACATACATTTTTTTATTCATTCGATTTCTAACAAATAATTTGAAAAACGTAGGAAATAAAAGAATTAAAGTAAAATACGTAAAATAAAGATAGAAGGTATGGCTCATATGAATGAACATGTCATTTTCATAAAAAAAAAGCTTTATGTGGTAATCAAATATACCCACCACTGCTTTTTTTTAAGATTTGGACCTTTATAAAATAATTAGAGGAAATTGCAGTAATCTTACTTTTGAAAGTTATTGGAATTTTTCTTTTCTACTTGTTGATCTTTAATTGTTGTCATTAAGTTATTATTGGCTGTGTCTCTTACCAGATTTGTTAAAATACAAACATTCGGATGGATGGAAACGGAACACTATCATGATCTCATCCCCCTAGATGTCTTTTTCATAGTGTGGTCTAAAGGCAGGAATCAATTTAAATCCAAAAAAGCATTCTCGTTAAGATCTGTTACAGACTTCCAATTATCACAACCACTGGATAAGATCTCTTTCTAGCTCTTTCAGTCGAAAGGAGGAAAAATACGTCTTTGCCTCACACACAGCTCATTTCATCTCAATCTATTGCAACAAGAATGATAATATCTGTGGCTAAGGTGCGTATACATTTTTACAATCAAAGATTCTATGCGACCTCTTAAATTTGTTCTTCAACGAAACACAAAAGTTCTTTATTCTGAGCCAGGCAGTATGTTACCTGAACTTCCGTATCTTTTTCAGACGACTCCCAGTTAATATTAGATAGCGATGGAAAACATATATTGACCTGGAGAAATAAAGAACTCATATGTTTCCTATATAATCTTATAAGACAGTTACACACAAGGCGAAATCTTGGTTTGAACTGAAATCTCTCTGGGTGGTTACACTGACATACATGATCTCCATGGAGAAGCTATGACTAATGGGAAATAACAAACGCGCCATATATCACACCATAATGCTATTGGTAATACATTCATCCTAATAAATAAGGAATCCTCCCTCGATCCATCAAGTTTGGTTTGTTATCAAGTATCTCTTGTCTCGAGATTTAAAGCGAATGAAACAGCCAACTCGATCTCCGTATCTTAATGATACAGCCTCTTTGAGACTCTTTGCAGACAGGTGACTGTGTAAAGCCCACGTCTGAGGCTGTTCAACGAGCTGTTTCTTTATGTATGAAGTCGCTTATTCTAAAGCCCAACAACTTGATTGATGCGATATGGAAAATGAATGTCATCAATATATGTCAATTTTTAGACAGTCAGTTCTTAGATAGGTTAGTCTGAATTATATCTGCGAAAGCAACCTTCTGAATGTTAACATAATCTTGGCATAAAAGTAGTAGCCTTGTTTTCATTGTCAAAATCTGTACAAGACTCCCGCTCCAATGCGTCTGTCTGATTTTCGGATAAGTAATCTTTATTATTATTAATTAAAACTAACTGGCTCCCTTTAGTTAGTTGCAACCATATTGGATTTTGAATCGACTTAAATAAAAGTTGTTAGTTTTTCAATATGTCTGTTCCTTCGACAGCCCATTACACTAAAGCGAACCTAAGTTCGCAGATATATATACATATATCCTACACATTTGCTTATATTAGTCGGCTTAAAAAAAAGAAAATGATGTATGAAAATTTTTGTCCACGAATAATAATTTCTAATAATATACATCAAAATACAGAAATCTACATACCCAGAAGTAAATAAGTAAATCAAAAAAGCTGAAATTAAATTGTTAAAAAACTACTTCAACGAAAACATTGAGCGAACCCATCAGTAAGAAACCACTAACAATGGCGACTATAGGAAAGCAAGCAAGGAAAAAAACTGGTTACTATTAATTTTAAAAAAACTAAATTTAAATTTTATTTAGGAAACAGGAAAACCATATAAAAATTTAAAAAACTATTTTTTGGGGAAAAAAGCAGAACATAAAAAAAAATTTCAAAAATTGTAGCAAACCAATAACATTTAACCTATTACGAATATACAGATAACAAAAATAAAAAAGATAACCATATTTTAAACAATAGTTTATACGTTTTAATACGTTTTTATGCGCTTTTATCGCTGATTTTATTAATTAAAACTTGTTACGTTTGTAAATAATTAAGAAGAATGTTTCTGTAAATAGAAACAGGAATTTTATTATTCTAAAACGGAACTTTAATAGTATTAAAATGAAAGCTTGCTTTTTATCAAAAATAATATTATTTGTCTTCCATAATATGCAAAGTTGTCTCGAAGTTTTACGTATTAAGTATACTTTATTGTTAGTTCTAACAAAGTTCAAGTAATGCATCATATTTCAGTTAAATTGGGAAGAATCTCATGAAATTTCTCTGTTATTAAAACAATTGAAAATAGGAAATAAAAGAATAACAATTAATAAATAGAAAAAATGATTAAGATTTAAAAAAGTTACTATCTCGTCTTCTTTATTATTCTAAATACAGAAAGCGCTATATATTTTTAATTAAATCAATACAAAAAACATGATTCTCTGATAAAAAAAAAGAAAGAAAAAAGTATCTTCTATGAATTACAGCTATTGTATAACTTAATTTCCCATAATTTTTTTTCATTCTATATTTATTCATTCTATTAACTTGCGTATACGTAATCGATTTATAGGATGTATAAAAAGATACGTTCACTGACGTCAAACAACATTCTTGGTTTCACATACCTAATTAAATCACAAATTGCGAGCAATTAATGCTAATTGAAATTTGCCCCATATTCTAAAACCTCAACCAAAATTACCTCTCGTATTAAAAGCTAATATTAGTATTAGAATATTATTTTATGTAAATATAGATTGCCTTGGTTCTAAATTATCTTGTTAATTTTCAGCAATGGCTGCAGGTTAGTTTCCTTTTTTAACACTGATACTCCCATCAGAATCTTTAATCTGATTAAGAACAATACTAATACAGCGATTTTAAACGAATATCTAGTTTCATTGAATGGAAATATGGTGAATAAGAATTTAGCACTTACAAAAAGGCATCAATTAATAACATACATTTTTTTACATGCCACAACTAATAATATTTTTTACAAACAATAAAAAAATCTGTAATAATAAAAATTTAATTTAATTAATAGAATCAATAGTATTTTTTAAAACTAAGCTGTTTGTATTATTTTAAATTAATTTTTCTTGGTTTTTTTAATGTATTTTGAATAAATTTTTATTATAACACATTATATTGGTAATCTATTTGTAGTACAGTTAAATTTGTAACAAAACCCTTTCTAAAAAATTTATAAAATTATTTATATGTTCTCAGAACACAGTTCTTTGCCCTATATTACGAATTGAGAGGATTTTTAAAAATAAAGAGAGTGGTTGATTTTATTAAATTTTTTATTTATTTCCTATAATTTTTTTATTTTATTTTTTCGTAATAAATACCCAGCAAATAGTAATAAATATTATTACAAAATATTTAAAATGTTCAGTAAAATGTTACTTCCTTTTTTACTTTCCTTTTCTCATAAAGTTGATTTTTATGTTATTTCTTAAGAAATTTATCTTAATATTCGATCAATTCCGAAATTTTAGTACATGCGTGTTTAAAATTAAAATACTAATTTATTTAATTGTGAATATTGAAAAATAGGTTTTATTTTTTAAATTTAAGACTCTTTTTGCCATTTTTCTCGGTAAGGATTTTAAATTTTTATTACAAATATTGTCAATATTGACAATATTTGTAATGCTATATATTAAGGGCTTTTATCGACCCATTGTTTTTTCTAACGACATAATTACCTAATAGATGTTAATTATGCGTCTAGTGCATTTTGTACCTCAAATCTGCGATTTTCGTAACGATTCCTCTTTGTATTCAAAAGCATTATCTATCATTAATATTAAATATTTTACAATACAATGACTACACTGAAAAAAATAGCTGTGGAATACTAAAAAAGTGTCAAAATATTTCTTATAAAATACTAAAAATGAGTGACAGGGAAGGAATGGCTCAAAAATTTAATATCTGAAAGAGAAAAAATGCTGCTAGGAAGTTTTTGACGTGCACTAGTTCCAAAAACTAATATATCAATAAGAAAAATGAATATTTTCGGGGTATTTGATTCAAACTTACGTGCAAACCTGGAACAAAAAAATCCAGCAATGTTGAACCGTTCCGTTTTCGGCCGGCCCGATCTTTCGAAAAGAAATTTAAATAAAAGGGAAAATGTTTTTTGCTCCCTTTGCTTTGCTTCTGTCAAAAAGGAATATTCTAAAACCGTGAAAAAATATGTGTTGTAATCTTAAATTTTTAACAGCTATATTTCTGATAAAAGTACTTTTGTCATTTTTCAATAGATTTGCCTGTCGAACCCCTTAACACAATGAATCAATCTGCTCCTCATTTTAATCAATCATTTTTTTTTTCCATACAGTTCTATATGATACTAGGCAAATTTTTCAAGAAGAAATTTTTATTTTTCATAAAAATTACTTTTAAGAATATTCTAAGTTGCTTAAAATTGTGAAGAAATTTCATAAAATCTATGAAAGTGTACTTTGAGGGATTTTTACATATAAAAAAGTGTTAAACTATTTTTTCTACTAGAAAACTCATTTGTAGGGCAACATTTTAAAAAACGCTTTCTTTGAACTATATTCTTCTTATTTTTATGATGTACTATGATTTTAATTCAAAAACTGTAATTTTTAAATTTATTCGATCTGCGTATTCACTCCTAAGGGAAAAAATTCGAAGTATTTTAAATTTCAAAACGATTTTCAAATTTGTTAAAAACTAAAAAGTACAATTTTAAGCAAAAAGCAATCAATTAATAAAATGTTTGTATATAAAATGAATTTTCATAATTAACTGATTCTGAGTGATGCACTTTAAAGCAACACGAGAGCTATTGGCGATGGATTTCAAAATTCTGAAACACTCCCAAGTGACATGGAGGGGACACAAGATGTACCCCTTTTACCTATTCTCCAAATTTCCACACAACGTAAGCATGAGCACTTTAAACCCAGTCAGATTTAATGTATGCATCAGCCTCTCTACAATATGGATGTATAGTGGTAACAGGACTCTACAATTCGCAGAAGCAATGCCCTTCTACTTTCCCACAATGATCACATGGCTACAGTAGTAACTCATAGATATTGAGTGAGTGAGTGCTTAATAAAAAAACGTCGCACTCCAAAGAAATGCGAGGACTATTGGCGATGCATTTCGTGATTTTGTGATGGATCTATACGCGGTTCTACTAATATCTTCTTCTCTTTAAAACAAAATATTTATTTCAACCAACTTTCATCGAGAAACCAAACGTGATTTATGTAAATGAGGAATATTATATAAATTCGGTTTTCGCGAGTTGAAAGGGAGAGAAGTAAGAGGTTAAGTTAAGTTAAAGGAAGTAAAGTGAAGGAAAGGAAGGGAGCAAGTGATCTGTTGACACGTCGTTGTCGACAAGCTGAAGTTGATACGTTTGATGTGTGCAAGTAGGAGTGAACTAGAAGTTCGAGAATTAGTAAAAGGATTACAGAGCGTGGAACCTACGACATTGAACAAGCCAAAGATAGTGCCTGCAAGTTACAGTGTAGGATCCGCTACATTAAAGGTACAGGTACTGTGTTCTTAATTAAATAGAGGCTAGTTATTAGTGTGCTACGTAGTTGTAATTGAATGCATTTAAGCTATCTTAGATTCAGTTGAGGATCTGTAATATTGCCCCGCATTAGAGCATCTCATCTCTGCACTCTACCATAATTCATATACCTTAATTAGAATTGTATTGTGTCTGATCGATAATTGTTAATGAGAATTAATAAATTACTTAGATTGGAAATAATGTCTGTGGATTATTCTATTCCTCCTACACCTCTAGCTGGGTTTACAGGCAGACAAGAGGGTTCGGATGTAAGGAGTAACCAGAGGTTACCACAATTTTGAGTCGCGGTCAAATGGCGAGGGGGATACATGAGCTGGCAGCCCTCTGTTAACTTCCACACCGTGCCAGTGGAAGTGATTTGATCCTCTACAAATTTAAAATGTATCGGCCCCTTTACAGGCGGTTCTTCAGTGGCACTAAGGCTCGCACTTAACACATGTCGGCCACGAATTCGTGACCATACCCCCTTGGCTACTGCGGCCACTCATTGATGTTGAATCTTATAAATAATTTACTCATGTACTGTTTAAAACTAATTTATAATTAATGCTCTTTTGACTGTTATTGTAAAGATTTTATTCTATATTGTGAGACTGATCTATACGCATCCTTTCATTAACTCTCTTGGGAAATTTTTGGGCTATGAATATCAACAACCCTTTTCTGAAGAAGAAGCCATGATATGCAGATTAAGTCTATTATATATAGTTATATATAGTTAGTTGGAGAGACAGATAGTTATACAAATTGATACTTAATTGAAGTTACCAAGAGATTGGAACATTTAGAAATAGAAGATAGGAAGACTATCTACAGTTCAGGTATTAGTCATATTTGTAGCGCGTTTTGGTATTTAAATTTTTAGAGATTTAAGTGACAATTATATAGTCGCATAACTACTGTTTAAATCAAATATTAAAGTAGAAGATTAATTAATAAAAAATTTGATCAATTTATATTAGAAGTATTCTCCGAACACGCGACTCTCGTCACTTAACTTCTGCTCTGTACTTGGAAACATCTTATTTAATATGATTAATGTATTTGTTTTTGAATTAATTAGTGTGAGGAACAAATAATTAGAAAGTATCATGTCAAGTCGTCCTTCACTTTCTCCCACACCTTTAGCCGGGTATCAGGGTCGACGGGGGGGAGGAGGTTACAATTGTTTCTAAGTAGTGCACTTTTATAAATAAAATATAACTGCGTATTGAAATAAACAAAATAATTTTTCATTTCAAATTTTTAAATCTAATTTTGAAACAAAGAGGATTAACAACGTTTTAAGCAAATGATTCAATAAATAATAAAGTTTTATCATTTCATTTTAATTCTATCATAACAGATCATAGTTATTATCATATGTCTAAAAAGGACCTTCAGTAATCTTATCAGCGTCACAATGGAATATAAAAACATAGAATTCAGAATTATCGTAAAAAAAGCATTTACGTAATAAGTGTCGAGAAATATTTTAATGAATACAAGATTTGATGAAAAATTTTATTTAGCTTATGCTGAAGCTTCTTAAAGAAAAAAAAAGTCTGCAAATCTCTTTTAAGAAAAGCAATTTAAATTTATTGAACATGTAACAAAAGTCAAATCTCCATACCAATTATACTTATCATCTGGTGCCCATTGTAACAATTCTTACCTTTTCTCAAACTTAAAAGGATAAGAAAAGAAAAAACTCTTTAATACGAAACTTGGTCTTATTTAGCAATTGAAAAATTTCGATTATCCACGGGAAATCTAACAAACATTTCCTGCATTTGGGAGGGGGCAGAATCTTCCTATTATCCAACAAGTAATCGAAATACTTCTTAAACCCTGCTCATCCTCAAGGTGTGTGAGTAGTAAAAGTAAAAAAAAAGGATTCTGTCACAGTGGCAACATTTACCAGCAACAGGAATGCGAAGAACTCCTTTTCAGAGGGAAGGGTTACAAAAGGATGACTCATTAGTTCTCTGAATGGGCCCCTTAACGAATTCTTTCTATAAACAGTGTTTTATCCGCGCGGTGCTGGGACTGTGCTGTCCCTTGGGTGTAAAGTCAATTATGCGAACCCTGCGATGGGGATTGGAACTTCAATCAATACGAAGGTCTGCGAAAGATTGGGAAGTGTATTGAAAGGTGTGGAAGAGATTTGAGTTTGATAGAGTATGCACAGAACTGGATTTCCTTACTCGGAATGGTGCCAAAAAGTAACTTATTGGCTCAAGGTTCTGAGATAGAAATACTGTATCAAAGTATCTAATCTCAATTTTGTTTTGCAATACTTTTAGTTATGACCCTATTTTTCAACTTTTTATGTTTCATGATACACAAACATTAAGTTATAAATTCATCGAAAAAACTCAACTTAAAAGCAATGTTACTCAATTGTTCTAGCAATACACAATCTGCGGCACCAAACTAAATTTTGAAAGAAAAAAACTGTTTATAATTTATTTATCTATAACATATAAATTTAATGTAATTTCAATTTTAAAAAAAAACAGTACATACCATCAAAAATAGCTAAAATGTAATTAATATTTTTGTAATAATTAGTTATAATTAAATGAATGGATAAAGACTAGACAAATTTCAAGCTTTATATATGTTTATACAAAATCACAAATATACATTTTTTAAATATAAAAAGTTATAGCTATATTATCAGTTAAGGTATCCGACTACTTGCGACTACTTTTTTTTTTAAAAAAAAAAAGAGAGATGGGGATTTTTTCGTAGTTTTCAGATTTGCTTAGTACATTTTAAAAAATAGGCTAAAATTAAGAATAGAAAAAGAAATTATTACTGAAAAAAATTGGTAAAAATTTGCAAAAAATAACATAAACTGGGCGCATTTTGTATCAAAGTTTATGAACACATTTTCAATTTTTCAATTCTGATGTGCTGCTATGTTATTCATTTTTGAAATGACCTTCAGGATAAAAGATATTTTAATTTTTACAAAAACTGGACCACTTCATCTTAGTTATTGTATGAAATTGCTTAAAATAACGGTGATTATATTAACATAAGGGACTGTAAATTTTGTAATAAAACAGTGATTGATAAATCTGAAGGTTAAAACACTTATACTATTATACAAAACATACACAAAAAATTTCAGTTAATTATTTTCAAAACTTTTTGAGCAATCGCTGCCCCTGTTTGAGCATTTTCAAAAAAAAACACACATTTCGAGTAAAACGCGTTTTAGAGTATGACATCTGTTTTTACTAAAACACTTGTAGTTTTTATTCCAGTGAACAGAAAATAATAAACTTGGTATTTTTATAAAGCTAATAAGATTATGTATGAAATAAAATCATAAAAAAAATTTGTCAATTTTTGGCAAAGCTCACAATTTTTTAGGGTAGTCGGATACCTTAAAAATTCTTCTACCCCTCTTATCCCTATCTTGAAAATTTTAACTATACCTCGCATCGTGCCTTGATCTTTATTGAAAACATTTTAATTTGTAACTTTTACAAACTTTCACAACACACTTAATGATTCTCTTTTGACTCATCAGTATACTGAGATACACAGTTTGAAAATCACTGAATTAAGGAATCCATTACCTTTGATTATATTAGCTATATAAGTGAGTAGGATGATATACAAGTTTCCTCGAAGTATTTAAATTAAAATGACGCATGCATTTACTTCTGTCTTATTTTGTAGCGAGCTATTTCATAAGGTTCTCCTCTCAAAACTAACTTGGGGTAATATTCCTTAAAGTTTTATTGAAAGTTTAACTGTCACCCCCTTACAGAGGAAATGAGATATGCAGATTTACTCTAATATATAAAGTGTGAGAGAGAAGAAAGTTAGTTGAAGTTTGCTCTACTAGTGGGAGCTTTCATTGATTTTATCAGCTAGTTAGCAACTTCTAGCCTAGATTCAAACACTTCCCTGCTTTTAGAACAATCATCAACGTGAGTGCGTCGGATTCGATTTGTCTATTCAACAGTGGCGTTTCCTCCGTTTATTTCCATACTCAGCGTCAGTGTCTGCCAGTCTTTTGAGCCTTACAGATAAGTGTATTTTGATTACTTATTTAATTAATTGATTTACCCATCATATCTTGAGTTTAGTTAATATTCAATAAATAGTTAAATGGTTATTTCTTAGTACATTGTGTTATGACATTTACTCCTATCGTCAAGCTGAGCGAGTCGCAATATTTCGATAAGAGTCTTCAGAGTTAGGGGACGCTGCTGCAATTTTTGTACTTATTCAACGTAATTCCAATTAGTGCTATTTTTTCATATCCGCACACATATTATTTATACCGTAAAATTCGGTGTATAACGCGCACTTTTAACAAGAAAAAATAAGATTGAAATTTACGGTCCACGTTATACGCCGGGTAGAAAAATAGGAGATTTAAAAATAAAAAATAAAAAAAGAGATTGAGCGTAAAAAAATTAGACTTCTATCTATCGTCGGTTTAATTATCAGACTGCGTAACTGCACAAAATATCGAAATAAGACTTTTAATGCCATCTAATGGAGTATTTTGAAGCCTATCCATTGGATTACTTCATATGCCCTACAAAAATATCGCTAATTTGTTATGAGCATTTGAATTGAAGTAATTCGCGTGCATAGCATAGTAAAAAACAGTTTTTACTTGCTTCTGTTAAGTTCATTCAGAAGCAGTTACGCATTCTGATAATCAGGCCAACGATGTATCGAAATATTGTTTATTTAAGAGAAATGACATACCAAATAAACTCCAAGAATTGTAGTTCTAGAAATGTATCATTTTTTTTTTCAAAAGCCTGCGATAATATCTCGAAGAAAAACTTTAAAACATATGAGCGTTACGAGCATAGATTTCAGATTTCTTCGTAAAAAAGGGGGAGGGTGCACGTTATACTGCGAATATACCTAAAAAAAAATTTTATGTAGCTTGAAAGTATAAATGAGCGTTATATACGCATTTTATAATATGTATATATATATATATTCTAATATTTCACATATTTAAAACCATATTGTTTCTTTCTTTCCTCGAGCCAATTCAGATGTTAATTATATCAATTTGAAGTAAAGCTATTTGTGACAGATTCTATGCATCAATGTAAAAATTATTGACAAAGGAATAATAAAATGATTTGAATATTTTTAATAGAGATATACAGGTGGTTATCAAAATAATGGAAGCACCTGTGAATAAAGGTGAAATTTTTGAATACGCTTCGTATGTATTAAAATACGAGGCGCATCCAGAAAGTAAGTTTCCCGATGTTTTCCCTTTTAAAGTAAACGTAATTAGCCGTGTCAATTGCGTATGCGTAACAGATCTATAATGTATCAATCATATGCCACCCGACAGGTCCCGCCTCGTGCCAGTAGCGGGGTATCAGTGGTCCGAAATGGAAGCTCTTATTCCTTCTCCGCCGCCTGTGATGTTCGGTCGGTGATAAAGTTCTTGAATGCATAAAGCATTGCGTAAATTGAAATCCATCGTCAGGTCTATGGGCCGAATATCATGAGTAAGTAGATGGTGCGTCGCTGGTGTAGGCAGTTTTACGAAGGTTGTCAAAGTGTCCATGATGAAGAGCGCAGTGGGCGACCATCCCTCATCAATGATGATCTTGTTGAGCTTCTGCAGAAGCGCGTGATGGAGGTTTGTCGCTTCACGATTACAGAGCTAAGCAGCCATTTTCCGCAAATATCACGAACCTTGTTGCATGAGATTGTCACTTAGCACCTGCTGTTCAAAAGATTTTGTGCCAGGTGGGTGCCGAAAAACCTGACACCCGAACACAAAATTCAACGTTTAGAAGCAGCACTGACATTTCTGCAACGGTATCACGATGACCGGGACGAGTTCCTCGACAGGGTCGTCGAGGGCGATGAGACTTCGATTTCGCACTTCACCTCGGAAACCAGGCAGCAGTCAATGCAATGGCGGCATAGTGGATCTCTGGTCAGGACGAAATTCAAACAGACGCTATCGGTACGGAAAGTGATGTACACGGTGTTCTGGGACTGGAAGGGTATTCTGCTTATTGACTTCCTTCCCCTGGTGAAACAGTAAACGCTGACCGTTACTGTGAAACACTGTGGAAATTGCGACGTGACACTCAAAACAAGAGGCGTGGAATGCTTACTGCAGGTGTTGTGCCCCTCCATAACAATGCTCGTCCACATACGGCTCGACTACAGCAGTTGTTTTGTTGGAATTTGGCTGGGAGTTGTTTGATCATCCACCCCCTTGCTCTCAGCGATTTTCACGTTTTCTTGCACCTCAAAAAATTCCTGTTTAGGCAACGACGAAGAGCTGAAGACGTCTGTCACACGCTGGTTCCATTCACAGGTGGCAGAGTTCTATGACAGAGGGATACAAAAGTTGATCCCACGATACGACGTGTCTTAACTCTGGTAGTGGCTATGTTGAAAAATAGCTGAAACATTGCTGTACTTGTTGCCAATAAATATGTTCCTGAAATTGTGAGTTATTTTTTTAAATAGGGAAACTTGCGTTCTGGATGCGCCTTGTATAATAATAGCAGCCAGGGTCTTTTTATAAATAGAAATGCATATATTCTAGCAGTATGTAGTATTTTTATTCAGGTTCTGTAAGTCTTGGATTTTTTTCAAAAGCTTACAATGTCGGACGTCTAAGATTTTCCAAATTGTAGAAGTTTCAGGTGTAACCGAAACATTCCAACTTTTAAGCATTTCTATATGTAAGGTGTTTAAAGTCAAAACAGCATACACACAGCACAGCAAGACAAGCTCGGCAAAGCAAAATAGTGGAAGGAAACAGAAGCTCAGGGAAAGACACCAAAGGATATTGAAGAGGATTGTAATGTCTAAAAAACAATTGCAACAAAAGTGACCGCAGAACTCAATTAGTATCTGAATTCGTGAATGTCAATGATTAGAAGCCACCTTCATAAACAGAATATTTACGGCAGAGCTTCGATTTTCAAGCCACTTGTCACAGATGTTAATGGCAAACATCGTCTCACTCACAAAACCTGGTCGATAAATAAGAGGTAGAAAGTAACATTGCTTGACGAATCATCTTTCACAGTTTCCCCTGCAACTGGATTGGTGCATTTTTGGAGGACACTTGCACAAGCATATGATCGTGATTATCCCCTTTCAGCTGTCAGGCATGGAAGTGGATCTGTGATGATATGGGCAGCCGAGTAGGGGTTTTCTGATGGATCAATCGTAACCCTGAAAGAAAGGATCACTGGGGAGAAGTATAGAGAAGTTTTAGCTCACCAGGTCCATCCTTTGATGCAAACATTGTTTCCTGCAGGAGAGGGAGTTTTCCAGGATGATAATACATCCATCCATACAGCTGGACTTTTTCAATCATGGTTTTATGAATACGAATATGAAGTAAAACATCTACCTTGGCCCGCACAGTCACCTAACCTCTATTTAATTGAACCGCTATGGAACTTTCCCAATATCTCCATGAAGAAAGATACAATACTTGCAATAATGCAATATTAAACACTATTCAGCTCTTGTATGAATCGATTCTTAAGCGAATCCAAGTTTTATTATGTATCAAAGGCGGCCCTACGTCATGATAATACAGGATTTTTTTATAAATCTATGATGTTTCCATTATTTTGATAACTACCTGTATAAACTATAATTAGAATAATAAACAATTCGATAGTACACTAGAACTTCGAATATAAAGTTGTATGATAACTGCTAATTGCAATAATTTTTCAAACTGTGATGATTTAAAAATTGTTGACTTAAGGCTCTGGCACATAAATAGACAAAAAAAAATTCAACTTAATCTTTTTTAATTTTTTTGTTTATAGATATTTATTTTTGAAATACTAAAATCTGTTTACACATTTAAAACACGGCTGATTTTTTTTTTAACGTCACCCTTTGAAACTACAATATTGCTGCTTTAGAACGCGGCAGTCGAGTGGTTACACTCAAGAGTTCGTAGCTGATAGTGTGCAAGTTTAGCCACGGAATCAAATTTCGATTATAATAAAGACACGTCAACCGGAATAATGGGGATCTTCTGCATGTTAAATCAATTAAAACTTTAAAGTTCTTTCACGTGATGTGACGGGGAAGTCAGGAGAGGAAAGAGAGAGAGAATTCGATATCTTATGCCACTCTCTTACAGCTTCTAATGCAAAATGGATACAAACATTTTATCATTTGTATTGCTTATAAAATTTATAAAAAAGAGGTTATTTAAAGTATAAATTATCGTGTTTGAAAAAGCTCTCTCTCTCTCTCTCTCTCACTCCTCATTTTTTCATTTTTTAATATCCTGAAAATAATAAACATACACAGTGAAATGCGTTTAACGCTAAAATGCTTAAGACGAAATATTGGTTAACACGAAATGATACAACGATCCCGACAAATTACTATGCATCTTCGTGTATTTTTTTCTCTTAGCACAAGATAAAATCGCTTTACACGAAAAGGTTTCCCTTCTGGTAATGAACAGTATATGGGAAACACCAGTCGTGCAAGCGAGATTTAAGAAGGGTGTGAAATGAAAGAAAGGTAGTTTCTTATGTTTCAATAGAAAGGATATTAACTTGGCTTTAAAATACCCTCAGTGCTTGTGAAACTAACTAATTTTGTTTAACTAAGCTACTTTGACACCCTCCACCCCTACAAAAGCCACAAAAAACAACTCATCTCTCATCAATTGCCTTTGGAATTCGGTAACGAGTACATTTCAGTGTAAGTAAAAATCAATAAGTTTGGTTCACGTGTTTAGAAGAATTTTCTTGCGGGTGTAATTTCAAAGAGTTCAGGCGGAAAGCAAACTGCTATTTAGCTTAAAATGAAGATGGAGCTTCTAAAGACGGTTAAGTCGAAAACGGAAATCTGAAAAATTTTGGAAATGCTAAAATTTATATTAAATTTCATTCATTATGTTCTTCTGAATGTTTCTGTTTAATTGATTTTTATTAAGTAGATGCATAAATACATATCTAGTAAATAAAATGTACTCTAATAAACTTAATTTTGTTATATATATATATATATATATATATAATTTTAGCAGTATTTCTTAATACGAACTTCTTTTAACACGAAAAAATATTTCAGTCCCCCCAATTTCGTGTTAAACGGTTTTCACTGTGTATATTGACACAATGAAACTTTCAGAAAACTTAATCGATCGATTATCAAATTAAGTACAAATGTTAAATAAAATTATCTACTAAATAGCCATTTATTGTTGGTTTCCTAAAAGTTTTTTCCTAAGAAATGGAATTATTTTCCTTTGAGCATAGTTTCATTTTTATTCGTTATCCCTAATTTCAGTCGTATTTTTTCAACTAAAATTCCATTCTTCAATAGTAAAAAAATGCAAATTTTTAAGTGAATATTAATGTTCTGTATCAAGAGATTCATTCGCTTTATTTAATAGTCTAGAAGGAAAAAATAAAAGGAAAAAAGTACTACTTAATTTTTATATTTATCAATTTTGCATTATAAAATGTTTCTTAAATTTCCTCCTTAAGAAAAGTTTTTTAAATGATTCCTTTTAATTTTTAATGAGGGATTATTTTAACAGGATAAATTATAATTCTTCTAAACACATACTTTTAAATTATGATTAATATTAATAGAAGAAAGAAAAACACAAACTGTTTAAAGTAGTGATATACACAATTTTTCTATGTTATAGGCTAATTTCAACATTTTTAGTGGGTTGATATAATTTTTATTTCAAAACGTAAAAATATTTTTGAAATCAATATGCTTAGAAAACTATTTAAACTTATGTGAAGAATAGAGCTGTGTCTATGTATTTATTGTTTTCTTTTTTTATTTTTTAAAACTAAAATTTAAAAACAAATATATTTTAATCATTTTAACTATTTTGTTAAGTTGAATTTCATTTTTTGCACATGCACATGATTTTATATCAATTTATATATTAACTATCTGACTGTTCTTTAAATAAGCACAAAAATATTTAAACAACTAATGAAAACTTATATACATACAAATAACTTTTAAAGAAGTCTTTAAATTTACTTTTTAAGCAATAAAATTGGAAAATTCTATACGATTCTTTTAAAACGTGTGCAAGTCAGTATTTGTCAAATACTTATTTAAAGAAATTGTGTATATAAAGATGATAAGCTAAAATATTTTTATATCTATAAAGATGATAAGCTAAAATATTTTTAATAGTTGTTTTCCTTCCATAAAATATTAGTCTTGAATTATGGTCCCTAGTTTCTATTCCTCTGACATCGAGTATAGTTGTAAAAACAATTTACTGTAGGATAGTAAGACACAGAAGTTAACTTGCAAGTATTTGAATAATTTTCCTCTTTTTACACACTCCAAAATTAAAATTATATTAATAACTATCCATACTTTTTGAAAAATAATCATCTAAAGTAGGGATAGGTTATTATAATACTGTTAGTGAAATTTTTAAAAAACATATAAATTTTTAGTATATTTAGTGTTATTTATATTTATCCTTTTCCGACGAAATTTTCTTCAAAAACGGATTCAAAATGACTCTGTTTTGAGAGTATATTGTATTATCATTCATTTAGTTAGTAAAATAAACAATAAAAAAGATAGATTTTCATTTTTAAAAAGGTTTAAAAACTAAACACATTAATAATGTAAGACTATATTATATTACATATGTAAATCTTATTAATTATTGTGAGTAGAAACATTATAAAGCAAAAAAATCATTCACTTATTTAAAACATTAATAAAGTTATATCAGTCATTTAATTCTATGAAAATATGAAAAGAATGTGAAGATCAAAACTTAAAGTAAAAAATAAAAGTACAATTAAAATATGTATGTGAAATAAACGTTAATATTTAATCACTTAAAAAGTGTGTGGTTCACTTTTGTTTAACTTATTCAACCATCATCAGATTGTGTGTGTGTATATCTATATTAATAAAATTTCTGAAAAGAATTCCTTGAATCTTTTCAACAAATGATTTAATATCACGTTACATACTTAAAAAAACTTCAAATAATCGGTGTAAACATCTTCAAATTAGCATTTTTTTAAAGAGAAAGTAAATAATTTTACTGGAAACTTAGATAATAATTTCTCATTCATATCTACTTTTCTTTTCATTGTTATACTCTAACTCTGATCAGTTGCCAATTACCGATATTTAATTCTTGACAACATTATTAAATTAAGAACGAAATTCAAAAATTATAATTACCATTTCCATTAAACTTCAATTACAAAAGAATATTGAAATATATTCATTATCTGGAAAAAAAATATTTATATTCGTGGAGCCCAAATTAAATCTGCAGATACTTTCGTTGTCATAGGAAATCCAGAACTTTTATTTTTGCTTATTACTAACTAATTGATTGAATTTAGATTAAAGTAAAACGCGAGTATATAATTTAATTTAGTCGTATCATAGCAGAATGCCTTTTGCATTAATTACTACTTATAAAGGGATCTTCGTACACGTAAAAGAATAATAATTAGTTTTAAAACCTTTTCATGAAGTTTCCCTTCATATTTTGCCATAAACCATTGATATTCTAATTATAAAATGACGCTTTTTGAATCCTTATTAAATTATATTTAATGTATTCTGAGAGGAAAAAGATAGAAGGAAATTCCAAAGAGAATTAATAATGTTTGCTGAGAACGTGTTATTCAGGATGCGAAGACTGACCGCATAAAAGGAAATTTTTCATTAAATTCGGAAAATTTTATTCGACTTGTTCCATTTATGTAAAATTAATTCTTCTAAAACTACTTTATGTAAATTATTGCTTGAGATTTCCCTTTAAAGCATTATATGCCGCAAAATAAATACATTAGTAACACAAAATACTTTAAAATGTATCAAACCGTAATATCATCTATGCTTAGCTATAATCCAAAATTCTCTGCAATTTATTAATTTTCTTTTAAAGAAAATTAGAAGAAGTAACTTCTAATATTACTTTATATAAAAATGATGCTTTTATTTAATGAACAAAATTTATACTTTTTTGGAAGTGTTTATTACAAATTTAAATGTATATAATTCGTAATTAATTTTGTATAGCTTTACCACTTTATATTGCTTATACATTTAGGGCAATAAGATTAGAATGAAGCTTTTTTTATATTCTATTGTATTTTAATAAGTGTTCAGTTAACCTTTAAATCATTTAATTTTTCCCTTTAGGGATTAAGAATACATGATTGAAAAAATGTATTCTCATTATTTTTAAGCAATCATTTAATTTTCATTTTGCTTCATACAATTTTATGCTTCAAAATATTTTGTATTCTCGACTTTCGTTAAGCACTATTTTATCTTTGAAACATTTGTGATATCACTGTTAATCAATGCAAAAAATATACTAAATAAAAAATATTAAAAATGTACATCTTATTTTGTTGTAAAAAATATTTCAGCATTAAAACTTGACATACATTTGTTTAAAAAATGCCTGTTTGTAAATATCCTTTTAGCAAGACAAAACTTAACTTCTAGTCTAGTGAAATAACTATAACAGTAATTAATATGATTCTTATCATCACCCGCAACAAAATATTATCCTATTGTTCTTTCATGAAGCATCTTACTATAATCAAAAGTTGCAGAATGTTTGTCTTTAAAAAATTGATAAAATTGAGCTTTTCTTGAAAATTTAATGTTTGCTTTAAAATAGAATTTATTTTTCCTTTCCTCCACCCTTACCTATTTTGAGTCAAAGTCTCTTAAATTTACGGAAATGTTAATAATGAATGTCATTTTTTGTTACAAATTGGTATACATGCATACTTTTTAGCGGATAATATCGTTGCAAAAATCTGCGAATTTAATATCATTTGCTTCAATAGTCCATTTTTTATAAAATGAACTGAGACGAAATTACACAAATTTTATTTTTACTCAGTTATAGTTCAACATTTCATTGTGCTCCAGATGTTTTGTATGGCACGTACATTTTTCTTCACTAGAAAATTAAAAATGACTTTTAAAAAAAAAAGTGACTCTCAGACAAGAAAATATTTCCCCAGATAAAATCCAGTATTCCTTAGTTTTCATAAAATCGTTCTGAAGTTACTATTGTTTTATTATGATTTTAGCACACAATCTTACCAGATGTGACGTCAGTCTTTTCATCTGCACAATTTCTTGCATATTTCGAATTTATGCATCGAAATTTCTTTAGAAGAAATTATCAAAAAAAAAAATTTACGTTATTATTATAATAGAGCATTTTATTCTTTGGTAATTTCAAAACATATTTCGCCCTTGTTTTTAATTGCTTTCAGCAGTATCCAGAAACTTCCATAAATTTAAACTCGTTTTTAAAAGACTATGTTTGTTTGCCTAATATTTGATTTGTTTGTAGTTGTAATCATTATGAAAATTTAATTTCATTTATAAATGGAACAGTAAAAAAGGAAGGAAGAAATACTCTCATTTCTATAATATGTGTTTTTGACCCAACAACCAAATCTATAACAAGTTTTTTTCCTGACTAAAGTAAATTTTACTGAAATACCTTCAAGATTTCAATTAATTCCTCTACGTTCTTCTCTAAAATTCCAATAATCAGATCACTACGAAACGGATGGATTTTTAAAATCCATGTGTATTCATTAAATATTTCTTTCTGTAGAAATAAATATTAGGAGTACAAATATTTTTCTACTTAGAAATTCCATTGAATCTGAAAAGTACTTATGTGCAGTTTTTCGTTCCCAATAGCAACTATTTTACGTATGAAACAGATCATTAACAAATACAAATCATACATACAGCATTTCCATTTAATTAAACACCAAAATATTATACCATGCGTAGTTCAAAAATCCCTCTTGTAAGGGACATGAAAAAGATCAAGGGGGGGGGATCTTTTTCAAACCCGAAGTATTCAATCTCAAACATTTTAACTGCCTTTCAAGCATAGAAGTAAAAGATAACGGTAACATTGAAGTTCTTCGATCGTAATACCATCATTTGAGGAATGGAAAAGATAGAATGTAGCGATTGGATTACATCACCCTTTTCTTCTGTGGAAATAAATCACTGAAGCAATCGATCTTTCCTGGAATTGAATCATTGAAATAACAAAAATGAACCCTGAAATTTTCTAAAGAGAATAGAAAGTTATCTGCCTATGTCTAAATTCTATAAAATGAATTTCTAGTTTATTCTGGTATTCAGTTTTTTATTATGTCAATCACTGTTTTCTTCAAATGATAAATCACTCATTTTCGACCATCACAGTTGATTGATCTTGGCAGGTTTGTGATTTTTTTTAAATTTATACGAGTTGTCTGAACCCTTTTTCTTCAATTTCTAATCATATAACAATTATTAAATATTTTCTTATCATATAATTGCTTGTTTATGTTGTTCCATGAAATACACACTGCCCTTTCAAAAAGTTTAAACTTTATTCCCGGAATTTCATTGTGTTAGTTAAATTGTACTACCTTAAATGAAAATGTTTTGCATTAAATGAAAGTTTCTGAAACTTTTTATAAGATTTATTATTTTTTAAGTCTATAATAAGCAATGATCTGTCCTTTTGTTTTAATCATATTTATTTCCCAAATTCATGAATCATTGTTTAAATATAAAGTTTGTTTCCTCCAAATGTCCCAGCGTAAGCAAGTAAGTGCAGATACACACATTGTGACGCAACATCACACATAATAATTTAGAGAGTCTGAAATTCTCTAATATTTCTTTTTCCTCCATTTCATATATTTTTCCCCTCCATTACGAAATCTGATTGATGTATTAAGTCATACCATCGAAAGACATATACTATACCTGAAATGGTGCCTCCTTCTCCTGACCTTCAAACCGTGCCGAATTCTTGTTCCATTTAATGAGAAATAGCCCCAATTATTCTCCAAAGTTGTTCTTAGGTAAAAGCAAGATTTACGTCAACGGCTTAGCTTGAGTATTTTTGGTTACCAAGTTCTCATCCTTAACCACCATGTTACCTCAGCCTTACTAAATAAGATTCGTTAATAATAATGCATAAATGAATGTGAAATAATTGGTATGTTTAGTTTTTTCTGTTTTTATATGAAATGTAAAATAGAAAATGTGTTTTAAATATTTTAGACACCATATTTCAAATATTTTTTTCTTTTACTCTATTATTCATACTATTATTAAAATTTGATTCTTTTAAATATTTTTTAAAAAACTCCCTGTAGCATGTTTTAATTATTTGTCCTGGTGAAAGACTTTAACATTAATTTTAAAAACAGTAGCTTTTTAAAAAGATTTCAACACAAAATATGTTTAAAATTCAAAAGAATAGTATATTTTTAAAAAGGAATTGAAACTTAATTACTTGAAGAATGATTCTTCTCTCAGATTTCAACTTATAACTGCATTCTTTCCTTAATAAAATTATTATAACTTTGGAAATTTACTGTATAGACATATGGCTGAATGATGAAATATATTTAATAGAAAATATCATAGAGCTTCATATTTTTTTACTGGTCTATTTTATTATTAAAAGCGTAAAACATCCAAAAAATTTAATCATGCAAAAATACCAACACAACAACAAGTTTCAGCTCACGGTATTATCCATGTTTCTATTAAGAAATAAAATTCTCCACAGCTACAAAAATAGTTCTGTGTTCCCCTGACTAAGCTTTCAGAACTTAAAGCCAGCTTATTTCAAAAATAACTACTTGAAGGCATAAATCCATCTTCTTGTCTCCAATGGTATGACCCGGGCGATGAGGAAAATTGCGTTTACAGCAGGACACTCAAACCAATCAGTTTCCTCGTACTCCCTCTTCACTCCTAGGGCTTATCTCCTTCTCCAAACAATTCAGTGTGCTATAAGGAACGTAATACTTTTATTTTTTTCTCCAGGGACTTCCCTAGTGTCAAATTCGATAGACAGACAATTTGTCGGAGTATTCAAAACTTCAATGTCAATTGAAATCCCTGAAGTTCTTTTATTTTTTTCATCAATCTTTAGTGGTATACCTATAAAGTAAATAAGAGTTCAACTGAAAATAGGGACATTTAATTCGTTTTTTGACAGCCTTCACATTAATGTAAAGGATAAAACTTGCATTGGAAATATTTTTCAGTTAAAAGCACTGTTGAATTTAACGTTCTTTATTTACTTCCTTAACTTATAGAAGGGGAGAGATTTTAACTTACTACTCTTATTTTTGTTTAAATTAATGTTTTCTTAAACATTTATAATGCTGATGATACGTGTGTGGCTTCATAATTTATCTTCTTAACCAACGATTAGTAGCTTGTGGCATACTATCAGTTGGAACGTAAAGGATTTATCTTTGCCCCCAACAAAAATTGGGATTAAATTACACCAGTAATAGTTTATTATAATCCATAAGGGGGAATAATTAATTCTGAAAATTATTCAATTCTACCATAGTGAAGAAGTTGCGATGTTTGCTCAATTTTTTAAGATTGAATATAAAAGTAAATAAGCTTATTTTAATAAGCTCATCCATAACGTTTAAGGATCGTCTCATTTTTTTACAAAATCAAGAGCTCTTTAAATGTTATTTTCTTTTACAAAAATCCTCAAAAATACATTTTATACATACAAAACTTTCAAATTCCAAAGAAAATTTTCGTATATGCAACGAACGAACCTCGCTCTTTAATTATTTTGTTAAACATTCAAACCGATAATTTTTATGTGACTGTTTCAGAATCTGTGTCGGGCTTGTTAGTACCCTAGAAAGGTTGCATCTCACCAATCACTGATTTAAACTATCCAGCAAAAAAACCTTTAGGTCTTTAAAGAAAATCCCCAGTCCTTATCAACCCCAAAAAACTAAACATGGCAGGTTTACCACTGATATGTTGCTCTATATTGTATCGGGTACAATACTGCAGCTGCACTCAATATTAAATTTTGGTGATGAATATGTTGGTTTGCAACTGTAATTCATGTTAAATGAAAGGTCTTAATTTACAGTTATTGTTTCTTTTTTGTTTGTGTCCTGAGTGCTCGAGGGCTATTGGTGATGAACCTAGTAATTTTGAACCACGGATGAGTGATGAGAGGGGTTTATGAATTGACACTTCTCTCCATATTCTGATATCTCTCCAACGTGAAGACTTTGAGCCTCGACAGATTTTACGTGTTTCAACTTCTTAAACCGGTGGGCTTTATTGGCATTAGAACTTGAACCTACGAATCAACGAAAATAATACCGGCCATGAGTTTTTACCATGGTCATTAATCTATTGAGGCATAATATTAACAGAAGGCAGATTTAGTAAAGATTAAATGTATATATTAGTATAGAAGAGGCAGATTAAGTATATATTGATTAAAATACTTATCATATTTTCCTTGAATTTTCTGTTACAATGCGACATTTTGAGAGCTCTCTCTTGTATGTTAGTAAAAAGATAATTCATATATTTCCCTTACTAATATATAGCAAAGTTAATGAATCCATAGTCATTTTGAAAAATATATTTCTATGGGATTCAAAAGACAAACATCGAATTCAAAGGTCTTACTTTATGTTAAATCTTTTTTGTTTTTGGTTATTTTATGCAACTTAATTGAGAGGTAACTGAAACTTGAGACATTTATTAAATCTACTACACAATTTTTCTTCATCAATCCCAGAGAAATAATAGTACCTCATGCCTGTAAACTTAGAAACATGTTTAATATTTTATCACTTACAAATTTCGTGTCATTTATAATTTTTATTACATCGTTTAATTTTCTGTTGTATGTTATTTGGTGTCGTTCCTTTACAAATCCAAAAACATTAATTTAAATAGCGCTTCATTTGTAATTATTTTAATGACATAATTACATAAAGGGATGACGTCATTCTTGATAATAATTTTCAAAAAATAGAGTAACATTATTATCTTTTATCAAATTTTATTCTTTTAATAGCACGTAAAAATTATCTTTTCAAACGCAAATTCCTTTAATGCGTAATTTCTACCCAATCTATAATTTTAAATACGCGTGAAATACTATTCAAACACTTTCTTGAAACTTAAATTTTCATTTAAAGAACCTTTAAAAACAATTTACAAGAACGTCACAACAGTGTAATCAATATCATTACACGTGAACTTCCACAATTGCGTGTAATGCTTAGTTTCAACTGAACTTAAATACATTTCATAAGGGCATTAAGTTAAACAACATCTGTAACCTATAAAGATAAAACCACATAGCATAATAACAACCTTAACCTGTAACAAAGTGAAAATAATCAGATGGTCGGCTGTATGGAGCAACGTGCAATAAATAAATAAAATGAATGACTAAAATTGCAAAGCGTGGCACCGTAATTAATTCCCACGCCAATACAAAGCATATAATATTAAATAATTCCTTGATTACTTTCTGCAACCTCAAACAGAAAGGCAATAATGGAATAATGAATAAACGAATCTATTGCGCAAACGATCTTTTATACTCGTACCTCGAGCCTCTTTCAGCATCTTCTTCGGTCGCAGCCAAGGCACAATAGAAGACTAAATCATCGATCAGACGCTTCGTGAATTTCAGGCTTGAATTTCGAACGCTTCTAGCAGGAAAATTTAGTCGCAAAATGCCGACGCTATGGTTATTACGAGAAAGCAATTATCGGGAATCGCCGCTAAAATTACCCTCCATTAAGTAAATAATACCACCGCAATCTGGCAACCGGAAACGAACGTCGAATGTTGCTGCTCCTAAAAGTTCGCTGATAATGATGAAAGCCTTCATATAATTCGCTACTAGTTAAACTGCCTTAAGTAATTTTTATTAGGCTATGGAAGAAAAATTCTTTGGAAGATATCATTTAAATTAAACTGGTATTATTATGGAAAACCAAATATTAATTTTAATGCTTTTTTTTCCAAATAGTAGATAATTGATTTAGTGAATTAATCTATATATATATTAATTCACTAATATTTATAATGATATGTATATATAATATATATATTACAATCTATATAATATATATATATACACACTAATATATATATATATATATATAATTAATATATTAATATATATTAGCATCTTTTTAGTCGATTTCACATTACATTAATCTTACAGTATTATTATAGGCTCATTTTCCTAGATATTTATTATTATTACTATTATAACAAAACTGTAATGAATAAACTTTTTGTATTGCATCTTTGTTCTATAATTTAAAATGTCTTAGCCATTAAAACTCGGCGATGCATGTACCACCAAGTTTTAAGGGTTGAGAAAATTTAGAATAAAGAAACATTTTATTAAAAACTAATTTAAAAAATACTTCTTTGTTTTATTTCTTTTGTGTGTGTGTGTTTTAAAACGATCTCCATCTTTATAAGAATTCAATGAATTGTTGATTCTTTTTAAATTTAAAGGCAGGTGGAAAATAATTTTGAAAAAAAATCCTGAATATTAGAAAAGAGTTATACAGAAAAGGTTGGCCATGGAAGACTAAATGCTTCTCTTCATTCAAATATGGTTAATATCAATCATCTAAATTTAAATTAAAGTGATCAAATCTAAAAATATTGTTAAAATTGTATGTTTAATTCATACTAAGCTGATAATGCTCTTGAAAATTTCTTTTTAAAAAGGATAGAAATGTGAAAAACAGAATCTTTTTATTTATTTATTATTTTTACACAGCACTATATTTTATTTATTTATTTAAATTACATTAATACATTTTATATCAATAAAGAAGTAATGGTAGATTTAGAGTGAGGAGAAAGATTTTCTCATTCAAAATTACTAGATTATGGGCAAATTATTAAATAATAATAAATAAATCAATTTCTATTTTTATTCCCTCACACGTGACTATTACGAAAGAAAACACTGAGAGGTACTGGCTCAGGGAGTCTTTCTAAAACTTTGTGAAAAAATGCTTAATTTCATTTCAAGTTTAATAACCATTAGAGTATATGAACAATTTTTGCAATAAACTATCGAATTAATTATAATTTGTTCGGTTAAAATTACCAGTGTGTGTGGTGTTACTTTGTCGTGTGGATGAGGGGTCTTCAACCTTTCACGCTCCAGGACCAAAATAATAAATTTACAAAGATTCTCGAGCCACATAAATTCGCAGTGATCCGCGGGCCACACCACTTAAGGAAATTTATGTAAAAAGAACGGAGGTTTCTATTATAACAGGTGCTTACAGATTTGTATATATACCCGTTAAAGATATGAGTCCCCCCCCCTCCCTTTTTTTCCAAAAATTTCTGAGATTTTATGCATAGTTAGATTTTTTTTATGATTAAAACTATTTAAGATACAATGAATTTTTTGAAAAATTTGCTATTTTCAGAAACTTTTATCTCAAATGGAAATCAGACGTATCAGTGAAATATTTTAAATATCAAAATTAACAGAAAAAAAGGCGTTTTTATGATAAAAAGCAGACAAGATAATTTTTTAATTGCCTTCAATTCAAATGAAGGACCCCTAAAATGCCTTCAACGGGCCACTGGTTGAAGACCCCTAACGTGGATAATTTTGCACTTCACTTTTAAACTTTTATCTCCTATATGAAATAAATTACTTGACATAAGAAGAGCCATTTCTTGTGTGAACGCAATATTTTACATTTGTTTTCCCTTTTTCTTTATTATGAATAATAAGAGCTATAAAGTTCTAACGTATTTCTTTTAAAACAGTTATTTTTGAAGAATTTAGTAATGATTGTAAGTGATTAAAAAGTTTCAGTTAAGGTTACATAAAGCAGTTTTCCCAAGACATCAAATCCTAATAGAAAATTCATGTGCATTAAAATCAAAATTTATTCTAAGTCTTTTTCTTTTCCAGCGGAAATAGATGGAAATATTTATTATATAAAGGGAAATTCTAAAAGCAATATTTTACGAGAATGTACATGAATTATTTATAATTCTCTTTATTTGAATAAAAGATATTTCTAATATAAATTCAGAAAGTAATTTTCCTGCTTTAAATTCAGACAAGTTAAAATGCTATGCGTGATAAAAAAAAATTCAAAATTTTATACTCGCAATGTAAAATATATTGTACACTACTGAATAGTTTAAATTCTTTTAAGGTTGGAAGTGTTGGTTATTAAAATGTTGAAAAACATTATTATAATGCGTTTTTTTTAAATATTTTATATCTATCATAACACTTTGAATACGTGAAAATATGGCTACTTTGTTGACCATGTTTCGAACACAGGAAAGTTCCACGATATCAACAATTAAGTTCTTTCGAAGTAAATCCTTATCTGTTTCGGAACTCTTCAATAATCATAGTAGATTTTTTTCAAACAGAAAACAATTAACCAACACGTATAAATCTACAATGACACACATTCAAAATCCATATGAATAAAGAGCACAGTAATCGAAATCTGTAATCGCAGTTCCGTATCAGGCAAATGAAACGCTCAGTCACTGACAAATAGTTGATTACTATGCTCCTTCTCTGCACCATTCTTACATGTTAGGAAGAACCTTCTAAAATTTTTCAGAGTTTTCTAGGGGCATCTATTTTTGTCACAATATTTGGCAGCCTATAGCACATTTGGTGGCCAAATGTGTCGCCAGATTCTCTTACTCGCTTAAAATTAATGAAATGTATTCTCTCTTGGTCTACAAGTAGTTTTTCTAGTCACAGTACTCTTTCGGCAGCAAAGTGAACAAAGTTCGAAGTTACGCAACACTGTAAAAATTATTTATCTACTCCAGAGCAATACACGAAATCTGTCTAAAAAATTGATCAATTATTTTTTTTTTAAATGCTTAAGTATTTTTTTTTTAATTTTTAAATAAATTAATGTTTATGATTGTCTGTGTAATACATAATTTTCAAGGTCACTAGAAATCATCATTACGGATTATTTATGAATCTCTCATAACACAAACTGTTAAATCTCGAGCATTGTTTTAGATACACTTATGTCTTAATGATAATATTAGTGAATTTCATTATGATTAATCTTACATACAATAGCTTTAAAATTAAAAATATTTAAGAAGTATGAAAAGCGCGTGAAGTATATTTTTAATTTTATATCTTAAAGTATGTAATAGATACAAAATGAAATACGTTACGTCCTTATTTTTAAAAAATATTGATACAATTATGTATTTCATTTGATTTTTATTAACTTCGCACTTTAACGCAAAGCGAGAGCTATTGGCAACGGACCTCTCAATTTTAAAGGGCGGGGCAAGAGTTGAGGATGAAACCTGAGCTAGTACCCTACTATAAGAACGACCCCACAATGCTAACATAAGGACTTTGAGCCTCGGTGGATTTAACACACATCAACCCCTCTACGCCACGGGTCTTCAGCAGCACCAGGACTCAAACCCACGACTGAAAACGGTGATCATGAGTTTGTGACCATAACCAAGCGGTTTCTACAAATGCATACGAGAGATCAATATATTATTGTCAATATGATATGGAAATTAAAATATATACAATTTTGGCCAATAAAATTGCAAAACCACACAGGAAAGCAAAGCACTAAACTTTACTTATTGTATACATACAGCATAATAGAAAGGAAACATTAAATTTGTATGCAATTTCCGGATATACATATAGACCAAAATTAGTACACATAACTACAGCCTCTGGTAGCTCAAATGGCTCTCATCCGGTTAGAGATCAAGTTGAACTGGACTTGGATAACAGATACGGGCAAGTCATTACACTCCAAATCTGTGTCCCGCTTCATCAGTCGTAGTAACTCGAGAACAGTGGAGGTCCAGTTTCTCAGCAACCTATGATCAGATGTCTTGGAGTGGTGAGAGATCCGGAAAACCTGCTGGCTAAGGCAGCAGTCGAACACCCTCAATGTGGTAGTGTTGGCGCTATCTTGTCGAAAGTTGGCACGCGCGATACCTTGAAAATAGGGCATAAACCACCGCACTTAAAATCTGAGAAATGAAACTAACCAAAGTATCAACGACATTAACAAAAAGTTTCTATGTCATGAACCGGAAGGCTGCCCCTTGCATCACAATAAGTACTCGGCCCATATGGCGATGTCGAATACTAACAGGCCACGTACGTTCTTTCCAGTGTCTCCAGAAATAGATACGCCCATCATGATGTTGCACGCAGAGCCGGAATTCGTCAGAACTGTTGACGTAGTATCCTAGTTGTTGACCTGTATCCAGTTTTATTGGGTGCATCATTATCGCAGAGCTTCTCTGTGCTACAGTGTCAAGGAAAGTCGCAATAATAGTCATCGTGCAGTTTAATCGTTCTGCTCCACTCGTCGTTGCACTGTCCTTGCGAATACTTGTGCTATAAACAAGTCCCCTTTTCCACTGAATGTCCATGATATGACAGTACCATCTTGCAAATCCAACCTTATTGGAAGAAAGCTGTTGAGATCCTGCTTTGAGTCGGTCGAACTCAAAAACGTTCTCGATTGTCCCTTGTATTCTTCTTCGAAGCATGACGAAATTGCTGCAGCAGGGGAACCGCATGTAAAAACAATCCCAGTACTTCAAAACAGCATTCTATTTGCGATGTTACAGGCACTCATTATGTGCATCTGAGCAGAAACGCTATTTTTTTTTCATATCTCATCACAATAAAGGCACGGTGGAAAAACTCATGTGATTCCATTGTTTCTTTCACAGTGTTGAATTTTGAGTGTCCAGCAAAGAGCATACGTGCGTGCGTCATTGTCTTATCAGCAATTCAAGGTTACTAGCAGGTTTCAAATAAGCTACTAGTGACGATACAGGCTACAAAACGTTGTGGAACACAATCACATATCAAACGAATTGTAACCAAAAGAATGAAAGTTCTTCCTTTCCCAGTTCGTTCCCCAAGCACTGTTGTAACAACGCATTCAAATGTCAACTAATTACACCATTAGTGTTCTCAATGGATGAAACGCCAGAAGACACAGGTAAAGTATCTAGGTGCTTGGTAGGGGGCCGTGAGAGTGCTATCTTGCTGGTGAACAGCATTATGAAGGAAAGATAGTACCCCAGGCAAAACACATCCTTCGAATATTCTTATTCCGTCAAAGTGTCACATAGGCGGATTAGTGGTTAGGACATGATAATCATGGACATCTCAGATCATGGACATGATAATTCAAACCACATTGTCGCGTAATGGGGCGTCCAAATTGGGCCTACCCAACTGGACGCCCCATTACGGACTACCCAATACCATCAATACCATACGTACACAACAATTGCCAATGCTGAAAGAAAAGTGTAAATTATTGGAGAACACATTGGTTATTTAAGTGTTGAATTGTTAAAAATAGGCAGAGAAAACTATTAAACGGAAGTATTCTCCTCATTATATGGTAAATATACGATGTCCAGCAGAAATCATCAAACTTTATTAAGTTCTCGACGTAGATTGATTCGAACCAACAGAACCAAGGCTGCAAAACGCGAGTGGTTTGAAACCTATATTTCACGCCTATAAGTGTAAAATGTTTTAAAAGGGTAAATAAATTAAAAATCATTTATAATTCAGAATAAGATTTGGGCTACCTAATTAGAAGAATTATTTGTTTGTATAATTTGCATTTATGTCAATCAGTTAATGAACTAAATATTTTCTTCTTCAGTCCTTCTGATACAATTATTTTAATAATCCAATTTGAATGTAAAGGAAAAAAGAAAATACCTAACCATTTTGAAAACAGGTACTCTTAAACAATGGGCTGAATAATTGAATGAAAATTCGAATATAAAATATGTAAATGAATATTTCTATTACTAATTCTAGTAGTGTTTACAATTTTGAACTTTATTTAATGAGAGAAAGAATATCACAAACCTTTTTTGATTTATGACACACACATTATTTTCCTGGTTTAATTATTAGTATCACAGATTGCTTTTACGAGAGGTCATTAAAGTATTTTTACAGTTCTTAAAAGTTTTCAAATGTACATATCTTTTAATGTTATTATAACAGCAAAAAATGATGTTGGTAGTTAAAAATAGAATAAAATAACTCCTGTGCAAATGCTGTGATTGCAATTAATGAAATGTCAACTTATATATTTATTGTATAATACACATTTGATTGAAAGATTTCTCATAAGTCATTTCTTACCACAATATATAAGATAAGAAATATAAAAGAAGAGAAAACATAGTTGCAAAATGTGTGTGAAAGAGTAAAAATAAATTATAACATAAAAATATTTGTATTTTTCCATAGTTTAGAAAATTTTTAAAAAAACTGAGTAAAATTTTCAATATGCTCCAGGCTTTCTTTATGACATAAATATATTTTAAAATTTTTTTTTCTCTTCTTTCATTTAAAGAACTTACCTTCTTTGATTCTTTCTTTCATATCAATATGTTTATACATAAGTATGCCAATATTTCTCATGAATAGAAGTTCAAAATTATTTTTCAAGAAAAAAATCTATAAAACTTTTCAAAAGTGTGAAAAATTTGACTTATTTTCTTAAAGTTATACGGATTTCATCGGAAAGTTTCAAACAATATGACAGCAGACCGACATAATCCCTGAATTTTATTAATTTAAATTTCTATCCCTTTTTATTGTTGTTGCTATTACTTGTTATTGAGTTGTAGACACGATGCATTTTTATATTTTCCTGCCAAAAAGATTCCTTGCATTTTAATTTTAATTTTTTTAATGTATATATATAAATTTATATCTAGTTTTTTTTTTAACTTTCTGCTTACTTATTAGCTGACGTTAACGTCAAAAATTCTAACGCTAGCGTCAAGAAACGTGTAGACAGAGTACATTTTCTCACATTTGAGAACTGTTACCAAAATTTTATTTTCTACTCTGGCTGCTGGCAGCACCTTTGACAATCATTGTAACTTTTCCTTTCCTTCGTTGATTAATGAAAGAATAGTTGGTTGTCAGTTTTCCAGCGTAGTTGGAAGGAAACCCAATTAGTATACCAAGACAGGCGTTAAAAGTTATTCCGAACTGACCTGACACCTCAATGTGAACACAATGACAAATGGCGTAGCCTGTGTTCATTCTTCTGTGTTTTCATTGATTTCTCCCATCCCGTCTCTGCCTTTTTTTTCTCTTTTTCTGATTCTCTTCTGTAACATAAAGACTTTTCCGATTACGTACCTTTATCAAAACTAATATTTCAACATTGTAATCTCCCTTTGAAGTGAATGATTGAAAATTTTGTTTCCGTTTTTGAAGGAAAATTAATTTGGAACTCGTTTGGAATTTTACAAAATTCCTTTCAATGTCAGAGGAGTTTATTTTTAAAATTTGACGTGCATGGCACAGAATAAAAGAAATGTTTTATTTTATGGTTCGTTTAAATGTACATTGAATTTAGGGGCCTTTTCAATAAACATCACCTCTTTCTGTCCATATAATATTTCTAGTAATATTCTATTCGGAATCATTTACGATCAAGGGGCAATAGATTTTAATTAAAATTCCTTTTATTTAAAAAAAAAGAAACAGTTTGTATTGTTTAAAAAAGAAAAATATTCATAATTTTTCGCTTGTAAAATATATTTTATATAGTAACTAAACCAAAAACATGCATAAAATGGAATTTTTAAAAAAAATTAAATAAGCTTTAGTTTTTAATCTGGGTCAATAATAAGCTTCGTAATGTATTGTTTCAGCCCATTATCTTTCATTAAAATCGAATGCATGAAAAGGTTTTATTGAATTTTATTGGGAACTTATAAAAGCATTAAGAATATATTTTTAAATAATCAGAATTATAAATGTTTAGCATATTTTGAAAATAAAAACTAATGATAACCCAAGCAAAGAGACTATTTAAATACACAGTTCAAAATTTGATACTAAAGAAAATAATTCATAAAAACGTAAAAATTACCTGAAATTTATAACAATTATTTATAAGTTTTTATTTTGCAATTTATTTGTAGCAAAAAAATAAAACAATGAAAATATCTGAATTTGTAACATAAGTGAGATTTAAAAACTACTTTCTTGTCATACTTAGGGGTCATAAACATGCTAAAGGATTGATATAGACATCAACTATTTATTTAGAATGCTTATATATTTTATGAATGGATTGATTGTTTGATTAGCGTTTCTCTTCGAAGCGATACGAGGAGTTTTGGTGACAAACCTCAAAATTCTGAGCCACGTTCATCTGTCGAAGATTACGCCTAAGCTATCCCGTCATTTTTCAATTTTCCAAGTGTAAACGGGATAACTTTCAGCCTCGACAGATTTACCGGACATCAGACCCTCTACACAGTGGTCTTTAGGACTTGAGCCCATGCCTCGACAGAAAAAAAAGCAAGCTCCGAATTCCCGACCTTCCACATTTTTTCTAAGAAATAGTGTCATCAAAGTAATTAAAGTTTATTGCTTGTTTATTTAAGAGAAAACACATTACTTGAGTAAAATGTCCGAAAACGTTTAATATTTTTCCACAACGTTACTTCGAATTAGAATTTTAATTAAGTGTCCAAATGGAAAAAATAAATAGATAGATTAGAATCCCTGTTATATTTTAAATGTACAGAAAAATATTGTGATTATTTTATTTTTGTTACAGTAGAATAAGTATATGAAGCACCAACAATATCACCAAAAATTAAATGCACCAAGTTATATTCTACAATTTATTCTTAAGCAAACGTAGCTAAGAACTCTAGAATATAATTGAAGGAAGAAAATCAGCATACATAGTTGTTTACAAAGATAAGATCACTGCCTTTATGTGCTTCTTAACAGAAACCTGAGCACAGCAAACTCTCCTTTATCTAGAGCACTTAATCCTTATCTGGGAACAAGCCACTGCCATTTTCTAGCCACTTAAGCATAAATCGTGTAACAGGCGGAAGAAGTTTCCTTTTGCACGAAACAAACGATATGACACTGCTGATGTTTGAAAACTGATTACAATACGATGCTGAAGATGTCTGAAAAGTGTTATCGAAAACAAATTTGAAAGAGATTACATAAAGATCCAATCTCGTACCTACACAATTTTACGATAATTATTATATGAAAACAGGAAGAAAACTGTTGCAAACAAAGTGTTTAACTAATCATCTCTTCAAGATGTGGAATCTTTAAATTTTATTATGTTTAATGTTTAAAAACTCTATCGTTTAATTAGGTTTAAAGATAAGTTTTAACAATAAACATTGCTCTATTTATTTGCATAAAAAAGTTAAAATATTACAGTTAATTTTTATTTTTTAAATAGATCAATTTTTTTTCGGAAATTATCCGATAACGCAACTTAGCAACATAGCAAAAACTTTACTTTGAAATAAAATTAATCTTAAATTATTTAAAAGGTTAAAATACAATAATTATCCATAAATTGGAATACAATTTTATTTTATGTTTACTTATGTATAAACATACTAGTATTTAAGGCAAAAGAGATTAATTTAAATTCAATATTATTAAAGTACCTCACAAGGAAAGAAATATACAAAAATCAATTTTCAGAAAGTTTATTATTAATTACATACAACATAACAAATCTTTTAGGTACTTACAATCTTAGGAACAACAATCAATTAGGTAGATACGTATTATACCGTCAACCAATTCATCAAATAAAGAAACGTTACAAAATGCTACAATATGCAGCCAATACTGGAAAACTGTTCACACGTAAGTGCAGAAACAATAATCTTGTTCGTGCATACGATGATATCCTTTGGTGACGTTAATTTTAATTTGATGAGGAGGGTTTGATTTGGCGAAATTAGTTAACAGTGTAATGTGTAAGTACCAACTTTTATTGTTCTTATCATCACCATGTATTCATCAGCATTTTAAATTTTTAAAAAAAAATGTAATATCTCTTTACACATAGTAAGGTTATACTACAAACACACCAATGGGGATGACAATTGCTATTTTCCAATAATCTACAAAGAGTAAAGCAGAGTTTCTCAAACTGTGGGACGTGCCTCCCTAAGGGGGTGTGATAATCCTAAATGGGGGTGTGAGCATATCGAAAATAAAAGATTTAAAAATATTATAAATTTACTGAAAGGAAGCAAAACAAAACACATTCTGACATAATAAAAAATAAAATACACATTTACACTGATATAATACACTTATAAATGTATCAGTACTGCACAATTTATTTGATAATTAATTTAATAATACTAAATTAAGAACAAGTTTAATAATTACTAGTGACCCCAAGGGCCAGTACCAGTTTAAGCTCATTTCGGGCCATGGGCTCAGGCCTATCTACAGGCCCCCTTGGCACTGGCGGATGTAAGAAAAATCTGGTTAAGTCCAACTTATCCGGGCCCCTGGGCGCCCACCCCAAGCACCCAATGGATAAGCCTGTAGTGTGTCATGTATAAAATGTTTTACAAAATTTAATACTTATCTTGATAATTTGTATGGTTTAGGTTATAAAATCGTATTGTAGCTTTAGAGTTAAAGTGCATTATTATTGAATTCAATACATTGTTATTGTATGGAAGCTGGGTGTGCGATGAAAATTATGACTGAAAATTGGGTCTCAAATATGGAAAGTTTAAGAAGCACAGGAGTAAACAAAAATATAGAGTCCAAACATTGGAAACAGTTATCTTGTAGCAATTCGAAAGTACATGTTTCTTCAAAAATCAGCGTACTAGTTTAAAGTAATTATTTCTATCTTGTATTATAGTTTTATTTTCTAATTGTTTTATTTTGTATTAGTTCAGCTAAAATAACGCTATGTAAAGACAGTCAAATTCTTTTCAATGCATCAAATCTTCAGGCATGTGCAATAAAAAGGTAATTTTTCTCTTTTTATGTTTACGATGATCCTATTAAGCCGATGTTACAAACCTTGATTCTCATTTTTTCTAGTAATTTCTTTTCTAAAGTAAAACATTTTTGCTAAAAATAAAATTAAAATAAAAAAGTGTTAAAAATAAAATTTATGGAACATATATCATTTATTTTATAACCAAACAAAATATTTAATATATATATAACCTATATTTTTGTTTTTATTTAAAAATCTTTGATTTTACAATTCTGGAGATAAATAATACCGCTGAGTGGAACAGTAACCATGCGAAAATTCAGTTTTTGTTCACAATACTATTACAATGTCGTTATTTCTACAATATACAGTGTATCTTACTCAAATGCTCGTCAAAATTCTTTCTGAATGGGTATTTACAATAATTTTTCTCATTCCTGAAATTAGTTTACATTCACTGCAAGTGATTTGCTAGTTTATCAAAAATCACTGATATCTGAATTTCCTTTTGTTGTCAATAAGATTATCTTATGCATTATAAACCATTATTAGTGCATCCTTCGATCAAAAAGATTTGATTAATTCCATTCAAACTTACTCCAATCTAAATTTATTACTGAAATACATAATTGAAGAAAAATAGCATCGAATGGTTTCGTAAATATGACCGGATTTTAAGCACTATTTAACCAGTTTAATTTGTCGGGATAACCAATAGTTTAAACAATATATTTGTATAATGACGGTTGAGGTATGAAATAACGTATGTCCACTTTTTAAGAGAACGCGTTAATCCACTCCATTTAAAGCAGCATACGAATGCAAATATAAATAAGTTAGTTTCCTGAACCATTCAACGAACCGACAGTTAAATTACTAGTTAGATTTGTACATGAATACATTTTGGCTTTTACATGGTAGCTGCAATCATTTAAGAGGTCAATGCTGACTTGGACTCATGGCCAGCGCATCATGAATTTGAATCAAGTACCACCGTACAGACAGCATGCACGTTAAATATGTCGAGTCTCAAACGGGCTCCAGTTGGTGGGGGTGGAAGTTAGAAGAGGGGGTGCTAGCTCAGGTGTCATTCTTGTCTACTTCTGTGGCTCAAATTACGAGCCGTTGCAAAGCCCTCCAATAGCTGAGAATAGTGCATTGTTAATATTCCTCCTCTGTTTCATACTTATTAACAATCATTGATATTAATAACTAGGCAACAAAACTGTTGTCTGTTTCAGTTTCATCAGCCTATTCTTGCAAATTTTAGTTTGAGAAAACGAATATATGAAATTTATTTATTAGCTTTTGTTTTTAAGATATACTACAGCCCATCCGTAGTTATGGGTAAATTTGAAGTACAAAACATTACTAACTAATACATATAGTCATGAAACTAATACATATAACAATAAGTCATGTTTCTAGAAACCGTGTTCATAATTAGAAATCAGTAGCTTTAGTTTTGCTGCTGAACATTTCCATTTGGATTGCCTCTTGTATATCAGCTCAGTATCCCGGAGTTATCTCATCCTGTCAGCAGTATGCGAGCATTGATTCATCCCGACTACCTGATATACTTGTTCCATTGCCTTGTCTTGGTAAAACCTTTCACGTTTATTCCACGTGTCGCTTACAGTTCACAGTTTTGAAGTCAAAGATAGGAATGTAAAGGATCTTTCAGACATATTTAAATCATCTGGGTCATGGAAATTTTGTAGGAGTTATTTCATAACTGTTGATCGTTTCTTATCCCTTTTGTCTACTAATCCTTATACTACACTTATCTTTGAGACCTAAATAGTTGGATTGATTTACAGCAGGTTGTAGACGAAAACATGAATATCTGCCCAGATCGTGCACTATTGCCTGTTCTTTGTTCACTGATGCTCTGATTGAACTCAAACACCTGGAAAGGCGTGGTTGCCTTTCGTTGAAATAAAATCGTTCTAGAGGCCAGAGCTGCATCTACCCGCTCAAATGAACATCAAAAGATTATACACAGAAATTAAGATGAGTAAATACAGCTATTTATAGACAGAGTTCTAATTCTTGAAAACAAGAGCCAATCCTGAGTTTTATGATGATTTTTCATTATTTGTGAGACCAAACACTTCATAATAAACTATTTTGGGCCAGAACAATTTTGATGTTGCCTAGTGTAATCATTAAAAGTCAAAATTTCCTAGCAAAACTTGCTAAATAAGTGTCAAAATATAGCTGACAAATTCGATGATAAATATAGCTGCTCACACACAATTTAGAGAAGTACATTGTTTTCGTCTCAACTATCTTGTACAAAAATGTATTTTCAATTGCTCTTCATATTCTAGTATGACAACAAATGTGGTTATTTTAAATTTTTGCATAAATTCTCTTCGTGGTTGTAATGTTAAGATCTTTAAATCAATATGTGCACTTTCTCTTACAATTTTGCTCAATATAATTGATTTTTCCCCCTCTAACTTTCTATTCAACAAAAAAAAATCTCCTCTTCCAGGACTTCGTGTGCTATTTCTATCTTATTTACTTATATTGAATATTCAAAAACGTATTCTTTTACAAACCCTTTCGAAATAATATTCTTCAGCAGAATTCTCTAGTTCTATGCATGGAGATGTTTTCCTATTTCAGACAGTCATCCTTTGCACACGCAACTGAAGCATCTTTCTTTCACGGACTAGAAGACAATGACACTCCACTTTGCTGATATACGGAAATATTGAACATTGTGTAAGTAGGTTGATACGGTTATGTGGAAAAGTCACGAATTCGTTATTTCAAAAAGAAAAGCTATCGAGAAAAAGAAATTTTACTATGCATTCTTACAACAGAAAATATGTGTGCACGATGTTCTACAAGTACTTTATTAATTTTTGAGCGAAACATATTAGTACACAACAATTAAATCTACTGAAATTTATATTTAGTAGAAAAACATGCAAGCAATTTAGCACTTCGAAAAAATTTTCACTAAAATTTGCTGCTAGTGGATGAAAAAATGTAACTTTAATTGATAAGTTTCTAAAGTTAATTGGAAACTTATTTTGGAATTAGCAATAAACTCTTGTTGGGAAATTTCTGGTGAAAAATGTATTTTTTAAAGTAGAATACACTTAATGGGAAATTTACTAATCGAAATACATCTCGATTTTTTGTTGTCAAATTATATTTTGAATGAACATCAACGAGTCTCTACTTAACGAGTCTCTTACTGCTAGAAATTAAATACTCTTATTTGTTTAGATAAGTAAATTAAACAAGTAAAATTTATTTTCAACATTTTTCGCTTATGATTGCATCATCTATTCAGAAAATTTATTCGCGAAACTATTACACTTTAACTATCATAACAATTTCTAATTATAATTTAACGTCGAGAGAAATAAGAAGTTTTAGTGAATACAACTCTTTAATGCTTTTGAATTTACTGTGTTATAATTTAAAAACGTATTCTAAGTGTGAAGCTATAATGAAAAATGTTAATGACTTTTTTTTATTTTTATATTGCAAAAAATGTCAATTTTGTATTCAACAAAAAATACATGAAAATGAATTTTATTCTGATTGTTCCTATTAACAAAACTTAAATACATATTCAAATAAAATATTTTCATCGATATTTTAGTTGGAGATGACATATTGATTTCAATGTTTTCCACAATCTATTTGAATCAAAGATTAACTTAGTCTTGTTTCACAGTTAAACTAAAAATCTAAAGTTTAAAAGTCATTAATATTTTAAAGGCATTTCTTTCCTTGATAATGTACACTGCTGGCCACCGTAAATGCAACACCAAGAAAAGGGCAAAGATAAACAGCAAAATTTATTTGTAGATAATATGTTGAACAAGAATTCAAATGATTCGTTATAGACTGAAGTGGTTCTACTGAATCAATAGCCAGAGTAGCCGCCAGAGTAGACGCCATAGTTGAGTCACGCTGCCCCGCCTCAGCATTGATTCAAAGAGACTTTGAATGTGTTCTTGGTACAACAGACCAAGCAGCTTCCACACGTTGCCAAAGTTAGTCTGGGTGTGGCAGCTAGGGTGTAATCTGGAGTCAATCGTTGAGCAACCATAGTTGAAATGTTTCTATCGGCGAAAATCCGGAGAGCGAGCCGGTTAGAAACAATTCAATCTAGTGATTGGCAAAGAACCTTTGGACAATGCGTGCTGCATGTGATCGCGCATTATCCTGTTTGAAATATGGCTGTGGCCAAGCCTACAAAGGTAAGGAAAGGACAACTGCTTCACCACCTCGGAGATGTAGCACTGGCTGTTTAAAATACCGGCAATGCGTACTAAGAAGTGCGAGAGATATCCAATACCGCCCCGCCATTATACCCGGTACCTGCAGGACAAAGTGGCAGTGCATAAAGCAGCTCTATTCAGCATCCTCTCTCCACAGTGTCTCAGACTCAGATCAAACCATTGTGGTGTGCAGACAGATGCGTGACTCGTCAGTAAAGACAACTTCATTCCATTCTGCCGCCACATTCTTTTTCATCGCACCATTGGCGGAGATGTTTGTGGTTCTGCGTCAAGGTAGACCAAGCAATGGACGTCTTGCAGACAGATCCTCCTGCTGTAAGCAGAAATCGGGTACGCGCAGACGCACTGAATGATGCGTTACAGACTCAATGTGCTATGCTATGGTTCGTGATGTGACAGGCGATCCGTCCTGCCATGCGCACAATTTCTGTCCTCACGTGAAGTGGTGCGCACTGAGGTGGTCTGATCGAGCCATCGGTCAAATGTGCCCTCCTGCATCAACGATCACATTTCCGCATTACAGTTGTTGGTTTCATCAATACGACTACCGATTTCCCTGAAGATAATCCACAATGCACCAGTAGCCCACTATCCTTCCTCTGTGAACTGGGATACCTGATCAATAACTGATCGCTGTTTCTACGAGACATAATGATCGTTTTGAAAAACCACAAGAAAACACAGTGCCGAACTTAGAATCTAATCTCAGTATGCCATGGCGCTTTGAGGTTGCTACAGTGTAAGTGATGTGTCTGCGCTGAAATTCTAATCATTTGCTTACCTCACCTCCACTAATGCATGTTGTAAATTTCATGTTATTTGCGTGCTTCCTTCAGGGTGTTGCATTTACGGTGGCCAGCAGTGTAATATTTTAGATAATTTATAAGTATCCAAGGATGCATCTTATGTGTAATTAGAAATAAGTGCGTAAAAAATCAATACATTTTGGGCTTACATTTTTTCCACTCAGAAAGGATGCCGGAATTTTAAACAAAGAAAATAAAATCCTGTAACGCCCTGAAAATCTCTAAACTTACAGTTTGATGTATTGGTTTTTATGTATTGATATTGATGTATTGATAAAATTACATATTATTTTTATGTTTACATTTTGATATATTAATAAAATAACATAATGAGTAATTTATAAGATATTTGTGATAATGACTAACTTTGTTAGTTTATATATAGCAGAGGTTCCCAAACTTTTTTGTCTCGTAGACCCCTTGCCATGTTTTGCGGTTTGCGGCAGACCCCTGCTTAATTAATATTGAATTTTTGTAAATTTACAACTTAAATTTTCTCTTAACCGCTGTTACTACTGATCCTACTTTAAAAGAATTAAATTTCTAATGTAATGAAATGTGGTGTTTAAAATGTAAAAAGCATATGTTAATTAATTAAATTTAAATTAATTAATAAATAAAACTGATAAATAAACTAAATAAACAACAAACAAATTATTTTAATGAGAGGGATGAATCTCTAGCACTACAATATCAAATTTTCAACATTTGGTATCAATTTTGTCTGGTTTAATTTTAAATCTCCTCTATTGGTAGTGTCCAGTTTTTTCCTTTCCTTCCTTTTTTTTTTCGAGATTGGCAACCACACTGAAATTCCTTCACTCTAAAAAAAGAAATGAAAAACTTCCTAACAATATTCCATAAGTCAAGACAAATAACAGATTTGACTTTTTAAAGCCAAAATTGCTGGCATCCGTTTCTAAACCTTAAGATCTTCGCTAGTGCTTATTAGTTCCTATTGTAATTTGACATTTTTTTTTCGATATGACCATATGAATTCATTGCCTACTGTGGTATTGCCATACTCAAAGCTTTCTCAAACCTGGTTTTAAAATCTGAATAAAAGGCATTTAAATGTTGAATGTAGGTTAAAACGTTCTGATAGATAGCCTGAGAAAAATTTAGAAAATTCGGAACCTTCAATATTATAGCTTAAATCAGGAAAGAAAAGCTTAAAGGGTTCTTGTTTGAATAAAATTTATGTTGTCACCTTATAAATGCAAATTAACCTAATTAAATTTAGTAAATAAATCTGTTAAATATATATAGGTAAAATTTAGTTTACACGGGATTATAAATTTTCTTTTAAAGTTAAAGATACGATCTAATTTAATGAGAGCCAGTATCACATAGTCTTACTTACACCTCATGGACCCCCGAATTATTTTTTGGCTGGCGTAGACCCCTTGGAGGTCGTCATAGACCCTGGGGGTCTATATAGACCACTTTGGGAATCACTGGTTTATAGCAATATTAATTTTTTAATGCTGAAGATTTTGGTTTAAAATTATTAAAACATTCCTAGACACAACAAAAAACATGTTAGGTTTTATTGAAAAGAATTGTACTCTCAATATTTTACCAGTTTTGGGGGGAAAGAGTGAACCCTTCAGTAGAATTTTGAACACCTCTATATAAATACATTGTCTCAAAGATACTTTGCTTATGTATCAGCAACTCAACTACATGTTACACCAATATCTATACACTGAATGATTGACACTCTTCGAGATATTTTACCAATCTTTCGAGATAATGCTACTGTTTTTTATACTTTCATATTGAAAATATTGCACCATTGTGTAGTGTAATTGTCTATCTTTTGAGTATTTTTAAATAAAAAGTATTTTCCTTTCTTTATTTCTTTTTCTTTTTTTTTTTTTTTTTTTTGACATTTTTAATGTTTTACTGTGACAACACTCTGAAAACTTTTTTCAAGCTTTTTAAGTCTTTCACCTCTTTATTAAAACATATTCCACTTCAAGAAAATGAAATTTATAATGTAAACTAATGCAAATACTGATTTAAAATATTACCAAATTTATTTTATTTTATTTTGGTTTATTAATTAAGCACTTTTGATGAACATAAAATTAATTTGAGGTGTAATAATAATAATCCAAAATTTTTGTCGCCACTAATGACTTTTATTTCTAACATTTATAATCCAAGAAAATTTTCATCAGAATAATTTTTGAAATGCAAACTTTCCTTAATTAATAACGTTCATTATGTAGTACGGTTTAAAATAAACACGGATAATTATTTGAATATTGGATATTTATGTTCTTTACAAGCAATCAGAATTTTCATTGAGTAAAAAATTTGATGAGTACTTTATATTACATTAAAAAAATAATTTCGTTTGGAACAGATTTTAATATATATTAAAAGGTGGAAAATCTTAGTAAAAGGAGTACAGTTCAGATAGGTTCCCTAAGCTATTTTTTAAAATCCTATTCCGAAAGTTAAGTTCTTTTTATAAAATTTTAATGAGGTATCTCTTTGTCAAAAGAATTATTAAGAAAAGAAAATGTCGAAAGATATTGCCTCTCGTCGCCGTTTAAAGTCTTACATATTTTTTAGATTGTGACTGTTTTTATTTCAGTAAGCGCTTTGAAATTTTTCTGGAGAAAATTTTGTAATAAAAAAAAAAGAAATCATTATTTTAAAATTTATTTTTTTTAAAAAAAAAGTAGTTAAATTAAACATTTTATTAAACTTTAAAAATTCTGTGAACAAAAATGTTTATATAAAAATATACTTATGTTTATGGTGTGATGCATCCTGATATTAGAGAATATTTCAAAATGGAGGGAAAAAATCCTAAAAATTATATATAAATAATAATATGGAAAAAAGAAAACTAAAAGCTTTTTAAATGAATGATGAGATGAAATTGCTTTAAATAAACATCTTTCTACACTGAAAGAAATTTTAATGATTATTGTAGATAGTGAAAAGTTTAGTATGGAATTTCAAATCTTAGTTACTAAACTAGAACGAATATAAATCATATATATGTGTGAATTAAAACGTACAATATATATCAATATATTTTTCTCAGCAGTATGAAACGAAATTTTGTACAAACCTAGACAGTAGGAAGAATTCGTAGGTATTAGTAACATAAATAACTCTAAATTCCTTAAGAATACTATAAGAAAACAAGAAAATATCAGAGCCGTTTTTATAAATGGCTGAGTCCTCAAACTGCTTGGCAAATCTTCCATTCAGACATTGCCCGCATAGCTCACATACCATACCACAGTAAATCTACCTACAATGCCAACATCTTAGATAGCATCATAAAAAGCAAAAAACATCCAATATAAGGCTTATATGGCCGAAAGAAAGAAAAAAGAACATTAAATTCCCTCTCTAATATTTTTATGCATTCTTCAAAAAGATAAAAATAAGCATCTAAAACTTTTCTTTAAAAAATAGGTCATGTATAAAAAAAATTTTGTTATTTTTTGCTATCCTTTTGCTTATGATTTATGCTTAATATATAAAAATGCAGAATCCATTGCTTCAAGAATCAATTCATGAAACAATCACTGTAGATATCATTTTTGATTTATTACAATTTTATACAATCATGATGAATCCTTTCATTATAAGTAAGAGTTAAAGATATTATTTTATCGAACTAAACATCAGGTTTCAAAAATGTAGTAAACTGAATGGAAGGTAGCACAATAAAACTTCCTTACATCCGTCTAATACTTTTAATAACTAAACCCTTTATGGTAACTCTTAAATATTGTATAATAACTCCATATAATTTTTCAGTGGGGAACTAAGAGATTAATATTGTATCTGAATATACGAAATACATTTATAATATACGAGATTAAGTTCAAACAACATGAAACTTTAATTCTAGGGTTAATTTCTAAGAAAGTCGGTCTTCAGTCATTTTTTAAAATAAAAATGTAAAAAATTATAAGAACTTAATTTTTTTTTTTCAAAAAATGTTTCAAAATTTTTTAGATTTTGAAAACGTTTTTTTTATGGAAAAAAAAAGCGGAGTGTAAAGAAAAGCCTTTAAAGTGCTACATATATAAATTCATTTTATTTTTAATATATACTTCGTTTCAAAATTACAAATAACAACTGAAAAAAAAGTATCATTCATAACAAACACGCTTACTCGAATGTTAAAATGCAAAAAATTGTCAACCACTAAATATTCCTTTTTTTTTTCTTTAACTTTTTTTTAATAAAACTTCACCCGAAAAGAATATTAATACATCATCTGTACATCCTAAAAGAATGATTAACACATATTTTCTTTGCCGGTAGGGTGGCGTAATTGGTTAGGAATTGACCTTGTACACCCAAGTTTGCGGGATCGACCCTGGCCCAAGTCGGTGGATGATGTCGGTTTTCATGATGTAAAATATCGACAGCGTCATGTTATATGATTATGCGGCAGGTGTTAAAGATCTCTAGAGTGATTGGGTGCTCTCTGCAAAATAAAATTCTTAGTACAATTTCGCATATTCAGAGCTCAGGTGCCTCCCTCTGTGAAGGAAACTGTGCTTCAAAATCACATTGGGCAAAACTGGAATTCACTTATATCAGGGATGGCAAACCAGTAGCACGCGTGTCATTGATGGCACGCGACACAATATTTTGGGCACGCCAAAGATCAAAATGGTTTGCATTTTAATTTAAAATAACAAGCCCATTATGATGTATTACGAACAAACGCGAATGATCGGTTGTGGGGTGGTGGGGAGCACACTCCTTTGCTATTGTCTTGCCTTAGTTCCAATGCCTAACGTACTGCCCCCCCCCCAAACCCTACATCGTTGGGGTGCCCAGGGTTCTAGGGAGCCCAAAGCCTGACTGACGCCAAGTACCGACTTTGCAGGGGTGTCCTAATATTCTCTGTTAAGCCACTGCTTAATTACGTCGTGGACCACAATTGAAAATGATGCTAAGTTTGTCTATGCAAAGCGTAGTCAATTTCGTTCACACAACTATATTTTAAGGTTTATTTGTGTTATTTTACGATTTTTAACTGTTATTTAACGTGGTTATTTCAGTTAAAAATCAAAAAGTGCATGATAGTAAGTGTAACAGAGAATTTCAAACTTGGTAGACCGGGAAATGTAGGATGATTAGTAAAGGCCACGAAGCAGTGTGCGTTTGGAACAGCGGTATGTTCTGGAACATAAATATGTTCTGGAACAGTGGTATGTTCTGGAACAGTGATATGTTCTGGAACAGTGGTATGTTCTGGAACAGTGGTATGTTCTGGAACAGTGGTATGTTCTGGAACAGTGGTATGTAGAATATCGTTTTTTAAACGGCAGTTAGGAACAAAACACAAATCCTTTTGTCAAAAAATGGAATTAGAGCAAAAAGAACTTTTTAGAAACGTTTGGCAGATGACTCCAATTCAACATACATTCTTCTAAAAGAAACATTTTACAATCCTAATATAATTTATTTGTCATCTAATCTACAACAACAGAAGTCACACTAATGTTACTTTAATTTGAATTACTCATGTAACTAAAACATTTACTACTATACAGTGCAAAATGAATTTTTTCGTAGTAAATTACCAGTTTTGAGTTATTAGGAATTAGTTTTATTATTTTCCCAATAATCAAAAGTCAAAATTATTTGACGTCCCGTCGATAGGTCATTCAACATTTCCTTAGGAAAAATGGCACGTTGATCCGTAAAGGTTCGCCACCCCTGACCTGTATGATACCACAATAAAAAAAAGTGATACCAGTTCCCGCGTAGAATGTAATGGGTCTGCAATGTTAATTACCAATCCGCAGCCCCAATTAAAAGGGGGGGATCATTTCCATTATTCTTTCAATCTTATAATATTTTGATTTGTTAATGGCATTTGCTTTCTTTCTATTTACATAAAATTCATCAGTATGCTCTTATCCACATACAATATGCACAGAATACTGTATTACATAATTGTAATTGTAATGCATTACCACGCTCATGAAAGGATCTTGTTTTAAAAATTTATTGATTCGAATATAGAACACAAAGCAATGTTTTACAGAAGGACTTTCCATAGAGATTGTAAGTTTGCTAACGTTTCTTTTGTTCTATCCTGGCGTGATTTCCGACAGTTAATCGAACAAAGGGAATGTTCTTGCCTTTTTTTAACTTGCTTCTTTCTATTCTTAATGCGTTTTTTCGTCTTCTGCATGAATTTTTCAAGAGCTTTTCCTGTTTCCAGTTATATGTCTAGAAGAATCTCTCATTTCTTTCCTTGGCAGTAGAAATGTGTAGACCACTGTTTACGTAGAACATTCCAGTCTTTCATTTCGTTTCGAAGACTGGGCGAATGATGTGGTGCCGAATTACTTTCTTTCAAATTAAATTACGTCCTGTACAACATACTTCTCTTTGATTATATATATTTATTTTTCTTCGTGAAAGAAAGTTTTAAAAAAGATGTGTTTCTTTATTTAAATTATTAAAAGCGTCTCTAAATATAGTTCCTAAAACTTTACTTTTTCAAACAAACATTTCTTACAGAAAGATATTTGTAGCAGAATTATTTTTATTTTATTTTTAGAATTTTTTTTAAAAAAAAGAAGAAATCGATAATACTTTTAAAAGTTTTATTCTGAGTCGGAAAATGGGGCTATCTTTAAAAAATTAATAAAAGAAACAGCTTAAATGAAATTAAAGAGCCTTTATCTTTTAGATTCTTCGAATTCCAAAGGAATTTAAATATTTATTTGCACAACGATACATAAAACTTTACAAAAAGAAGTTAAAGTGGCTGACTACGTTCGGAACCATGATTTTGAAAAAGCGTAAGAAATGAGTAATTTTATTAAAACATTTAGTGTCAGTTAAATTAGAATATACATATAAATTTGTTTTAAGAATATTATCACAAGAAAAATCATTTAATCATTTTTCAATTTTTCGCCAAATAAAACCCGAATAAAAATTTTTAAAACATTCTCTTTTTGTGGAAAATCTTTCTATGATAATAATATTTTGCCTATATATACCTCAGATTTTTCAATATGGCCTGAACTAGGATTTATGAAATGTATAATTTAAAAGTGGATTAATTTACAGATTATTATTTTGGGGAGCAGAGAAATTTTAGCAACAAACACTAATTGTTATTTCAACTGATGATGACTCTGAAAACAAGGTGAATTTTTCTGAAATCTTATTTCAGGCTCTGTATTGAAGTCTTAGCTAAATATAGCCAAAATATTGTTAATAATAAAGCATTTTTTATAAAAGGAGACTTTTTTGAAAACATGCCATTTTTTCTTCATTTTTTGCCGAAAAAAAATTACATTTAAATAATTTTTTTCTTATAATAATAAAAGCAATTAAAGCTTAAATAATAATTAATAAATAATTAAATAATAACTTCTTCTAATAATTAAAGCAATTTTATGTGTGTATTCAAATTCAACTGACACTAAATATCAAAATAAATTACTCATTTATACAATTTTTCTAAATAACAGTTACGAACGTAGTCACTTTAAATAAATGCTTCCAGATTTCTTATAAGAACAATGAATTTCTAACAGAGTTTCCATAAAACTTGTATGCTTTCAAGTAAACAACGTATCATCAAAATAATCCTGACAGCTTAGAAAGTTTGTGTAATGTAATCTGGATGATTGGATATAACTTGGGTAATCTTTCTTGACTACTCCTTCCTTTTTTCGAATATTCTTAGTAGGATGCGTATAAATAACTACTAATGGAAAGCTTTCTTACGTTAACATTCCTGTTACGTGTATATTAGACTGAAATTTTTGTTCCTCTCTTGCAGTCAAAAACCTTCAATTAGTAACTTAATACTTCCATAATAGTTTTAAAGAATAAACTAATTTTCTGTAAAAAAATATTCATTGGTAATTTCATAATTTTTAAGCTTTAGTAATTAGTCTTTTAATTAATTTATCTCAAATTTTATGTTATACAAATTGCACAAACTTTTGATTCTAAGGTAAATTTCCTCTTTCACTGTAAGAATATTTTAACTGACTACTCAACTTATTATGATAAATTATTACCTGTTATGATAATTATTGCATGTTCAGATCAAGTACTTATGCATCATATCTAGTTTCTCTAAGTAAGCGATTTTTCAATTTTTTTCCCGAGAATAATTTAAAGGAAATTAAATCGTGGGAACAGAAAATCATTTTATTCACCGCTTTGGTGTTTTTCTAATTGTTTCTTAGTGAAATCTGTTCCCATCATTTTGAGCAAAAGCGTTAATTTACCGGAACTCGTCAACTATCTAATTTTTGTTCGGAACAAAAAATTTTGAAGGAAGCTTGGATAATTGAAAAGTTAGATACTTAATTAACAAGAGGATATATCATTTTCCACAAAATTAAACAGAAAAAGATCCAGAGGTGAATTTGCTGCTTGAAAGACTGTACGGAGCTGTAGTTTTGGAACTTTGCCATTCAGAAAAACAATAAACGTTTTAAGAATACTTTGTAAACTTTTCAGCGTTTGGAATAAATAAGAAATTCAAATGCATAACTATAAGTTTGCTAAAAATAATGTTTAAGAAAAGAAATTCCATATTAGATGAATGATTCCTTTTACATGGATTTATAACAGCAGATCATATACTGTTAAGATGTTCAAAAACATTTCTGTTCAAGCCCTATATTGCATATATTTAAACATTAGAAATTTATGTGTGTAAAATATGTTTTCTCAAATATCTGAAGCCTTTGTTTCAATAACTGTGCGTGTTAGACTTTTTTTCATTGGTTTTTAAACGTAAATGGATACAAAAATTCTTAGCATTTAATCGGTCATAAGAAAAAATTTTATTAGAGCATTTTACACTTTTGTTGCAACTATTGGGAATCTTTTGAATTTTAGGATGTTTAATTAAACATGCGTTGTTCCACATAGTAATAAGCAGTAATTTAAATAACATTTCATAAGCTGAAATAAGATTAAGCCTTTAAAATTTTAGCAAACAGGAAATAAAAAAATAGCATGTTACAAATTCCCTTGTTTTTTAGGATATTAGGAAATGTATAAAATGGTGTTAGAGAAGTATTCTCAAATCGTTTAAAAATACATATATTTTGAATTAGTAAATAAACACTATTAAATTGTTTTTCTTCAGTTGCTCAGAAATTGCTTTAAAAAACTTTACTTCTTATTTTTTTTAAATTTAATCGTTATGGAGCGCTCTTGAAATATTTCAATAAATTAATAAAAATATAATAAGTATTTAATAAGCACACATGTAATTCAATTTCATCACACGCGTAATGCGAATACACTTTAATGAATAATGAGGAGAATTAGACCTTAAAAATACACCAAAACATTATTCAGATTTTTAATAAAAGCATTTTGAAAACTTGTTTCAAAATTCAGTATGAATTTTAGTAGTGTTTCAATTGTAGAATTCTCAAACATTCAATTATGAACAAAACATACTTTATGAATCCTCTTCGGTTTCAAAAACTAGCACCACACTATCCACCCAAGCCTCTTAATACCATAAGATAATGTCAATGAGCATTCCATTAAGTTGTAAGTGATCAACAGCTAATGACAGAATTCTGATTTAACCTCATTCCGTTTGAGACAGCTGTGATTGAAGATCCGTACTGAAATCGGCAGACTATCTCTGTATAAATATTTAAGCAGCAGCTCAAGTAACCACCGTTAATGACAATAGATGGCGTGTGTTTCCATAATGATAAACACCGTTGAATTCCAAATGCGTCTATGCATTATTAAAATCGTCAACTCAACTCCACATCGGCCAATGTATCAACCCGAGTCAATTTTGTTCTCTCTAAGCGAATTATGGAGCCATTTATGAGTATAAAATCGTCCTTTGATTGACAGGTGGAGTGAAAAGTCTGGTAGAAATTTAATATTTTAGTGGACGGGTGAGGGCTTTTGAGAATATACGGAACACTTTTGTTCGGTGTGCTATTTTTCAGAACAATAAGTGAAGTGAATTTAAAAGTGTTGTGAGTTTGGAAGTTTTTCTTGAAATATTGATGAAGTAGAAAGTTTCTGCTTGATATTATAAGATGAAATTTGAAACTGAGGCCGTGTTGATATTGGTTGCGTGGCTGATAATGGATTTAAGAATCTTATTTAATATTTTAAATAAACAAATAAATTATAGGAATAATAAATTACCTTGAAACTTTTTTTTCCAAAAATATTTTTTAGTGTGAATGATTTTTTCATCACTGATTACGATCACTTTGAAATATGTACATATACATTATTTGGGATACAAGAATTTAAAAATATTTGGGCTTCTATTCTCATATTAAATCATAGCTTGCGTAGTCGAGTCGAGGGTTCGAGTCCTGGTGCCACTGAAGACCCACCTTGTAGAGGGATGATGCTCATTGAGTCTGCTTCCCATTAAGATTGCAACACCAGGGAAAAGAAAGTAAGTGAACTTCACTTATGTACTTATATAACAGAATAATAGGAAGAAAAAATGGAATAGATTTGTAAGAAACTTTGTATATAGATTTCGCAATTAGTACACACAGCTACTGCTCCTGGCATCTAAAACGACTCTAATCCTATTAAGAATCGAGTTGTGCTGGGCTTGGATGATAGATACGGGCAAACTATTTCATACTGCTACAAAACTCTATGTCTCAGTTCAGCAATCGAAGTGGCTGGAAAGTGTTTCTCAGCCAGATGTATTCACTGAGCGAGAGATCAGTTAAACCTGTTAGTCAGAACAACAATCAAACACCATCTGCGTTGAGGAGGGTCAGGACACGACGGGCAACATGCAGTCTTGCGTTACCTTGTTCAAAGATGAAATAACCGAGGCTTTGAAGATAGGGCATAGCCAATGGTTTTAAGATATGAGAAATATAACTTGTCTATTCAGATTATCAACGACGTGAACAAAGATTTCGTGACGTGTACCAAATGGTTGCCCATACCATCACACCAGGTGCAAGCTTTTATGACGATATCAAATACAAACAGACCATGCGCGTTCTTCTAGGTGCCTCGAGACACGGATACGTCCATCGTGATGTTACCAGCAGAACCGGGATCCGTCTGAAAAGAATGACGATATCCAGTTCTCTAATTGGGCACACGAGTATCACATACTAAAATGTCAAAATAAACCGTAATAATGGTCCTCGTACAGATTGTCTATGCTGCTCTAGATGTCGTCGCAGTGTCCGTGAAAATACTTGTCAAGCTGAAAACAAGCTAACTTCCTGACACATGTTCCATTATATGACTGTACAATTCTGAAAGGCCAGCCTCATTATATTTAAGCCGTTTTGGTTATTAATATCGGGAAGCCATAGACATCCTGCATGGTACTTATTATGAATCCACTGATTTTATATTCCCATGACAGCCGTTGGAGATTGCGACTAAAGGCGGTATCACACGTAAAGTTTCCGTGCAATTTTTTCACCCAACTTTTCGCCGAATCTGAGGGCGACGGGTTACTGTAAACAAAACGACATGCTCTGACGTCAGCCACTCTCTTTCGCCACATTGAAACATTACTCTCGCTGATTTTTCTTCTTCGAAAACGGCCATCCAATATTATTTCTTTTATTTCACTGGCGCTTTTGTTTATGGAGGTAAACAGAAATGGAGCATCATTAGGTTTAAAATATTATACGCCGTTAAAATATTATACGCCATAACTGATGCGAAACTACCACCGTTACCGCCATCTTGTTTATGACGTAGGGTGCCGAAGAACCCCATTGGCTGGAATTTCAAGCAACTTTTATTTAGAGCAACTTTCTCAGCTTACTGGCAAAAAGTTGTTCGGAAGCCATTGCTATGGCAACGGAGTAAAAATTGCACGAATTGGAACAAAAATTGCACCAAACGTGTACGTGTGATAAGGCCTTAATGCCAACAGCAATATCGCTAAACGATAAATTGCGCTCTCTGTTGCACCGCTATTGAGTTCCGACACGGACTAGTAGAACGTTTCTTTTTATATGAGGCATATAACAAGGTTTTCTCACAATAGTTAACATTCAAGGGCGATTTCTGAATGAGAAACCCGTTGAATATTCATCCTTTTACACAGAGTTTGAGATGCTATTTGTCTCTCTTGAGTCATTCGATTGCGCTTAAATGCGAATCACTTGCATATACCAACATCTTGTTCCTTCCACGCAAATATAGCTTTTGCATCGTCTCCTTTTCGTTATATTGCAATTTTAATGGCCATCTATATACATAAAAATCTATTATTGCGATATATTTTCCTTAAAAGTATTTTTTTTTTAAATTTTCAAAAGTAAAAAACTTATCGGTTAATATTTTTATGTAATGAGTTTTTATTTTAAAAAATAAAATTAAAGAGAAAATTTTAGGCAATTTTGTAAAACATGAAATTTTATGTACACTTGTCCACGTGATAATTTTAAAATTAATTTTTTATGTGGTTCCTTTTAAAAGTAACTCACTTCTCTGAGTAACGTTCTCTGAAGAGATTACGGATTGGAAAGTGTTACGAGCTCCTTACATGAAATGAATCCTACATGAAATAAAAGACAAATAACAAAAAATAAACAACGATAGACATTGTACCATTAGTTCTCACAATCTCCCTTTTTACCCCCCCCCCCTTTTTTTTTTTTTTTTTTTTTTGGTTAAAGTAATTATAAATTCAGATGACATTTCAAGCATTTTGCAAGATTGAGAAGAAGTATGAAAGGCAGAGAAAAATCCTTTTTTGAAGAACAAAAAAAATATAAATAAATCGTTTATTATTTATCAAATAGAATACGTCCTAGCCATATTTTTCCACAACAAAGATGGCTCGATAATAGCAACTTTTGATAATACTCATTAAAAAATAATAACACAAAACTCAAGACTTCATTTTTGAGGCACTTCTTTAGGAAAAATCTCAGAAAAAACTACTTCAAAACAATTTTTAAAAAAACAAACAAATCCAGAAACTGAAAACAAGTGAAGTGAAGAGAGAGAGAGAGAGAGAATAGAAAAAAAAGCTCATCCGAGTAGGCAGTTATGAACATTATCTGTTGGACAGGTGTTGCATTTCACGAAACAAGAAAGCGAGCACTCCGCACGAAGAGTTCTCGAAATTGCATCGTTTAAAAAGACCGCCAACTCCGGTACTACACAAAAAGAAAGGAAAATGTCTAAAAACGGAAAAAAGATAGAATGATTCATTATCACTTTGCTTCTTCCCAGTCTTCGTGCTCTATACAAAAGCACATTGCCAAAGCTATTTGCAGAACATTCGATTTAATTTTCCGGCTTCCATATGTTTATTCGTAGTTTTAAGATGAATCTTTTCTGAAGTTTATTCTTTCTTAGATAAAAGCAGACTCTTGGAGAGAAGTAAATACAAAATATAAAAAATACATTCCGTCTGTGCTTTGGAACTTTTCTTTGTTTACAGGCACGCAATGTAGTGTTCCACATGATTACTCGCATTGCCATAAAACAACTTCAGCATATTCTTATCTGGGGGAATACCATCAAAGTGCCAGAGAGTAGGGACGAGGCGTTTAAATATATGCATGAAATCGCTTTTGGAGCATGGGCGTTTTTTGCTGTAATAAAGCATGGAGCAAGAGGATAGACGAAAGGAGAAAAAAACAGCGGCAGGTAGCAAGTCATAAGGGACCATAAAAATGCAACATGAATTTCGTGCAACGAAAAAACTTAATAAAAAAAAGTAAAAAAATATATATGATTATTCACTGCTTCCTCTGAGATAAAATTGAGAAAATAAAATTTTTAAGAAGATTAGTATCAACTAGAAACTACTTTGAAAATTACTGGGAAAAAGAAATATAATCAGTTTTATTTCAATTAGATGCTTAAGGAAGTTATAAATGAAGATTAGTATTAGAAGGAAATTATTTTAATTGATATGATTTTTGTATAATTAAATTTATAACGACTAAAAAATGCGTAAATAATTTCTCTTTTCTAGTTAATAGGTATATAATCTTCTTATATATATAAATTTTTATAAATGATACATTAATTCAAGAATTTTTTAACATATTTACTTTAAATATGCAATAGAAATTTGCAGCCTAAAATTTTTAAGTATATAAGTGATAAAGATTCTGTATTGAAATTCATAGATTTCTGGTGGGTTTTTTCCCTGGATTAAATTAAAGTCAATGCCTTTCAATTAAAAAGAATTTTTTTTTTCCTTTTCATTTTGTAAAATTCAATTTATTTTTTATCAAAAAGTAGTGGAATTCCAAGTTATGAATAGAAGATAAGATAATTTCTATTTTTGAGAGATAATTTGAATATAGAACTAAATTTTTAGCATCAAAGGCTTTCTTAACTTTCCTGTTTGCTTAACTCCTGAACTCTTTTTAATTGATTAAAAGACATTTTTAAGAATTATTGCTTCTTCATGAACTATTTTAATTATTTAAAATGCATTTACAGATTTCTTCAAAGAAATAACTTTTTTTAATTTTTAAAAAATATAAAAAATTAGAAAATAAAAATAAAAAAAGTTTTGTGTTATTACATCAGTTGTGTGAAGTTTATGAATAAATAATAGTTATTTTATGCTTAAAAACTTATTTTACTTTATACTGTCTCGTACATTTGAACTTAATTATGCACGCTAATGTATTCAATATCCATTTATTCAATGTTAGTTACTGGCGAAATTTAAATAAAATTGAATATAATTTTTACTTAACATTTTATAACATCAAAATTATAGAATATAGCAAAATTTCGCTAAGGACGTTAATTTGTCATAAAAAATATGTTTAAATTCTTTCTTTCACAATAAAAAGATCGTGGATCTTTTTTAAAATTTAAAGCATATAATTTAATTTGCATCAGAAAATCCTTTCATGCAAAATTCAATATTATGATGAGAAAATAATGATTTCAAAATGACTTTGAAATAAAAAAAAAATTCAAGAAAAACATTTAAAAACTACGAAACATTATGCGATCAATCGTTATCAACTTCGAAACTCTGAAAAAAATTATTCTAATTTATGCAGTGTTCTGCTATTATAATTTGCATTTGAGCATTTGGCAGCCACGTCAAAGTTCCAAAGCGTATGTGTTCTATTATATATTTAATATTTCAATGGTTACCATGAAAATACTCATATGCTGGTATTTGAACGTACTAATTGAGCTGCCTTCGAAGTACTATAGGGGCTGATTGAGCTAACCGCCGAGCACTTACTATATCAAATAGATATATCACAGTTAGAGATAGAATTTATATAAGCTTACATTCGCGCGCTCTGAATCGGTAGCGATAAACCTGTTTTAACCTAATTAAAGCCAACTAAAGGGTCATAACCTGATTAATTGAAATTATTTCTACATAAAATATAATTTATATATCTAATTTGTAATTATCTATTTCATTTTACGTGTCCTGTTGTTGAGAAGCTTTGAGATTTCGTTCTTATTTTCAGCCCAATTTAAATATAATTTTAATTCTGTTTAGATTACTTCGATTAGTTTAGTCTTAGGAAAAAAGTTAGCTGTTTTTCGTTGCAACAAATTTAGTTATCAATTATTGAATATTCTTTTCTCCTTAAATATCGGCAACAGAAATACCAATAAGATTACCGCTTCTCTTAGGAAAAATTTAAAATTTCAGAAGCAATTCAAGTTCACATGAGATACCATCTTAGGAAACATCATTTCATAATTTCGAAAGGAAAAAAATGTTTTTGAACTCCGTAATTTAATTTCATATTTATAAGAAAATCTATTTAACTTATGTTTAAATTCGTCTTCATTTATCGTTACCAGTCTTTCTTTATACTTAATTTTTTTTTAAAGTCATTCAACTACATTAACAAAATTAACGATGAAAAATATACAAAAAAAAATTATTAGATTTAGGAAAACAATTATTTGATCGAATAATAACCCTGATTTTTTTTTTAAATCTTTGTTTCATGAAACATGAAATAGTAATGATGTTATGCTGAGTATTTATATATATATATATATTTAGGATTTTAAAGATGATTTAAGATGAATCCCTCCTTCTGGAAAAATTCCAAAATTAATTAATTTTTCAAAATGAATTCTAAAACATTTTCTCTTCCCCTCTCCTTTTTATCTTTCCAATTTTATTTTTGTCGGCTTCTAAAATATCGTTTAATTTTCTGACACAAGTTCTTTTTCTTGCATTGCTACTTTCATCCCACTTGATTATTTAGCGCGGGAATGGAAAAAAAATGGAACATAAAACATGGAATTAATTATGAGAAACTCCAAACGATAACTTCGTTGTGCGAATATTTATTTCTAAAAATGCGTTTCGCTTCTTTTTTTTTTCTCCACAAATAACGCAGACGATACAGGAAAAAAAATTATTTTCATTTTTCATTATTCATATGCATCGTACAAATTCGGTAATAGGATTAACAGGTAAAAAAGGAAGCCGTCCTCTTTACGAAGATTGCTGCCTTCTAAGAAAGGGGGGAGGGGTACACAGTTTAAAAATTCGATCTTTCCTTTCATCTCAAAATTTCGTGCGTGTTGTGCGGATTAGAAGAACGGTTACCACGAGGGTGGTTTTAAGTCACGAAACCACCATGATGAAAATGTCGCTATACGTAGCATATAGCCACGGGACAGAGCAACGTGCCTTACCGGGAAGAAGGGGAAGGGGAAAAAAGAAAGAATTCTAATAAAAAAAAAGGAGAGAAAAGCGGCATTTTAATGAAGTTAAAGTAGCTCCCAAAAATCGATGGGAAAAAACTTCCCTTCTGCTACATATAAATTGTTACGATTCCAAAAAAAGAAAGAAAAAGGAAAGTCGGTAGTTTTAGATCATTCTGAAACATTTTATGAATTTTTAAGAAACCCCTGCTATTTTTTTAAATAAAATTTATAAGTCTTCATTGAAGGAAGTCCTTACAACGTTCCTTGAAAAATATTTTTACGAGAGATGATGCGTTTCTCTCTCAAACATTGCTACTTTTGGAAATTAGAACAACTTTATAGACTCTAATAAATTATTATATTACAAGAAGGAATTTACCTTTTGATAAATTTTGAGAATTTACCCAAAGATCGTCATATTTTTGAAAAATGTAGCACTTTTTGTTGAATTTTTTTTTATATGTAATTATTGATTACAAATTATAGATCACAAAATTAATCTTGTTAAAGTACATCGAAGCAAAGAAACGAAAATAAATTGAAAAAGGTCCTCGATTTATCATTAAGTGTCAAAAAGAAATGCATTAGTCATGTTCTTCAATGAAATGAGCTCTCCAAAAGTTCTGTACAGTGGAAAATAGATAATTCTCACTCTTGAAATTTTACTGATTTCCATGTTTTTCTACTCTTTTGACTATCAGATAAAACGAGAATTCTTAAGGGAAAAAAATCTTATAACTTATTCTTAATAACAACAAAAACTTATTTTTAAATTTAAGGTTATCTTCACATAATATCAAAGAATAGAATCAAAATTGAAATACTTTCTTGTACCTAAAATATGTTCGAACGTTATTATTGCATTCTGACTTCCCTATTCTATACAAAGCAGCTTATTCAATTCCTACTATTAGCACGCTCTCTCCCCATATATTTATTTATTTATTTATTTATTTATTTATGTACCTTCTTCAAATTTTCAATCGTTAATAAAATACTTTTTATTCATCCAATCAAACTCAAATAATTTTTTTTAAACTTGTAATGGATGACACTTGATGTAAATACAGTTTTTCAAATATTAATTCATTAATTAAATTAATTATCGGTTTTCGATGCCAACTTAGATTCGTCTCCATTGTTGTAAAAATGTAACTGTTAAAAAAATGACAAAAGTTGGCGTCGAAAACCGGTTTTTCAGCCAAACTAGTCAAACCGAGTGTGCATTGTTACAACAATGCAGACAAACCATGCTCTTTTTTCAATTCCTATTATTAGTTCACTCCTCCCGAAATATATTATATATATATTAGGCCAAAAAAACATGTTCAACCCCTTTTTATATAGAATTTTTTTTAAAAAAATTGTTTTGTATATAAGCTTTTTAAATCAGCAATCTTGATAATACTGTAGCATCCATTCTTTTATATTTTTATATTTAACTCTGTTATTTTTTAATTTTTCATATCTCCTTTTAAATTCTGTTGTCTGGTTATCTTGCAATTTCAATTCTTTTCAGCTTTAATCATGTTTATTCATCTCTCTCTTGTAGAGAAATTTTGATTTTATATATATATATATATATATATATATGGGAATCTAACCGAAATCTTCCAAAAAAGTTAGATTCTTCAGATAGCAGGGTTTTTATTTGGCGGGATGTCTAGGGGTTTTTGCGATGTATGGTTTAACTTTGAAAAACAGAATAGACAACATAGTTTAAAGAAACTAAATAATTTATTATGAGTTATAGGAGAGTATTTACAGGGGGAATATTTACAAAATAGAAATTAGAACATGCAGGCATTTAAAAATATAGGAAAGATAGTTCATTCCTTCTGGGAGGTCGTTAAAGATTAAATAAAACTCCTTATGCGATGCGCTGGTGACTTACCGCCTAAGGTCGGAGAAACAAGCGCGGACGCGCGAAGACGCTGCTTCGTTGTCGAGTTTTAGTGGGCCTCTGCCAAAAATAAATCGCGTCAGCTTTTTAATAAGCACGCTAGATGGCGTTCCTGTGAAATGCTGTTTTGACTAACATTGCCGTCCTCTGCAAAGGGATATGATCTAACCCAGAGGTTCCCAAACTCTTTTGTTTCATAGCCCCTTACCATGTTTTTCGATTTCGGGTAGACCCCTGCTTAATTAATATTGAATTTTTGCAAATTTATCAACTTAAATGTCTTTTTGACAGCTGGTACTACTACTTTAAATGAATTAAATTTCTAACTGTAATGAAGTATAGTGATTAAAATTTAAAAAGTCATGTTAAATAAATTAAAAGTTAATTAATACATAAAATAAATGTTAAATAAAATAAATAAATGAATGATTTTAAAGGGAGGGATGAGTCTGGTACTACAATAAAAAATTTTCAACATTTGGTTTTGATATTGTCAGTTTTAACCTTAAACCTCTTCTGTTAGTATAATATGTTATAAGTGGTTTTTTTTTTTTTTTTTTTTTTTTTTTTTTTTTTTTTTTTTTTGAGATTGGCAACCACGCTGCTTTTCAGTAGGAAAAACGATTAAAAACGTCCTCACGGTATTTCATAATTCGAGACAAATAATAGGTTTGCCTTTTCAAAGCCAAAATTGCTGATATCCGTTTCCAAAATTTAAGATCTTCGTTAGTGCTTATTACGATCAGTTCCTATTGTAATGGGGCATTTATTTTCAATGTAGCCATATGAATTCATTGCCTACTGTGGTATTACCATAGTCAAAACATTCTCAAACCTGATTTCAAAATTTGAATTAAAGGCATTTAAATGTTGAACGTAGGTTAAAACGCCCTGACAGATTGTGACATTCTAAGAAAATTCGGGACCTCTGGTATTATACTTCTTTAGCTTAACTCCGGAAAGAAATGCTGAAATGGTTCTAGTTTTAATAAAATTTATGCTGTCACCTTGTAAGTGGGAACTAACCCTATTAAATTTAGTAAATATATCTGTTAAATAGGTAAGATTTAGCTTCCAGTTGATTAAATTTTCTTTTAAATTTAAAGTCACGATCTAGTTTATATAATAAGAGCCACTATCATAGACCCCCATTTACACCTCATTGACCCCCCAAATTATTTTTCGCTGCCGTGGACCCCTTGTAGGTCGTCATAGACCCTTGGGGGTCTATATAGACCACTTGGGGAATCACTGATCTAACCTTTTACAAAAAGAAAAAGTTCCATGTGGGATATCCTACATATATATATATAGGGAGGAGTGTTGTATCTTGTTCAAATTTTCAATCGTTAATAAAATACTTTCTAATCATCCATTCAAAGTAGTAAATAACTCAAAAAATATTTTTTTATATTACTTGTTTTATTATATTATTCAATTTCATTTACACTGATCTATTTTTTAAATTCCTACTTTAGCTCACACTCTCTCTATATTTATCTTGTTCAAATTTTCAATCGTTAACAAAATGCATTTTAAAGTATTCAGTTGAGCTGAAATTTTATATACACGATTATTTTGGATAACAATACAATAATTTTAAAAAATTAATTCATTAAAACTAATTATTCAAAGAATTACAAATACAGCCGCGTTGGTATCATTTTTGGCGACGTGTCAAAACTTGAAATGGTTTTTTCTCACATTTCAAAACGCTCATTTAAGCTGAAAAATTCTATACACCATTGCTTTGGGTAACAATACGATAATTTAATTATAATTAATTAAAGTTAGTTGACTGAAAACAACTATTTAAAGAATTACGCATACAGCCACGTTGGCTTCATTTTTAGCGGCTTGGGTCAAAACTTAAAAAATATTTTTTTTCTCACGTTTCAAAGCATTCAGTTGGAATAAAATTTTATATATGCGATTGTTTTGGACAACAATACAATACCTTAAAGATAATTAATAAAAATTAATTGCCACTTAATGTTGTGATTCTGTTATATGTATACACTCAAGAGCCAAAACATTATGACCACCTGTCAATAACGAGTTGGCCCTCCTTTGGCGCGCAACACAGCTTCAACCCGCCTTGCATGGATGCCACAAGTCCTTGGTAGATGGCCGCAGACAGATGTTTAAGCAACGGTCACGCAAATCCGATATATTGCGAATTGGTGGTTTTTGAACTCTGATCTGCCGTCCGATGACATCCCAAATGTGTCCTATCGGATTGAGAACCAGTGAGTTAGGTGGCCAGGACATTAACTGGAATTCCCCATCATGTTCCTGGAACCACTCCAACACAATTTTAGCCTTATAACACGGGGCATTGTCCTGTTGGAACACTCCATTTCCGGCTGGAAAAACAGAGGCCATGTAAGGGTGCAACTGGTCCGCAATTATGTTCAGATACCCTGTAGCATTCATGGTCTGCTCTACCACAACCACGGGTCCCAGAGACGCCCAAGAGAATGTCCCCAAAGCATACCACCACCACCGGCCTGTGTATGACCTACTGTACATTGAGGGAGCAACTGTTCTCCTGGAAGACGGCGTATCCTGACACGGCCATCGGCGTGATGTATGACAAACCGTGATTCATCTGACCAGGCAACTCTCTCCCACTGATCCATGGACCAGTCGCGATGTTCCCGGGCCCGGCGCAGTTGTTGATGACGCTTGGTCAGCAAAGGCACACGAGTGGGACGCTTGCTGCGTAGCCCCATATCCAACAGTGTCCGCTGAACAGTGGGCTCCGATACTATTCTACTTGGCCCTGCATTGTATTGGGCTGTCAGCTGAGCCACTGCCTGGCTTCGGTTTTGCTTCACCATGCGAGACAGTCTCCGACGACCTTTTTCTTTGCTAGCGTGTGGACGCCCAACACCATGTCGTCTACTGCTGGTTTCACCGTCATTCATCCACTTTGCATAAGTACTAACAACTGTAGATCGCGAACAACCCACGAGTCGTGCAGTTTCGGAAATACTTGTTCCGAGCCTTCGAGCCATTACAATCTGCCCTCTATCAAAGTCGCTTAGATCCACAGCCTTTCCCATCACACACAGAAGTAAGTGAAAGAATGATTCTTCAGACTCTCCAGCAGCAGTTAAATACCACTTCCACCTAATCACGTTCCTTCCACTTCATCCAGGCGAGTTCATTGCAAAATGTAGGGGTGGTCATAATGTTTTGGCTCTTGAGTGTATATATATTTGTATTAATTGTAACTATTTAATAAAAAATAACTAAAATAAACTCTCTTTTTTTTTTTTTTTTTTGTTGATCTAAGTAGGAATTGACTTTAAAAAAAATTATATTACTTGTAAAACATATAAACATTACAGTAAAATCCAGATCACCGGATATCCGATCTCTGAGTATTAATTTTTATGGCATTTATTAGCCATTTTTATCGTTTTAATCAACAATAATTCATCCTAAATAAATAATGTTGCGAATGGAATACAGAAAATGTACTTTAATATCAAGATTATTTGTGATGCATGAAGAGCTTCAAGAGAATAGGGAAATACATTCCTATGAAATATAACATAACATTCCTCCATAACATTTGAAACATACCTATGAAAAAATTGCTCATAACTTTGATAAATATAAACAATTATTAGTTGACCAAGAAAAAAGTGAATGCATCTTTAGCTATCCTTTTTTTACAAGCTTTTATTTAACTTACAATGTTTACAAGCTTTTACAAGGGGTGATCAAATGAAAAGGTACGAAACGACACGGTGGGTACAAATATAGACTTATCAAAATATACACATAGGCTGAGCACAAGATCCCTGTGAACAACGCAGGTTCTTGTTCCAGAATTCCTGTGGCTGTACGAGACAGTCCTTCACAGTGTCCTTGAGTACGTCGTCCGAGTTGAAGCGCTTTCCTTTCAGGTGTTTCTTCAGTGGACCAAACACATGGAAATCGCAGGGTGACATGTCCGGACTGTAGGACGGAGGGTCCAACGTCTCCCATTGCAACTTGTCCAGTTCCGTTTGTGTGACTCTGGAGACGTGTGAACGCGCGTTATCATGGAGCAGAACCACACCCTCCGTGAGCAGCCCCGGTCTTTTGTTCTTGATGAACCTGCGTAGGCGTCGGAGTGTCTCACAGTACACATCGGAGTTAATGCTTTTTCTGTGCTCGAGTAATTCTGAGCTCGCATCATTTGGACGCTGCTTTTTATAAGAGCCTTTGCTCTCTCCTGCGTATGCGGGCACCCGCGCATGATCCGATCCCAGTCAGAGTCTCCAATGGCATCCCGAGATGTCTCGCTACATTCTCCCTTGGCGGAATATGCAAATATTTAACTGTTTCATTTTTATGTCGTTTCGTACCTTTTCATTTGATCACCCCTTGTATTTAACTTATAATTTATGTATGTATGTAATTTATTCGGGTGAAATCTTGCAACTCAATTTTGAAGCTGATACCTGCAACCCATTGAGCTGAAATTTTGTATGCACGTTTAGTTTGGATGACAATGCATGTTTTCACCATTTATATTCCGATATTGCAATTAATTTAAAAGATATTAATTAAAAACGTTAAACTAGTTTTGGGCGCCAACTTTGATATGTCTGCATTGTTGTAATAATGTTATTGTTACAACAATGACAAAAGTTGGCGTCGAAAATCGGTTTTCAGCCAAACTGGAATTTCATAACGTTGCGCCATTGTGACTGTATTAATTAACTTTGTCTAAAAAATAATTACATTTCTACAACGTAAAAATAATCTAATTTCTATAACGTATGCAATTTTTTTACAAATATCTATCTATTTTCTTGGATTTAAATTCAAAACAAAAAAAAGTAGAGCTATTTTTCAAGTAGATTGGTACATTGTATACATTTCTCAACGCTGCCAAGTTAAACTGAGATGAAGTATTGTAGAAATTCTTTAAAAAATTCATCTAACTTTAATCTATGAAACTCAGACAAAAAATAATTACAGATTCGGAAAGATCATTTATTTCGTCCCGATACGGTATAATGTTTTTTTACAAAATAATAATATTTGTATTTCTTACGATTTTTTTTAAATGAGTCAAAATCGATGCGTTTTTATGAAAATAATGTCTAAATTGTTGCGCATGAATTTTTTTTTGCTTAAATGAATCGACATTCCGTACTAAAACAGCTCATGCTTTGCTCTTTTAGAATCAGTCATTTAAAAAATAAAATGCCGAAAACTTCTTTTTACGCTTTTTCAAAAAATACTCAAAATTTTAATTAAACATTTAATTACTTCGTCATTTATGAAGATAATCTCATAAAACTTTTTTTCGTGTATAGAACAATATTACCCAAGATCTGTACGAAGATTGAAAAAAATTGCTTAAAAATTACGGATTTAAGAAAAAAATTGTGTTTTTCGTCTAGTACCCTTTTTGCGAGAATTCATTTTGCTAGACTGTTCGAAAATAACCGGCAAACACCTAGCAACAATGATGCGTTGAATGTGATGAACAAACTGAGAAACCTGTCCAGTAATAACTAAAAAGTAAAAAATAAATTAAAAGTAAAAAAAAACCTTTTAAAAACAAGCTTTTATTTAAACACGCTAAAAAGAATAAAATAAACTGTTCCTTTAAAACTTTTTTACAATCAAATTATAACGTCATTACACAATTTATATGATATAAAAGCTTGTCGCAAGATTTAAGTACTCGTATTTACTTAGTTTGAAATTTTTAAAAATTAAAATCAATCAGATCAAGTTATTTAATTTACTTGTTTATCTCTACAGGTAAATCTTGCGACAAACTTTTATATCATATAAATTGTGTAATGACGCTATAATTTGATAGTAAAAAAAGTTTTAAAGGAACAGTTTATTTTATTCTTTTTAGCGCGTTTAAATAAAAGCTTGTTTTTAAAAAAGTTTTTTTTACTTTTAATTTTATTTAATAAATAATTTCTCACTGAAGACATTTTTAAGCCATATTCAAACAAAAACATAAGCGTATGATGCGTCATAATAAACTTCAAATGCAAGTAGAATCCAAATAGAAATTGTTGGTGTTTAACTACATCTGATTATCAGGAAAAATATTTCGCCAAATTCCCTTTAGTATTCCCTATTGTTTGAAAATATATATATATATATATATATTTTATTTTATTTTTATATTATTTATATATTTTTTTTTTTTTTTTTTATTTTTATTTTTTTTTTTTTTTTTTTTTTTTTTTTTTTTTTTTTTTTTTTTTTTTAATATATTTAGTCTATAGTATATAATTTTTGATTATCTTATATTAGTTTAGTTACTATAAATATACATAATGGCGCCTTTATTCTTAGTATTGCTGTGTTTTTTTTGATGCAGTGAGTCAGTACATTGTGGAATCTGTATACATCGGGTAAGATTAGAGTTTCTTTGCTCATTTACATTATTGTTAATTATGGTTATATTCAATATTAAACTCTCTTGCAAATATTTTTGTTTATACATATTTATATTTGTCTATTTCTTCCGGATTCCTATGGTAATTTAATATTGCAATTTCTATTCTATTGCTGTTATATTCACCCACGTGGGTTTTAGGCTTTTGCCTTAGTTTATACTGGAAACTATTATGTAGAAACAATTTCTGCTGCAGGAGAAGGTTGAGATCTCAAAAAACAATGTTTTAATCCTGTTTCACTGTCCTAAACCAGTGACAGCTCGAGAAATCATAATAGTTTTCCCCGCTAGATACATTTTTTTGGTTTGTCATGGTTCCATGTTCTTGGTTCTTCCGGTCTGATCTTAGGATGCTTGGGATTTATTAGTCTTCTTTTGAATTATTTACTGTATATATATATATAGTTACGGTTTTTTTTTATCTTTCTTTTTTTTTCTGTGTTCTAAAATTGAAATAAAAGAAATTTGTACGAGAAATTGGTGAAAAAAATATATGTTCTTTAAATTTTAGTTTTTTTTTTCAGAAGTTGTACCTCAAGTCTAGGAAATCGTCTCGATGGCTTGAACATCATTAACTATACGTAACAAAAAAAGACAAAAAATAATTTTTTTCAAAATAATTAACAATGCTTATTTGTAAAAATAGAAAATGCCCAAGTTAGGAAACTAAAAAGAAAAAAAAAGCAAGAATAGAACTAAGCAATCTGCTTCAGTATACATTTGGAGAGGCAATTCACTTACAATATTTTAAGCATTCAAATATTAAAACTCCCACGTTCATAGAAGTTTCTTCAAGAAATTTTTCTGAAAGAGTTTTAAAAAATTAATTGCTTTTTGGTTATTTTCAGAGAAAATTTCCCAAAAGGTTTCACTGAGATAAAACTGTTAGCTGAGCTAAAATCTCTTGAAGAATTAATCATGATGAGAATATTAATGACTTTAGTTGGCAAAGTATTCAGAGGATATAATGCTTTTTTTTTTTTCCTTTTAGAAAGGCAAATTTTAAAAGCTCAGAAAATTACGAGTGTGTACAAAAAACTTCGTATAAAACTGTTTTAATCTCAAAGAGACACAAAGATTTATATACAATTATCCTGAAGATTACATGGTAGAGATTACATTTTTACTTAAAATCTGTAAAGTACAAAAATAATTTAAAATTACTAGTGAAATACATATGTTATATTTGTATATTATGAAATGAAAAAATTAAAATTAAACATTATTTATAAGTTATACTTAAATTTAACATTATGTATCAAAAATTCTAATATGCTGCAAAATAAAAAGTTAAACAGTATATTAAATGTGCGGTTTTACTATCTTATTCACAAAAATAATATGTTAATAGAAGATCAAGAGAAAAAACACAACACAATATTATTTTTAAAAAATGTTTTGTGTTTTATAAAAAAAGAAAAGGAATGTAACAATTGTTATACCATTTTTTTTTCCTTGTACATAGAATGTTAGATAAAAATGTGACTCATATCGTTTTGTCTATGTAAAAAAGCTGTTGTAACAAATGGGTTTCATAAACGCTAATGTAAAAAAAGAATCCAAAAAAAATTTTTTTTTTTTTACTAAATCAAAACAAGGCAACTTTTGTTGTACTTAAAAATTTGTTTTAAAAATACTTGTTTTAAGTATAAAGGTGTAACCACATAAATATGAAATAAGTCACGAATTATTCAAAACAAAAAAGCAATTTTGTGTGTTTTCGTACTTATTTATTTTTGTTTATATCTAGTTAATAAATATTAGAAACTTCAAACATTTAATAAAATAAATATTGATGCACAGTTAAGTATCTGATTCCAGTACAGTTCATCAGATACATCATTGCAACATAAATATAACGCCAAACTCAAATTTTATGAATATATTTATTTCACAATGAATATTGAAACTACTGTCTGGCTTAGCACATTGGTAATATATTGCGTACTTTAATGCAACCATATATACAATATCTTATAATGACGCAATTAAATTTGTAGACATAGATATGTAATGTGCATACATTAGTAGGTGTTCTCTAGATCATTGAATAGCCCGTACATATAAAATATTCATTATCGCGATCGAGGCAAAATTAAGTCGCTCAATAGTTTATAACATTATCATTTAATGCAGCATGAATGGTGAAATAGCATGCTGGAACAATGAACTCAGAGCACATTAATGCAATCTTGCAGATATTAATCAAATACATTACACGTAAAAGATTACAAAAAGAAAATCATTCTGCAGCCAATCTTAATGATATTATTATAATGCAACCCAATCTTTATTTTTGTAAATGCTATTTCAATTACAATATGTTTTGAAATTGTTTAATTAATAACAAAAAGAATAATTTACCGGTTCTGATCTGTCATCGTTTTCAATTTGATGAAAACAGTGATATAACAAAATGTGCCTCTTTAAAAATTATATTTTGTACTTCGGAAGTAATTTAATTTCTTTAAAGAAATTATCTGTTCTCTCTTTTTGGTATGATAATTTTAAAACCCTTAATATTTTTTTAAACTCACGTACATTTCAAAAATTAGAATGCGATTTTCAAACAAATTCAGAAATAATCGATTCAGTTAAATAAAGAATATAACTTTCAAGCTTGGTTTAAAAGTTAATACTATTACAAAAACTTTTTTTTCTTTTCTTGTCAAGTGTAATTTCGATTTAAATAATTTTAAAAACTCTTCAAATATAATAATAAATTATCTAAGATACATTGAGTAAAATAATTGCACTTGTTTAGAGATCTGTATTAAATGTGTAACACTCAAAAAATTATACAATTAATAATAATTAAATACAATCTTATGTTAAGATAGTTTTAAATCATATTAAGTGTCATCATATAATTTTAAGCAAATTAAAAAACATGAATCATTTATATAGAGAGAGAGAAACTTTGCCACTTATTTTGGCTCAGAAACATGAAACAAACCTGAAGAACAAGAGAAAAATTAAGAAAACATTTTCAAAAAGCTGTTAAGTTTCTAAAATTCACATAATAAACACATCTTTAGCTCATAATGGCCGAAATAAATAATCTACCATCTTCTAACTTCCTAATTAATTTCCATAAGTTTCATTTAAATATACGTGGCGAAATTTCTGACATTTTAAACTTTTCAGTGGCTTTCAGCTATAATATTTTATCACAAAAACTTCCATAAATAGCTTTCCCCATTTCTGTGGAATGTGCTTCAAAAACTTTAGATGAGGCATAACATTAAAAAGACAATAACGGGCCCTTATACCAACATTATTTTATGAAGATGAGAAAGAAGTAGCTATTAAAATTTCCATTCATCTCGAGAGGAAACATTATGGCGGTCCTAATTTAAAATCGTCTGCGTTATTCCACGTTCCAAAGCAGTCGTTCTAAGTATATGGAGAGTCATTGTATTCTAAAGGAATTCCTACTTCTAGAAAATTTGTAGGGTCATTAAATGCTGTGAGTGAAACATTACATAGTAGAATACACAATTGTGCCATTTTTTTTCCAAAGTCATCTAAAACCGGATTCTTCAAGATCTAGAGATAAAATTTTGGTAACTATCAAAAGATTAGAAACAAAACGAAAAAAAGTATAAAATAGGGTTCGATTATTTCAAAATGATACTTTTCGTTATTTTCATTTTGTTGGATGAATTGTAGTTATATGAGGGGAGAGATATCTATAGTTACTTTTATCACTTTTGTAAGGGGTTTCGTAGACAATAAGGAAATGTTATTAACATGAAAGAAATTAAATACAGTTGAATTCTAAAACTTTGTGAATGTATAAGGTGTATACGAATGTAAAATGGTCACAGAAAATACACAACTCTCAAACCAATTAATTGTAAGCTCCTTCGAATTTTTAACGGAAGTTGAATTCAGTAAAAATAAAATTTCAACACTTTTATACACAGCTTTTTTGATAATTTTAATCAAACATTTGAAGATACATAGTTACTTTAATTCATAAAAAGTACTTAAACAATTTCTTTTGAAATTTTAGCTTTATTTGTTCATTTCTATAAAGTGTATTCCCATATAAGAAAAACAATTTCTCAATTTATTTTCAATTCAAAGTAATCAGATCTTATAGTGCATTATTTGGAAATTATAAAATAAGTTCTTGGAACTAAAAAGGAATTAATGATGATCACTGAGCACCTTCATTGTTCAGAAGATGGGTCCTTTATCATAAGTTTTAATGGAAAAATTTCAGGAAAAATTCCCGAGTTTAAATACAGAAATAAAATTAAAACATATCTGTATTTCATGAAACTAAAACGCGAGCAAGCGTTTCCATTTATTGTTGCGTTCCATATGTTGTTGTAAGCAACAAATTACAATAATATTTGTTGCACTTACCGATAAGAGTACCACACACTCATACTGCAGTTTGATGTTTTTATTCCAAAAGGCACAATAGCCTTCGGATTGACATGTCTTGAATGAATAAAATTTTACTTGAAATATTAATGCGTTTAAAATTAGTATACATTGTTCCTTTAATGTACAACATACTTTTTATTATGTTGATAGTTTGTCAAAATAAAACCTAGTAATTCTTTGCCGCTTTATATATTTTATTTTTAAATGCATAAAATACAACAAAATATGATTCATACTCATCAAATTATTAGGAAATGAGCTCTTTTAGAATAAAATATTTAAAGTTTTGGTCTTGAAATATCTAGAACAACCGATTCAAATGTACTAACCGGTCTTTTAAAAATTTTCATCATCAGGTGCAACATATGAGCCCTTCTTTATTAGCTTGAATAAATTACTCTTCATATAATATAAATAACAAATTTCGTGAAGATTAAGGAACAAATGTAGTAGCAAAAAGAAATTCGGGGGACGGGAGGGGGTAAATGTATCTATTTTTTTTTTCAAAAAATAAGTTTGAATTTAGGAAAACAAAGTACAGTAATACCCTAAACTTACGTGATAGGTGGAACTGAGTCATAACAGAGTAAGTCGGGGTATAATTTCGCATATAAATACGCATAAATTATATTTAGTTGAAGGAGACGGAAGAAAATACTAATTTAGAAATTACGACGGCTTTTAAATCGGCTGAGCCAACCGTCTTCAGCTTTAAACTCATCTTTAGCCATTCCTCCAACACACACAAAGACATCCTCTTTGAATCTCTCAAAAATCAGCTTAGCTTGAGAGCACAACGTGTTCTGATTAACAGGACAATTTTTCGCACTTACTTGAATGTCTCAACCATAATTTTAACATAGTTTCCATTTCAGTGATAATATCGTGACGTTTATGAACGATAGTTGAATTTAAAGACGGAGCATTTTTCCCAGCGTCGAAAATTTTTTTTCGTTGCTTTTTATAGCTGATCAGACCATTGATTCCTTTAAAATATACTCCTTTGCTAATTCACAAATTTTTAATTTTGTATCGATGTCTGTACTATTGTTAAGTTTACATTACAAAGATACAGTTTTTCTTTTGTTGTTTGGAGCAGAAGAATCAGTTCTGCTTCGATTGGACGACAAAGCAGTCTCTTAAATCTGAGTAGGCACGATAATAAACACGATATAGCTATACCGTATAAAAAGAACACACACTCCGTAGGTAAGAAATAAATAACTCGGACATGTACATTAGTAAAACGGGAAGTGAGTAATTGAGTTGCGTAGCTCTCAAACTAAAGACGAACTGACGAAATTTGAAAATCACGCAACTCCGGGTTCGCGTAAATCTGGGTAGTGTAAGTCGAAGTATTACTGTATTCGAAAGTCACAATCTGATGGAGGGAAAATCTAAACGACACTTAAGCGATTTCCTAAATAATGAAAAGTCATATCAAGAGAAAGTATATAACTATCTATTAAAGATGTACAAAAGTTATATTTTAAAAGCCTAAAGGGGAATATAAATATTATTTATAAAACAAAATGTTAAGTATACCATATATTTTTCTTTGTATTATTTACATTACAAATATTATTTGTCTTTTTTTTCAAATGCATCACAAAATTTAAAAGTCAAGAAATATTTTAGTTCTTACAATTATAAATTTGAAAAATGACAATTTAAAAAAAAAAGCGATAGTTATTTTCTATGTATTTCATTTAAACTGAATACTTCTTGCAATTTGTGTGGAAACTGTTTTTGTGTACATAATAAATGATTTATGTACAAAAAATAAATATTTGTGTGTGTGTGTGTGTGTGTGTGTGTGTGTGTGTGTGTGTGTGTGTGGTGTGTGTGGTGGTGTGTGTGTGTGGTGTGTGTGTGTGGTGTGTGGTGTGTGGTGGTGTGTGGTGTGTGTGTGTGTGTGGTGGTGTGTGTGTGTGTGTGTGTGTGTGTGTGTGTGTTCCTTTAAAATTAACTTAGATCAAATCCTACATTAATTTAAAGAGCTTACACACAAAATTTAGAACCCCTGTTCATTAATTTGAATAAATGAGAATAAGCATTTCATTTTCCCCTTATCAAGAATATATAAATCAAAATGAAATGAGTAACAATAATTTAAATTTGAGATCTCTTACTAATAATTATTTATCTTTACTTTGAAACATTCGAACAAATATAATGAACAATTAAATACGAAATTTAAAACGGGTTTATTATTTATATTACTTATCCGAAAACAAACAATATTTGAAAAATAATATTAAGGTGGAAAAATACATACAAAAAAAAGTCGTTTGTTCAAGATTTTTCTGTAATAAAGGAAAAGTACATTTTATTACGTAAATTACACTCTGGTGAGCAAATGTTATAAAACAAATACATTTTCCTAGATTTTTCAAAAATATTGAACTAATTTTAATGTGAAAATTGTAAACAAAAAAATGTACTTTCCTTAATTATCAATTCAAATTCGATTTATCTCGTTTATTTTATGCAAATTAAGAAAACTGATAAGACGAGTACTGTGCGCGGTATAAGCTCAAGTTTCTGAAGGCTTGCGGTTATTTTGGGAACTTTTGCACATAATGACACAAAAACGTCTGAATGATGGATTACAATGGAAAGCAGTTGGGAGATTGGAGGCAGGCCAATCCGAGGCGGAATCAGCAAGATACTCAATGTGTCACAAAATGTTATTTCCAGATTATGAAACCAGTTCCAGGAGACCGGAACTATATCCAAACGTTCACGACAGCCTGAAGTCCAGCCCAAGAACCACTGTTACTTGGCTCAATTGCAAGACGCACAGTGATACCTTTACTCGATTCGTAAATTAGTTCTCCTCAACTTCTGACACTTCAGATTCAAAGTATACTGTTTACTGTAGACTTAATGAAGAACGGATTTATGGCAGGAGACCAATATTTTATATCCTTTAGGTCAGAGGAAAACTCGCATGACATGGTTGCGTATATCATCCTTGGAGCAGAATGGACATCCTTTAAACAAATGAGTCGAAATTCAGTCTGGACACTGATTCTCGACGTGTTTTACATATGGAGAAAATCCAATATTACCCACCCCACCGACTTCATAAAAATGGACTCTTATGAAGGTGATTATGCGAACCGTCATGACGTTGAATTAACGCACAAACTGCATCCTTCAAGGAGGCACAGGGATGAGATCTTAGAGCCTCGTATAAGGCTTTCCATAGAGGTAACTGACAATAAGTTCCTTTTTTAATGAATGATAAAGCTCATTTATACAGATCTGGTCGTTGAATAACTGGAGACTAATGGATATACAGGAGGATGAAGTGGCAAGCCAGATCTCCATATCTAAATCCTATTGATCTATGTCGTAAAGTATGTCTGAAATGCTCTTGGCGGAGAAAAAGCAGCTTACCACTCCCCTCTCAAAACACTCTGAGCTAAGTGCCTTAGTGAAGGATTATTATGCCAAAACCTCATAAACTGCCTTGTAAACATAAGAATCCTTTGTGAGTTGCATTGTTGTCAGGAGAGATCGTACCTGCATATTAAACCCTTCGTAAGATCTACCTTGAGACATATCACTTATAGATTACCATACTTTCATGAGGATAAATCATAATCGTGAACGAACACCATTGAATTTTATTATTATCAACTTTTTAATAATACTTTTAGGTATTTTTATGTCATATTTCACTTTAATTGATATAGAAGTTAATGAAAAACTACAAGAATGTATTTGTTTCTTAGCCTTTGTACACTAGTGAGTAATTATCGCAAAATGTATGAAATATTTTATTTGAAAAAATCAACTAACCAATATAGAAATAAATTGTTATGTAATGCGAAATAAAAGGAAAACCCGTTATTTTAAAAAGATATGTTTTAATTATTTCAGCACAAAATACATATAAATTTTATAATCTGTGTGATGATCAACCAATCAAAAATCTTACACTTACTGGCAAGTAAGCATATAACACAATTTTCTCTTTGTACTATGCAGTATAAAAACTACTAAAACATTGTTTTAGAATAGCAGCTCTCTTAAGTACAGAACATTTCCAAAAATATTACAAGAAAAGCTGTCCTCCACATTTTGGAAAACATTGTACAATCATGAGAATAAAAAAAAATTCTAAATTTCTCATTTAATCTGTTTATCAATGCAAAAACATACAAATTCAAAAAACAAAAAAAAAAGGCAAACATGATACCTTAACAAAAAAAAAAACTATACATCAAATGACACATAAAACATGATTTTTGGCAAATTAAAGCACCAACTTTAATATAATGACTTCTGTTATACTTATATGGAAATATATATTTTTAATCTGCTATTTTACAAACAGTTAACATGTTTAAATAACTTATACAATAAAAAAATTATAGCTTTTGAGTTTATTTAACAAGTGATAATTTGTTAAATAGCTATATATATTGCATTGCTAAACAATTCTCATTTTGATGTACATTATAAACACATATTCTGTGAACTTAAAACATAAATAATCAGAGTTTGTCTCGTAACATTAATTTAAAAGAAGTTAATAAATAAGAGTAGAAAGATTCTTTAAAAAATTCAGAAATACAATATAAAATATTTTTCTAAGTTTTTGTACCATGCAAAACAGACATAACTATCTACATTTTCTGCTCATCTTTGGTTGCAAAATACAGGTATAAATGGCACATTCTATTTAAAATGATTTTTTTTTTCAGAGTAACTGTATTAATATGTGTGCTACTTTTGTGTTTGGTCTCAATAGAAAATAAGGCAGATGAGTTTCTTTCTAACTAATTGAAGATTTAGTTGTTGTTTTTTTTATTGTAAAGAAAGCATTCAACTCTGGCATATTAATTATCTCAAAAAATTATTATTGAAAGTAAGTTTATTAAGTTTTAATTTTATTAAGTTTATTTTTTACATTTGTGTTAATTAAAAAAAAATGCTGCTTTCTCTCCTTGTTCATTTCAAGTCAATCAGATTTAAATATGGTATATTCATGATTATGAATGTATTCATGATCATGAGATCCATAAATATAATTTCATTTCAATATTTTTAATATATATAATGTCATCAAATATTTAAGATTATATTTTAAATTTAAAACAATTCTTTTTACAAAATTATTTCAATCATACATAAATTAAATTATGCATAGTAATGAATTCATATTTATTTTGATAATGTTGTGCATATTCCATATGCAAGCAACTTTTATAACACAATTTTAAATTATCAATGCAAAGTAAACAATTTGCATACAGTTCAACAAATCATTTTGAAAGAATTATATAAACCCAAACTTATATTTAATAAACATTTAAATATAAATGTATTTTTAAAAAATTACTATAATTCCTAAAATGAGAAAAAAATTAGTTTTTCAATAAAAATGTACAATAATAAAATTTAAATAATATAATTAGATCAAACATAAGAACTGCAGTAAAGAATGTTACAATATTAAATACTATGGCAGAATTTGTTTTAAAAAAAGATTCTGAACTAAAGCATTTAATAATACAAGAAAATTATAAACAATTTTCCTGTATTCTTTAGATTAAGATAAAAAATTATTAAAATGTGAAATTTTTAAAGAATAAACCAGCAATAGTACTTTTACTTAAGCTATCCTCCCACACTTCCTTACATTCTTATCTTCAGTTCTTAAATCAAAAAAAAAAATTCAACATACCTTATAACACATTCTCTTTCATTAGTACACATTTACTTTCAAAGTAATTTATGTATTACTTTTTATGGGTTGACATTTTTACACCAAATAATGAATTAAATTAATTAAATCCTTAAAAGTGTTTTAAATGTATTCATTTTTCTATGCAGCATTAGTACTATAACTTATTATATAAAAATATTCTAATCTATACAATAATATACTGAAAGTTATTGCATGCACTTCAAAAACTAATAAAGCATACTAAATAGCTTAATTTTTTGAGTTATTCATTAAACAAAACAGCTGAGCTCTTCTAAATGGATGTTAATAGATCATTTACATTTTATGCATATCTTACAGATAACATATGCAAAATATTAATATATATATATATATAAATTACAACCTAAACATCTGACCTAAAATTAAAATCAGCCTAAATATATAAATATTATATATTTTCTTTTAAAAACACTTTTCAGAATAATTCATACAATTTATACATAATTACATATTGCTAATAAAAATATGATTTCCATGACTTACTTTTCTTACCCTTTAATAATTGTACATATTACACCAAAAAATAACTATCATTTAATGCTGCACATGAAAAAGGTTCATAAAAACAGTTGTATAATTTTCAAATTTAAATAAAAATAAGCATTTTTCCAAAAAATTCTAAACTAAAGTGTATTTTATAAAAAACATCTATTACATTAATCTATTAATTAAATTAAATAAGCTCCAAAAAATTAGGAAACAATATTAAACAC